>OZ018330.1:51606347-51953847 GCA_963969495.1 Ceratothoa steindachneri | reverse complement strand
AGGCGAACAAAAGTCTAAACAAAATGAAACTTGAGGAAACAAACTGGAAAACATAAATATTTTGCATGAATCTGGGGGTAAGTTACTAATCCTCATGGAAATAATGGTTCCGCCAGCAGTTTATGGATGAGTTTGGCAACATTATTCAAGATATATTTGTTGAATTTGTATTGCCCTTCAGATAAATTGAAATTATCGACTTTGTTAATGATGATTGATTCTGCATTCCTCCTCTCAATATAATTGTTTGATTTATAAATAATTTTTGCTTGGTTGAAATCAATTCGATGGTCGTAATTTCTAATGTGCGCAAAGAGACTTAAATAAATTGCATCCCTTCATATATCTGTTTGGTGTTCTTTTATCCTCTTATTTAAGTGACCAGAATCTCCGATATATGACAAATTACAATTTCAGCAGAGGATTAGATATACGCCAGCTTCTTGCTTGGTAGGACGCAGTTTAGTCAAGAATTTTTGCATGGTGTTTGAATATTTAAATGTAATATTTATGTCATTTCTGTTCGCATGCAATTTTAAGGGGACTAAGGCTGGAGCATATGGGAAACTAACACATTTTTTAAATTTGTCCTTGGGCAGTGTGGAGATAGAATAGAAGTTTTTTTCGTGCTTTTGAATAACATCTGTTTATGAAATAAATTGGGTATTTTAGTTCGATGAAATTGCAAATAAGGGGGTTGATTTCATCCTGAAGGAAGATTGGGTGGCATGTTCCGTATGCTCTGAGAAAAAGGGAAGGATAGGTTTTTGATCGACTGAATATTTGATCTGAGTATTTAAACGGTTGATTTTTACGTCCAGAAGCGGTAAAGAGTTTTTCTGTTCCTAATCTACTTTGAATTTTATCGATAAGTGTAACGAATTCAGGTTGTGGAAAAATTCATTGAAATTGTTATTGTCTAAAGGTCATGCCGATAGGATGTCGGCTACATATCGGAACCAAATAAGAGATTGGGAATGGATTCTATATATATGGGAAATATAAACATATTCAACAATGCGGGTTATTTTACTAGTTCCTCTCTTTACACTATATGTTCAAATATCATAGATGCTATATATATACACACACTTAAACACGCAAGAGAATTATTATATACTAAATATCGAGGCGTACGAAACAGATTGCCGCTTTACTTGTAGTATCATACATAAATCGGGTCAATGAACTGACCAACACCGAATTCAAAATAGAAGAATGATTGGTTGCAACTCATGAATTTTAAATAACACCAATCCTGCGATTCTTTATTTCACACCATGTGATGCCAAACGTTTTAGCATTCGAGAGTTTGGATGCGGATCCTATACTGCGAATAATACCTTTTTGTTTATATATACATTAATTTGTCTACGCACGGAACTAATAATACGGGGATAACTTTTAAATTAATATTTACACTGACATTTTACACATGATTTGTTCTAATAAATTTAACATCATTTCTCTTACCCCCGGACACTGGATTTCTTTCTATTTACACATTTTAAAAATAAATAAGCCCTAAATTTACGCCTTTTTAACTAGATACGAACTAAATTTGCACTTTAACCTGATGTGCAATAACATTTTTAAACTCTATTATTGTCAGTATTAATATTTGATTATTGTGCTCTAACGAATGGCGTGAGTTCCAATGTTAATTTCCTCCTGGTTTAGTGTTAGCCTATTGGATAATCTTTTTCTGGGTTAGGTCTCCACCTACGTCCACCTGTCGCGGTTCATCTTAGCTCGTTCAGCTGCTTGCAGTTGTCCGGTTAATATAAAAGAGATGATCCTCTTACGATCCTAATGGTCGCTCCGACGATGACGACGGTGAGGGAGTTTACCACGAATACTTCTTCTTGAGCTTAGAGTAGGCTTGGGGTTGGCGAATCTTTCCTCTCTAAGCACTTAATGAGGAAAGAAATTGGAAATATAGTTTTTCCAGTTTGTTTCTTCCGTTTTCATTTTGTTTTGTAATTTGATCGCCTTTATATACAGGAGCTGCTTGCTTTGCTTTTGCATTACTCAGTTGAAAATGACATCAATTATAATGGGCCGAAACTAGTTCTGTTACTATAAATAAATTTGATTCAAATATTGTGGTTTACTATTATTTTCTCACTGATATATATATATATATATATATATATATATATATATATATATATATATATATATATATATATATATATATATATATATATATATATATATATATATATATATATATATATATATATATATATATAAATTTAAGAATGAATCCAAGGACCCAAAAGAAAGTTGTTTCCATTAAACTGATTCACAAATGACAACGTTTCAGGCTCCAGGCCTATCTTCAGGTCTGACAAAGAGAAATGAAGAAATATTTAAATTCTAACATATTAATTATTGGTATAAAGTGAAAATCAAATTCAGATAGCCAAAACATCATTTAAATGGGGAAGACTAAGGAGAGAAGGGAACGGAGCATGTACCTTACCGGGTTGAGTCGTGAGGAAAACTCAACTGAATAAGTTAAGGATGGAGAGAAAGGAAGTAAGCGCAGTGGATGGGGGAGTGGTTAAACTAGGAGGAGGGAAACCGCCCTTGTGTCGTTATTAAAGTAAAGTTTTAATATTTTAATATACATAGACTCTAAGATGCGAAGGGAGATTTCATTATTACAATGTTCAAGGATTTTAAAATTTTCAAGACTGACATCAGTTTTACATTGTAGAATGTGAGTTCTAATGGCTGATATTTCTTTATGGTTCAAAGGTTTGCCAGTTCTATTGCTAATACCCAGTAAGAACCAGAAGCGGGCGGTCCGATTCGGAAGTCCGATTATCCGATTAATCGGACTAGAATTTTCAAATCAGATAATCGAATCAACTAACGAATCGGATAATTGCAATCGGACTGCCGAAAATTTAAAGCGATTTGCAATTAATCCAGGTCGACGTCTTTTTGTTTTTTCGCAATAGCAGTTTCTTAATAAATTTTTCTATATTTTTCTTAAGTAAATATTTTTCGTTTTATTCTATTTTATTCACACTTCGTATTTTCTTTATAATATAATGCGTAAAATATCATGATTAATTATTCAACCATATATAATAAAACGGTTATATTTTACAAGTATAAAGTAAGTATAATATGTGTGTAGTTTTGTTTTTTCGTACGCGTCTCATATCAGTTAAGTGACGCGCCGCACCAGTTTAGAGCCGTCGTCGTGAGAGTAAGCTGCTGCTGCTGTGCTGCTCCCTTGCCCCCACTTGTGAACGCTTCGAAGTAATCCTTCTGTTTCATTTTCCTGCTATTGCGGACCCCAACGGCAATAAGTTGCACCATTAATATTTGCATTTAGTATTTCTATTTCGTTTTAATGGTATTCATATGATCATATCTAGACTGTTAGTTTCATAAAGTAACGATAAATCAAGCTTAAAGTTCGTGAATTAGCCATTTCATACAAGTTTCATCATGTATTCGTGCGCACCGGCTTGTTGCTACTTAGCATTTATTTGTGCGTTTCGTAATTTTTTTTCTAACGGCCGTATCCTTAAATACAAAATGTGTCACTTCACAATTGTGTTACCGGTACACACCACATGTGGCTTACACATTTTTTTCGTATGCTTGAAACTGAGAATTGTGTCGCGTGAGACCTCCACAATTGTGTAGTCCACAATTGTTACATGCCGCGAAGTTGGTAGTACCGTTCATGATTTGTTTACATTTTTGTTCAGTTCCACGTGATCCCTCAGCATTGTCAGCAGTCATGGAAATGGAAAAAAAGGTGCCAAGTTCATGTTACGCCTCAAGAAGAGAGCAGGAGTTGTTGGTTGAATTATATGAAGCAAGAAAAGGCATCCTGGAGGATATATATAAATATATATATTTATATATATATATATATATATATATATATATATATATATATATATATATATATATATATATATATATATATATATATATATATGAAAATTAACCCACAGGAAAATGAAAAAATGAATCCAAGCACTTTCGAACTATATTTGCAAATTTATTTTCAAGGAATAGTATGAAAATGGAGAAGACAACCTTATATAGGGTAGAAAGATACAAAGGGGACGCCCATCACATAGTACAAACCAATGGAAAAACACACAAAAAAAGGCAGAAAAATACCAAATGAAAAGAACAATAGGCAACTAATAACAGACATATGCATCCCTAGAACGACGTACACACAACAACACCGTGTATATGAATGGAAATGGTGGGTGTAAAACCAAAAAACCATTTTAACGGATTATCATTAGAGTGAAAACATTTAGGGCTAAGAATTAATCCACGATCATAGCAGAGACAGGTGGTGGGGGAGGCAATGCGAATGATATTACACTAATAAAGAGTGACAACAGGCTGCATTAGGAAGTTATTTCATTTAGTACAAGTTTTTTCAAAACAGGGTCGAGTTTAAATAAGCCAGGGCAAATTATTTATATTAGACAACATGCCAATTAATGAACACTCGATAATATTTCTTTTTGTGAAATCAGCGGAATGATAAAGGAATTTTGTAGAGTTCCAGTCATATATATATATATATATATATATATATATATATATATATATATATATATATATATATATATATATATATATATATATATATAGAAAGAGAGAGAGAGAGAGAGAGAGAGAGAGAGAGCAAGAGAAAGAGAAATTAGACGCGAATGAGCAATGAGACAAGAAACAGGAGTTTGTTTGTTTTTTAGAGGCAGAAAATAAATATGGCGAAAGCCCTGTAGTGGTTGTTATCAACCGCATAACTTGTATTTGCTCTTTCTTTGTATGTGACATGGAGGATGAGCCTTTAATTTGTAAGCGGGTAAGAAGATGTGGTATAAAAATTCCTTGGAGGTTCCTAGCTTAGGGAGATACTGGGTTTGATGGCGTAACACTTTGGGCGAAGTAGAGTCACTGTTCCTGGTAGTTTAACGGTAGACCATCTGACCGGCAATCAGCAGGCCGGGGTTAGAGTTCAGGCCAGGTATTTCATTTTTTTTACCCTGACGTTATTTCTGTCTTCTCGGTAAAGGATTGCCTTCATGTGCCGCCCTTTGCTCTCTTTGATTCTAGTGTTCTTCTAATGTCCCTTTCTCTTACCTCTAAAAAAACCTCCTGTTTCCTGTCTTATTGCTCATTCGCGACCAATTTCTCTTTTACTATATTGTTATATAGTCTGTAATACAAGGCTTCTGCACCTTTCTTTCTGCCTTCAAAATTGTTTTGAAAGGCAGAAAATAAATATGGCGAAAGCCCTGTGGTGGTTGTTATCACCCGCAGAGCTTGTATTTACACACACACACTCTCTCTCTCTCTCTCTCTCTCTCTCTCTATCTATCTCTCTCTCTCTCTCTCTCTCTCTCTCTCTCTCTCTCTCTCTCTCTCTCTCTCTCTCTTGTAGAATTCTTCCACTTCGTTTTCAGTGAGCACGATCGGGACAAGGCGGTGGATGTGGTCTACCTAGACTTTCAGAAAGCCTTTGATAAGGTACCACACCGCCGCCTTCTCCGGAAAGTGCGAGCGCTTGGCATAGACGGAAAGGTAGCCGGCTGGATCGAGAACTGGCTAAGTGGCAGACGGCAACGGGTGGTGGTAAATGGACAGTCTTCTGAGTGGGTGCCCGTTACTAGCGGGGTGCCTCAAGGTTCTGTCCTGGGACCACTACTATTCATCATCTACGTCAACGACATGGACGGTGACATGCTTGCGAAGATTTCCAAATTTGCCGACGATACCAAGCTTGGTATGAACGTTGCAAAGGATGGAAATACTGCCCGCCTGCAGGAAGATCTTGTGAAGATTGGGGAGTGGTCGGACACGTGGCAAATGCCTTTTAACGTGGGCAAATGCAAAGTGATGCATATCGGCCACAGAAACCCCCAATCTCAGTATATCCTTAAGGGCACTGCTCTTGAATCGAGTGACACTGAGAAGGACTTGGGTGTAACAATCACTAGTGACCTCAAGTTCTCGAAACAGTGCATTGAGGCGGAGAAAAAGGCCCAAAGGATGCTAGGCTATATTAAGCGCCAGTTTGGTTATCGGAACCAGGAGATTGTACTGTGCCTGTACAACTCACTTGTCCGACCGCACCTGGAGTATGCCGTACAATTTTGGAGTCCTTCATTGCGAAAGGACATCGCGAGATTGGAACGCGTACAAGCCAGGGCAACCAAGCTGATTCCCTCTATCCGACATAAAAGTTATGAGGATAGACTAAGGGAATTAGATCTGTTCTCGCTGGAAACCCGTAGACTGCGTGGTCAGCTCATCGAAGTTTTCAAAATACTTCGAGGGTTCGACAATGTTGACTACCGGGATATTTTCACACTGAGTGAGAACAGAACGCGCAATCACGGCTTCAAACTTGAACTGAAGCGTTACAACCGCAATCTGTGTGGAAATTTTTTCACTTACAGTATCTGCGGTATGTGGAACGCACTTCCAGTGGAAGTTGTCAACAGTGAATCTGTTGACCAGTTCAAGTCAAGACTAGACAAAGTCTTGAAAAGTGGCCGTTTAGGGACGCAAAACAATTGAGCAGCCATGTGCCCGCTCGATTGCTAGCCTAAAGGTACCCTCTTTGAATGGACCGTAAGGTCTCCTAGGGTACTTACTTTCCTTGTTACTCCTTGTTACTCTCTCTCTCTCTCTCTCTCTCTCTCAACACAACCACCTTGTCGTCGGTGAGAGAGCTTGCGTGATCTGCCTGAGTTAAGCTAGCTAAGCTGGGGGACTTTTAGTCCGGTAGGGCCACCCATGCCAGTAAGGTAGCTGTAGTAGGATCCAGACTAATGGTTGTCAAACTTCTCTACTACTTCTTTGATGCGTCTCCTTGCATCCACCTACCCAACCTCTTCGATTCTGTTAGTACTAAGTTTCACCAACTCTCTTCAACTGTCAAAAAATCAAAAAAAAAATCCAATAACAAAAAAAAAAACCTTCATCTCTATTACACATAAGTTGTTTATTAATAAGGGCCTCACCAGCTCCCTTATGCCGCGTGAGAAGAGAGGCTTTGGAACCTCTTTAAATAACGCCTTGGAGCACTCATAGGTTACAAGAGACTGAGATTGAAGGAATCTTAGGCGTTTGGGGTACGATTAATGGAGAAATGCTAGGTACCCCTTAAAAGCTTTCTCCTAACGTGTAATTGCCTGACCAGCTCCCTGTGACCGCTACTTGGTGAATAAAGGCTCAACTGATCTTTGGAGAGAGAGCTTTTGTGCCTTGCTGGTTGCCAGATCAGCTAAAGATCTCGGATGAAGTCGTGGGCACTTAGCTTTACTATTTGCCTCAAGTCTGGCCGTTTTTAGTTGATTAGTAGGGCTTAGTAGGAAGACAGTTACACCTCAAGCACCCCTGTCGAAAAATCAGAGAACCAGTTCACTGGGGCTCTCGTGCTGCTCAGTTGGGAGCTGCGGCACGATTGGGGACGTCCGGCCCAGGGGAGACCTTAGGGTTGGTGTGCTTGATCAAAGGGTTTCTGTTCGCCGAACGACCGAAAACCTCCTGGAAATAGGCGGATGTGATTAGTGCGAGAGAAAATCACAACCAAAAACCCCTTTTTTAATGCGTATGGTCCGAGATTTTTGTAACATGGCGAAGAAGAATGGTCCTCCGTTTCGAAAGCTAACCTGCAAAATATGCAAAGTCTATAGATGGAGTGAAGACTTCGGGGGAAGGAGTTGCAAGGAACTCACAGATGGCGTCAGTGTCTGTGACTTCTGCGAACTCGAGAAGCGCCTGGGCGAGAGCATCACTCAACTGAGAGAGGAGAACTCCCTCCTTAAAAGGGAAGTTCAACTCTTAAAAACAGAGAGATGCAGATGCTCAGGCGAGAAGGCTCTCGACGTCCAACAGCCGATTTCTTCTGCTGAAGGGCTTCCTCAACGAGCCAAAAAGAAGAAAAGAAAGAAGAAAGAAGAGAAAGTAGAAATAGAAGAAGAGAAAGTAGAAAGAGAAGAAGAGAAAGTAAAAGGAGAAGAAGAGAAAGTAGAAAGAGAAGAAAAGAAACTGGAAACAGAAGAAGAGAAAGTAGAAGCAGAAGAAGAGAAACGGAAAACAAACGAAGAGATAGCAAAGGAAGTCAAGAAGAAGAATAAGAGGAAGAATAAGAAGAAAAAAAATTAGAGATACAAGAGGAAAGCGGCAAGTCGCCTCCGAAAGGAAAGACTAAGTCCGCCGTCAAATGTGCGAGAGTCACCCTTATTGGTGATTCTCAAGCGCGGGGTCTGAAGCCCCTGCTAGCGGCCCGCCTTCGCACAAGCGTTAAGGTGAGCTGCATCCCAGGTTGTGGAAATAAGCAGGTAAGAGCTGAGGCCGAGAAGTCTCAGATTTCAGAGACTTCAGTCGTTGCCTTTATGGTAAGTGGCAACGACCTCTACCTCAGAGGAGGTAGGGTAGGCCCTACAGGTGAAATTATGAGGACAGTTATGGGCGCTGTCGACGACTGTGGACTGAAAACCCGCAGACGCGTCGTGGTGGGGATGCTCCCGAGGTGGGGTCCAAGCCGGACTGCCCACTTGAGGAACATGTCGCTAAACAGGCGCCTTGCAGACCTCTGTACAGCTGAGGGTGTCTTTTTTGTGGACCCGTACGCCGTGTTCTATGGTAGAAAAGACCTCTACCAAAGGGACGGGGTGCACCTCTCCTTTAAGGGCAAGGCGTTCCTAGCCAACCTCATCCAGGATGTCGTGGAGCGCACCCAAAGGAGTGTCCGGCCCATTGGGAAGGCGGACGTACGCCAGTACGCCCGAGTCACTCCCCAAACAACCTTCTCGGAGGTTGTCAAAAATGGTGCCACCACGACAAACAAGAAGCCGGGAAACGGAAGAGTATAGGGAGTCCTACATTAGGGGACTCCCTGAAAGTTTTTCTGTTCAATGCGAGGTCAATCAGGAACAAGTTTCCTGAGCTCCGTGGCCTCGTAGCGACGGAAGAACCCGAAATGGTAGCCATAACAGAATCGTGGATAAAAACGTCAAACCGAGACTTTGAAGGCGAATTCACGGTTCCTGGCTACCAACTCTTCCACAAAGATAGGCCAGACAGAGAGGGTGGCGGTGTAATGTTGTATGTCAAGGATACAATCAAATCTACGAACTCCAACGTTATATCCGACCACGAGCTCCTAGGCGTTGACCTAGAGATCGGTCCTGCCAAATACAGGACCCTGCTGCTTTACAGACCCCCTTCCCAACCTGTTGAGAAGGACAGGGAACTGTACCAGCTGCTGGGTGAGCTGGTTCAAGGCAGAGTGTGCATCGTTATGGGCGATTTCAACAGCCAAGTTGACTGGGAAACCAGAGCAGCCTGTGGCGAGAGCGCACTACTCCTGGAGTTCGCCAACAACGAGTTCCTCACTCAATGGGTCAGAGAACCGACGAGAGGAGACAATATCCTCGACTTGGTCTTCACATCTGAGGATGATATCGTTGAGGATATCTCTGTAGGCGAAGAGCTCGGTGGCAGTGATCACCAGCTAGTTAGATTTAGCGTCAAGATCCCGAAGGTAAGGTCTGTTGCCAGTCAATCAAAGAAACTTGACTTGAGAAGAGCAGACTTTGCAAGCCTTCGAGCTGGACTGACTGACGTGAGGCTGGAAGTGTGCGATGCCGTTGAAGACTCGTGGAATAGTTTCAAAACCACATTCATGAGTCTTCAATCGCGTTTCATCCCTCTGAAATGCCCCCGTCTGTCTTCTGTTCAACCTAAGTGGTTTAATCGAGAAATCGGCCAACTGCTTAGGGAGAAGAGAAATGTGTACCGGCAATCGAAGATCTCGGGTGACTTTGACGAATACCGGAGGCTAGCCAGGAGAGTGAAGTCCAGCATAAGGGCGGCTAAGCGGTCTGAGGAACTCCGAGTGGCGAGACTCTGTAAAGAGAATCTCAAGGAGTTCTTTGGATATGTGAACAGCCGAAAACCAATCCGTCGAACGATTGGCCCTTTGAGGAATGAGGAGGGGACATTAAAGCATTCAGATGCAGAAAATGCTAACCTCCTCAACGACTACTTCTCTTCAGTGTTTACTGAAGAGTGTGGTCCCATTCCCCAGCCGACTGATTCCTACTCGGGGGAAAAGCTGGAGGCAATGGACTTCACCGAAGGAGAAATAAAGAAAAAGATCGCTGACCTAAAGACGAATAAGTCCCCTGGACCGGACGGGTTTCTACCTAAAGTGTTGAAGGAAGTGTGCGATGAAGTATCACGACATCTGTGCGCTATCTTTAACATGTCAATCCGGACCGGATGCGTTCCTAGAGACTGGCGTGAGGCGGAGGTGACTCCTATCTTCAAGAAAGGAGACCGAGACCAACCGTCGAACTACCGACCTATCAGTCTGACTTCGATAGTCGGTAAACTCATGGAAAGCATCATGGTGGACAAAGTGACGTCGTATTTAGAGTCAAACCTGCTACTGAGGAGTTCCCAGCACGGCTTCCGAAGGCAACGGTCATGCCTGACGAACCTTGTGGAATTCTTCCACTTCGTTTTCAGTGAGCACGATCGGGACAAGGCGGTGGATGTGGTCTACCTAGACTTTCAGAAAGCCTTTGATAAGGTACCACACCGCCGCCTTCTCCGGAAAGTGCGAACGCTTGGCATAGACGGAAAGGTAGCCGGCTGGATCGAGAACTGGCTAAGTGGCAGACGGCAACGGGTGGTGGTAAATGGACAGTCTTCTGAGTGGGTGCCCGTTACTAGCGGGGTGCCTCAAGGTTCTGTCCTGGGACCACTACTATTCATCATCTACGTCAACGACATGGACGGTGACATGGTTGCCAAGATTTCCAAATTTGCCGATGATACCAAGCTTGGTATGAACGTCGCAAAGGATGGAAATACTGCCCGCCTGCAGGAAGATCTTGGGAAGATTGGGGAGTGGTCGGACACGTGGCAAATGCCTTTTAACGTGGGGAAATGCAGAGTGATGCATATCGGCCACAGAAACCCCCAATCTCAGTATATCCTTAAGGGCACTGCTCTTGAATCGAGTGACACTGAGAAGGACTTGGGTGTAACAATCACTAGTGACCTCAAGTTCTCGAAACAGTGCATTGAGGCGGAGAAAAAGGCCCAAAGGATGCTAGGCTATATTAAGCGCCAGTTTGGTTATCGGAACCAGGAGATTGTACTGTGCCTGTACAACTCACTTGTCCGACCGCACCTGGAGTATGCCGTACAATTTTGGAGTCCTTCATTGCGAAAGGACATCGCGAGATTGGAACGCGTACAAGCCAGGGCAACCAAGCTGATTCCCTCTATCCGACATAAAAGTTATGAGGATAGACTAAGGGAATTAGATCTGTTCTCGCTGGAAACCCGTAGACTGCGTGGTCAGCTCATCGAAGTTTTCAAAATACTTCGAGGGTTCGACAATGTTGACTACCGGGATATTTTCACACTGAGTGAGAACAGAACGCGCAATCACGGCTTCAAACTTGAACTGAAGCGTTACAACCGCAATCTGTGTGGAAATTTTTTCACCTACAGTATCTGCGGTAAGTGGAACGCACTTCCAGTGGAAGTTGTCAACAGTGAATCTGTTGACCAGTTCAAGTCAAGACTAGACAAGGTCTTGAAAAGTGGCCGTTTAGGGACGCAAAACAATTGAGCAGCCTTGTGCACGCTCGATTGCAAGTCCAATGGTACCCTCTTTGAATGGACCGTAAGGTCTCCTAGGGTACCTTTTTTCCTTGTTGTTACTCCTTGTTGTTACACACTCTCTCTCTCTCTCTCTCTCTCTCTCTCTCTATATATATATATATATATATATATATATATATATATATATATATATATATATATATATATATATATATATATATATATATATATATATATATATATATATATATATATATATATATATATATATATATATATATATATATATATATATATGCACTCATTTACAAGATGCAACCCACAGACATTAGCTGCTAGGAGCTGCCAAATATGATTTTAACTGCATATTTTATTATTGTCCCAAAACTTAACAAAACATAGCCTAACCTAATTAAGCCTTTAACAAAAAATAAACGAATGAATCGGTAAAACTATATAAGTAAACTGTTATGTAGCTATTAACCTAATAAGAAAAGAATGTGCTGGAAGGTGTTGTTTTCTTATATTTTGATGAGTATATTCACGATGTTTAAAGAGATAATTGGGCTAACACTTTTTACCCATAACAGCATTATTTTTTTAGTTTGAACCATCCACACACTAACTGAGTCATATACCATTGGAATCAGAATCTGTAATCCAACGTGCAACGCAATTATAAAATGTGTAACGCAAAGTGAATAGGGTCGGAGTGATTCACTTTGCTCTCCACATTTCTCCAAATTTGTTCCAATAATGTGAACAGCTACGTGGCGAAATTGTGTAACGCGTCACAAATGTGCAATCCACTTTTCGTTTAAGCATACTGTTTCGGAGTGGAATGCACTTTGTGCTCTACACATTTGTCTAAACATACGGACTTAAATACTGAATTTTTGTACAGAATTTAGCACGTGCAAAAGAAGTAGCCTTGTCGAAGACGGAGTTTTATTCACACCTTTGATAGCGGACAAAGACGCGTCCGTTACATACAGTATGGAGAGATTTCTGACTCCCCAGCTCAGGAACAGGAACGCCAGCAGTACAAACCAGAAGTCCCTGGGCTCCCAGCACAGCGACAGGGCGGCGGTGGCCAACGACAACATCATGGGGGGCGTGGAGGATATCCTGACCCATCTGCTCTCGGGCAGCGACAGCAGGATGTCGCTGGACTTGAACGAGTCGGCTGAGAGCAAAGCCACAATGGAGACAAACAGCTCCAGCCTCAGCCAGGAGAACAGTTGGAGGCA
Source organism: Ceratothoa steindachneri (assembly GCA_963969495.1). Classification (NCBI taxonomy): domain Eukaryota; kingdom Metazoa; phylum Arthropoda; class Malacostraca; order Isopoda; family Cymothoidae; genus Ceratothoa; species Ceratothoa steindachneri. Next base: position 51,940,939 of record OZ018330.1, on the reverse strand, counting down.
CATCACCCTGTTCTTCAAGGTCGTGGACAACAACAAGGCTACCTGCACCAAGTGCTCAAAGACACTCAAAATTCAGCAGGGAACAATTTTAAACCTGAAGGTGACTTTAAATTTATTTTATTTAATAACTTATTTAAAGACTTTTTTTACCATGATTCATAATTATTTGACAAAGACTAAACAAGCTAAAAGTTAGGCATTTAGTTTTAGTTTTTACTATATAAATTTAAATTTATTTTTGTTTTTACTTTTTATATACACTACTAGAGGTACCAGCCAGGTTAAGTCCACGACCTCAAGGCAGATCTCGAGGGTGCCAGCAAACACGGCCGTGACCAGGAGGCAGGTCAGCATCGAGGAGAGCTTCAAGGAGAAGTTCTCCCAGAAGAAGTGCCTCGACCTGTACTATAGGTGAGTAATTTTCATTTTTCAAGTTAAAATATCAATATATTGTTTTTATTTTTAAGTGTTTTAATTTTAGAACTGTGAAACTCAGTTTAGACACTGAATGATTGAATAATATTAATAAATTCATTAAATTGAATATAGATGGTTTAAACTGTTAACAGTTGTCTGTTTTTACTTCTTAAACATGTTTTAACAATTTATATGTCTCATACACTCATAAAAAAATGATATGATGAATAAAAAAATCTTGTAATTTTAAATTTATCCTAAATTTTCTAATTTTGTTTCAGGTCCTTCATTAGCTGCATGAAGCCTGCCTCAGAGACAGACAATGAGTACAATAAGGCCCTGTCGGCGTACGCCTGCCCACAGCTCAAGGTCCCATCCAGGCGGAAGCTCACTCGCGAAATCAGGTCGATGGGGGACCAGGCCAAGGACGACTTGACGGACCTCCTCGCCGAACAGGAGTTCGTCGCCACCACGGCCGACAGCTGGTCGGCCAGGAATAGGGCCTTCCTGGGGATGACGGTGACATAGCTGGACAAGGTCACCTTCAAGAGGCATTCCGCCGTCCTCGGGATTAAGGAGATCACCCTGAGCCAGATGGGGACCTACCTGGCAGAGGCGATCTCCGAGCTGCATGACGAATTCGGCATCAAAAGAAAGGTGTGTAAACTCTAAGAATTTTTGCATATTTGTCTTTGTATTTGCCCAGGTATCCAGTAAAATTCTACATTTTTACTTTGTAATACTATATGAATTTTATGTTGTAGTCTGCGTGAAATATGTTATGTATGTTTATCGTTAATACTTTGAAGAGAACTGAGGGAGTCTGTAAAAATAACGAAGTGATGAATATTATCTTATGACTTTGGAATCATACTTCGAGTTCATACTGATAAATGAAATTTAACTTGGTTTTAAAACATTATTTTACTTTTCAGATTGTCAGCACCACCACTGACAATGGCGCAAACTACATCAGCGCCTTTAACCGCAACATCGAGCGGGATACAGAGCAGCAAGGACAAGACGTGGTGGACCCAGAGGTGGTGCACACCACCACCATCCTGATGGCACACGCCCTGGAGGAGGTGAACCAGCAGAAAGAGGTGTGTGCCGCTGTGCAGCACACACAGTGAACCTGCTCTCCCCCAGGGATGTGGAGAACGTGCCCGGCTGGACCACCCAGACAAGGCTGGCCTTCAACAAGCCGGCCGCCAAGGCCCAGAGCGTGTGGAACGCCCAGAACAGAAAGACAGTCACCGCTAATGACATTTAATCCGCTCTGGGAAAGAAGCTTCTTACCCCTGGAGTTACCAGGTAAAAATTCTAGCCACGACGCCTACAAGTGCCTGCTGACCGAAGTGCTTGACTTGGACAAGAGGAACAAACTGAACCAGATCTGTCAGCGGCAGTACCCCCATCCCATGCCGCACATCAAGCAGGACAACGTGCAGATCTGGTCGGAGTACGTCAATGTGACCGCCCCCCTCGCCGCCTGCCTAGACTTACTCCATAGCGAGGAGAAGGCATACATGGTGTGCATTCTCCCCCACCTCCAGGTGCTCAAAGACTCCATTGAGGTGCTGTCGCGCGACGACAGCATAGTCCATGCCAAGAACCTGGTGGCCCACCTCCCCCACCAGCCTGGAACAAAGGGCTTTGATGGCAGGTTAGTCATTTTATGATATTATTATTTATTATTATTATATATATTTTATCGCAGTGAGTTAAAACTTAATAGATGGTTTTTTTCTTTGATTATATTAAAAGAATGATTATAATCTTGCTGGTCAAATGATTCATTTGAAATAAACTATAATCAGTGAAATGAAATTTAATTTTCCAATTGACAAATCTGATATATTTTTAAATTTGTTTTAAAACTTTTCTTCTACTGCGGGTTCAGCCATCTCTTTGTGAACATGGACCTGTAGATGGCTACGGCGCTGCGCCCTCACCACAAGCTTGCCACGGTCAGGGCCATCTGCAGGAGACAGGACATTGGCGTCTACTGCGACCTGGTGAGGGACAAGCTCATCAGGGACTTTCTCGCCCTCGTCCGGCCTGGGAACCCAGCCAGGCTCCAGCTGCACAGACTACCTGTTCGCCATGAAGGATTGGCAGCAAGAGGAGAGCCTCGAGGAAAAGGTCAGATAAGAGGTCAACAACTGGTCAAGAAGCCGCTGAGGGAAACCCGGGGCTCTCGCCCAATATCTTCCCGCTCGAGTTACGTGATGCTTGGGTAACACTCTTCCTCAAATATAACACGCCACTCCCGAGCTTTGCCTCGGTCGAGCGTGTGTTCAGCTATCGGTCGGATATTCCTAGACTTAAGAGGGCAGCCCTCGCTGCACCAAACTTCGAGGCCCTCGTCTCCATGAAGGGCAACCTCCACCTCCTCAAGAAGGCCCACGAGGTGGAGGAGAAAGACAAGGACTAAGCTGGTGGATTTAGAGTAGAGTAGAGTGGAAAACTTTAAATATTATGAGGTGTATATGGAACAAAATTGTTAGTTGACCCTATCTTTTTTTTCTGAGAGAATATATTAGTGTTACTGTGTGTATTTTATGTAATATGTACTGTATAGCTTAATTTTCTGTTATATATTATATTTTAATTAAAATAAAATGTTTATTTTTGATCTTAAAAGCTTGGTTTCTCTTTATATTAGTTAGAAATAGCTTATTTAGGGTAAAAAAGTATTAAATTCCCTTTAGAAACATTGAAAATCGTTTTGAAAACATTGGATCGCATTTACAAATATCTAATCGCATTTAAAAAATTTAATCGAATCGGGTAATCGCTAATCAGACTTAGATCTTTGGCACCCGAATCGAATAATCGAATCGGACTTGACGAGCTAGCGAATTCGTAATCGCTAATCGGACTTGATTTTTTTCGAATCGCGCCTACTCTGGTGAGAACTCACCCTGGCCCCCAGATAACGAACGGTGCTGCCTATATATGAGCCTCGATCACAGCGAGGACAAATGAAGTGATAAACTAGGCAGTTACGCAAGTTCTCGGTGAGAGTGTCCTTTACATTGAATATTGAACTAATTGATAAATTATTTGTGAAGATTATTTTAAAACTGATGTGAGTAAAATATTGTTGGAGGAGTCTTAATAATTCTTTACGGAAAGAACGGTTGAGAGAACCTAAGTATGGTAAAGATACATAGAGAGTCTTTGGGGGCGGTGCTAATAGGTAACCTTGGCTCATATTGCTGGTATAAGAATTTCTTAAGTAACTTATCGTATAAATTACTGGGATAATCAGTTTAATGGAAACTACTTTCTTTTTGGTCCTTGGATTCATTCTTAAAATTAAATTATCTTTAGCCAAAAGTAACTACTTCCAATATATATATATATATATATATATATATATATATATATATATATATATATATATATATATATATATATATATATAGGGGTTGGACTAGCAGAAATTTAACACCAATATTTCAATGAGCCATTATATTACGAATATCCACCCAATTTTCATTGCAAGTGTTTTGTTTTTATTGTAGATACATATGAAGTTTTATTTATAAACTTTAATGATTATTTGTATTTCTTTTTCAGATCGTGGTATAGATGCTAAGATGCGTGACCTCACTGAGTTCGTAAAAGGGCAAATTTTGGGGCTCGAATTGAAGGAGCTTCAGTCATCAGAACAGCTAAACTCCTTGGTTTTTCGAGAGCTACCATATCAAGGACAAGGGGTTTGGCGCCGCTGGAGGCAGGTGTTTTTGCAGGAGCCGGGATTGGAGCCACTAAAATATCACCAGCTACGGCTCCGCCTAGAAATCTGGACAGAAGCAAAAATTAAATTTTTATTTAACTAATTACTTATACAACTCTTTCAGCCTATTGAAAGTGCGGTTATTATGCCCAATACATCAAATACTCTGTCACTTAGCCCCGACAAAATCTGTGTAGCCACATTTATGACAATCACAATTCACAATAATCATTAGAGGAACTAAAGTACATTTGCAAAAAAAAGCAATTCTTTATTTAAAAAAAAAACCTCTCTCTAAATGGTATTGTTAATGTGAATTCACGTCCAAAGTGTACTTTCAAATAGTGAAATAACTTGCCAAAAAATTGACGGGATGCGTGACTTTCTGAAACCCAGGAATATGGTTAATAAATAATCGAAATAATAACTTATTAGTGAGATCATATTAACAATACCATTTAGAGAGCTATTTTTTTAAATGCGTTCAACGGAAAAACTCAAATATGGCAAATGTATGTTTACAAAACAATTTCTTAAAACACTATCAGTTAAAATAATTTTACGAAATTTTACTTAACAATATACAGTATATCATGAAATACACAATAATTTATTGGTGTATTTCACGATATACTGTATATTAAGTTAGGTGCAGGAGATGTGAACAAAATTTGATTTAAAGTAGCCAAAAGTTAGATTAAAGCTAACTAAAGATTGGCGAAATTAAATTAGTAATTTCGCTTCTCTTTGGGCAAAGTTATTGCAAGAAACTAATTTTTCTACCATGGGCTAAATTTTTGTATGAACTAGGTGTTATAACGTTGTAATTAAGTCCTAAAAAAATTTGTTTAAAATGAATAAACTCTTTTTTAATGAATACCAGGCCATGGTTAAATTTTTATAAATTTTCTGAACTTCGCCAATTATAATAACTTTAAAAAGGAACTCTAAACTAAATTTCCCCCTTTCAAAATATCACGTTGTTAAAATATAGGTATAAAAATAAATTTTCTGAACTTCACCATTTGTAATTCTTTGGGTTTACAAAAAATCACAAAATTTCGATACTTATATTTATTTCTGAACTTCACCATTTTGGGGGGTGGGGGTGGGGGGATATTATAAGATATGATAAGATAGACATAAGTCATAACCAAACTAAGATAACATTATTATTCAAATACTAAAAAAATCCCCTTCTTAAATTATAGAGTTAGTGATGATGATGATGATGATGATGATGATGATAATGATGATGATGATGATAAACACGCTAACAAACACACAAAATTGTAGAAATAGAATACAAAATCTAACCTTCGTTAGAGGAGCACTACGCGCTAATATATAAATACCGGTATGTACGTGAAAGGGTAAATATAAACGGAATAAGGAAAAACAGTTTAGAAGAAAGGATAGTTGTAGATAGATAGTTGATGGTAGTTAAGGAAAGTTTAAGTACTCACGATACCACTTATTACGTTAATTAGATAGTTTTTAGACTTTGCAATACATCAGTACGGTAGCACGTAGGAGCACAAGTTACATACAACCTTCTTGCTTCGTGTATAGGCTTCATCTGCCACCTTATTGCCCACTATCCCAATTATACCTTACTGTTAGAAGTTCTATGGAAAATTATCCCACAATTTTGAGATATTAGTTTCCACTATATTACATCACTTCCCCCTTACTTGAAATTTCGCCCCCAACCGTAAATCCCCACTTATTAAACTAACTATAGATTAAGTCGAACAACAGGTTTAGATACTCAAGTTGATCTGCGAGCTCCAGCTGAACACGAGCTTGTGATTTAGGAGCTGCATCTCTAACTAGTTGGGGTGATGCAGACTTATGAGGGGGCCTAGTTGATGTCACAATACTAGCAGAGGTAGGAAGAGTTTGTCTAAGGACAACTTCATCTTGGTGGCGTTTGACAACGGAACCATCCTGCAACTGGCATCTATACGAGAGAGGTCCAGTCTGAGATTGGACTTTAGAAGGAACCCATCTGGGATCTCTAATAGCATAATTACGAATTGAAATAGGAACATGATGAAGAAGGGTTTAGGATCTAGCATGTGATGAGTGATTCTCCTTCTGAGAGCGCTGCTTATCTGCAACCTGGGAACAACGGAGTCGCCTGGTCATACTAAATCCAAGCGTCAACGTAGCTTCCTGATAAATATAAGTTCAGCAGGTGACTCCAGTGGTAGAATGGGGTGTTATCCTGCAGTTAAAGAGAAACTTATCTATAGTGGTATGGTATTTGGTTATTAATGGGATTTATTTTAGTTATTAAATCAGCCTAAATAGCTATTTGTAAACCATTACCATAAATTTGTTGAGTTTGATGGAAATAGTCGTCTACTAGTTTTTAGGCCTAACGACTAACGTGAAATGAATTTAAGACTTATGAACTAGGTTTGTAAAAAAAAACAGAAATATACAAAATAAATATATTTACAAAATTAACGAATGCACAATGAGAGAATCGAATTAAGAATACAACGTAAGATGTGGTAAATTAAATATAATAAAGTAACTGATTTAAAGTAACAAGATGTAAAGTAACTAATATATGAAATGAATATGTTGTAAAGTATGATGTGAAGTGAAGGTGAAAGCGAAGGAGACTATAATGGACTGTGAATTGGGGTCTTGATTGGAAGTAGAGTCGAGCACGAATGAGAGAGAATTCGCGTTATTTCACAATTGGTGAAATGCGTGTGTTTGTATGTGCGTGAAATTCTAAGAGATGTTGTCTGAAGCAGTACGTTAAATGAAATCAGTTTTCTGTTACAGGATAAGTTAAGTAAAATAAATGAATGAATTATTAAGTTGTACATAATTTGCATGAATAGTTTAAATTACAAAAGTTAAGTAAAATAAATGAGTGATTTGAATTTTATACATAATATATATATTTAAGTTTCCCAGGAGGATTTTATCATAGGAATGCCCAAAGGGCATTGCTGTTCGAGCTGTTCGAGCAAAAGCCGCCTCAGGAGAAATCGAGCAAGCTAGAAACGATCTAGCTACCAGTTCGTCATGGTTGACGGCCTCATATACCGAAAATGTTTAACATCTGATCGTCTTCATAAGGTAGTCAGTTCCATTACAGCCCATGCCCATCGTCGCTGAGCCTTTTGCTCGAATTCCTATCGACTTAGTGGGACCCCCCTCTCCATCATCTTCCGACGGCCATAGGTATATCCTTACCATCATCGATTTCGCTACAGGGTTTCCAGAGGCTGTACCCCTGAAGGATATAGATTCGATTTTTGTCACCGAAGCCTTGCTCCCCGTCTTCTCTCAAGTTGGAATCCTTCGAGAAATATTGTCTGACCGTGGGACCCAGTTTACATCCAACTTAATGAAGGAACTTCATAAGCTGCTGGGCGTCAAACCGATCTTTACCACACCGTTCCACCCTAGTGGTTAGGGAGGATCGAGAGGCTACATGCCCCTCTGAAGGCCATCTTCCGTAAGTTATGTTCGGAAAAGCATCGCGAGTGGCACAGATATCTCATCCCGTCTTTATTTGCCTTCAGAGAACTGCCAAGTGACCGGTCTGGATTTTTGGCTTTCGAACTGCTGTATGGTCGTTCAGTCCGATATCCACTCTCGGTTTTCCGAGATCTGTGGGAAGATCGTACCCTCCAGGAAGACGAAAGGACCAGCTTCCAATATGTCATCGAGTTGCAAGAGGAGCTTGCAGAGTGCTCCAAAATTTCTGCCCACACGCCGACGTTAGCCGTTCCCGGTATAAGACTTATTTTGATGTCGAATCTCAAGACCGTCAGTTTAAACCGGGCGAAGAAGTTCTAGTACTCCTGCCTAGTGATACCAGAAAACTGCTCGTAGCGTGGAATAGCGCTTATAAGGTACTGGAGAGGCGTGGTAAAGTAGATTATCTTTTTGAGATTCCTCGGGGACCCCGACTTTATCACGCTAGCCTGTTAAAAAGGTATCACCGCAGGGCCCTGGTGCAGCAATTGGAAGTTTCGGACGAAACTGCCACACTTGAAGAAATTACGGCTCCTGGAACGGATAAATTAAGCATCATCGAGGAAGGAGACACTGATTACTCTCAACTGCCATTAACACCTGATGGCATGATAGACTCTCCTTTATCCGACCGCCCCGAGTTTGGAACACTGTACTAGGATCAGCTATAGTATATGGTTATTAATGGGATTTATTTTTGGTTAATAAATCAGACTAAATAACGTTTCAAAAACCATTACCATAAATTTGTTTGATGAAAGTTAGTCGTCTGCTAGTTTTTAGGCCTACGACTAAAGTGAAATAAATTTTGAGCTTCTGAACTAGGTTTTAAGAAAAACAATTAAACAAATATAAATATATTCATAGAATCAACGAATGCACAATGAGATAAATTGGATTAGGTATACAATGTAAGATATTGTAAAATATGATTTAAAGTAACAAGATGTGAAGTGAAATGAAGTAAGTGAAATAAATATGAAATAAAAGATGACTGCGATGGACTGTGAATTGGGGGCTGCAATACGAGAAGTCAATAAAATTAGGACCTACTCTCGTATGGCCGTTTGCAGAGAATTGTGAGAGGATGTGGAATTAAACTAAGTATTATTTGTTTGGAGGTAAATGACTAATTGTAGAGGGAATAATTACCCACCTTTATTCGGAGAATGGCTAGAGTCGAATGGGCTATAGTCCTGTTCAATTTGGCTGAGCTGAAAGCGTGTGTTTGTTTGTGTGTGCGTGAAATTTTAAGAGATGTTTGAACCAGTAGAACGTTAAATGAATTCAGATTTTCATCACAGGATATTTGAATTATTGAAGGTTACATAAAATAATTGAATTGTAAAAAGTTATGGATAAATTAATTGAATGATTGAATTGGTAAAAGTTAATTAAAATAAATGAATGAATTATTAAGTTTTATTTAATTTGCATGAATTATTTAAATGACACAAGTTAAGTAAAAAAAAAAAGAATTTATACATAATAAGTGATATATATATATATATATATATATATATATATATATATATATATATATATATATATATATATATATATATATATATATATATATATATATATATATATATATATATATATATATATATAAGAGTTTCCCAGGAAAGGAAGCCGGTTGGATCTTATTAATTATGCAAGACAACAATACTTCAATATTGGCTGAGTGGACTTTTTAACTATTTTATTGTTGAGGGAGTGTCACATCGTTTAATCCATTTTTAAGGAAGAGCCGTCTCAAACACGTAAGGATTTAGTGAAACGCCCAGGAATTATCTCAACATAAACATATATTTTAACTTTAACAATTCACTACAAAAAAAAAAACAGTAAAAATATTTATTTTTACCTACTAAGTTAACCGAGGCTTAACATGCTGGCAACTGGGCCTCTTACAAAATCTAGTCATGACAAAAATGAAAAAATAGGCTCCACGTAAACAAACCAATCGCCGATTAGTTATTTTATCGTGACCCTTTAAGATTTAGCGTTAAACATCAAATTTAATTACACTCTTCTACTAGAAAATATGATGGGGTTCACGCACAATAGTTTCTACTTCCGTTAACTCTTTCACCGTAATAAACTCATACTAACACAATACGAATATCAATTATCATTCTAACTTACATGACAAATAGGATCAGGGGTTGCCGGATGTCGCTAGATGGATTTTCCGCGCTCCGGAGAGTTGGAGTGGCCGATAGTAGATTTTCTTCGAGATAGGATGGAGGTAAGGGGAGGGGCGATGTCAACTTCTTATTGCAACTTTGCCTCCTGTTACGTTTAAAAGACGGAGAGAGGTGTAGTGTTCTCTAGCACAAGGAGTCCTCTTCTGGATGCTCTTGAAGCCTATTTGTATTCTAGTCTTTAACGCCGGGTGCCCAACTAGTTTGGGGGTATACAAGGGGATTTCTACCGTACTTAACAAATGGAACCTCGTTGGGAGATTCGCTGTGAGAGTCACTCGAGTGTGAGCGGGTTTTCTTTTCTCCAGTCAGATTTCTTCTAAGTCTGTAAATGATTCTTTGGTATGACACCGATACAAAACTTAACGTTCTATGTTAATTCAGCACTGAAGGAAGAATCGATCTTCTCGAACTGATCCTTTATCGTCTCTCCTCGAATAATCTTTACTGACTGAAGGATCGATCTTCTTGAACTGATCCTTTATCGTCTCTCCTCAAATAATCTTGACTGGCTGAAGGATCGATCTTCTCGAACTGATCCTTTATCGTCTCTCACCGAATAATAATCTTTTCTCTTTCCTTCGGGGGCTTATTTATAGACAAGCGACCGCCCCATCTAAGGGGGAAGGGGCGAGGCCGTAGAGGGAAAAGGCTGCATCGGGGAAAGCGAGGGATGAGGAGGTTGGCCCTGCGGTGCCCAAGTCGGCTTGTTAATTAGAGACACCACCAACTGTCACGATCTTTGGTGTGTCTTTTAACTGGCCGTGCTTTTGGGCGATTTAACCACTGGCCTACGGATCTCGTAGGTAATTGGATCTTTTGAGCGCTGTTTAAGGGCCTTTAGTGATTACCTTAACACAGATGGTCGCTCCAACTACCTATGCGGCGGGGAGATAAAAAAAAAGAGTAGGCAGTTAGACTGTTATTCGCCGGCTACCGTTCCCACGAGTCTTGTCATGTGGCTCGATTCTCCTGCTTTCTCCGCAAGGGGGGGGGGGGGGTTTAATGTATACGTCCGCCTGGCCCTCTGGGAGGCTTTATGTTGTCATTCCTCTACAGTTCTCGATAGAAACTCCTCAAGACCCTAGCATAAGAAGATCAAAGCTATTACGAGCATCCCTCCTCCCACGAGTAAGAAATTATTGAGATAATTCCTAGGTCTGATCTCGTTTTACAAAGTATTCACCCTCGAGCTTCCGACTACACAGGCCCATTATCCGACCTCCTAACCTTGGAATGCTTCGGTCATCTGAAGGCTGTCATTTCTTCAGAACCGGCCCTACGGTTGCCGAATCCCCAGATGATCTTCGTCCTAAGAACCGATGTTTCTCTTAATGGACTGGGAACTGTCCTCCTATAATACCAAGAGGAATGTGCCCATCCAGTTGCCTACGCCAGTAGAGGTACTCGACCATCGAGAGAGAATGTCTGGCCATCGTATTTTCCATCATTAGGTTTGATTTCTACCTTCGTGGTAAGGAGTTCATTTTAGAGGTCGACCTTAAGCCTTTTCTATATCTGTCTACATTCAAGGGCTTTAGCCCTCCAGGCCTACAAATTTAGGGTTGTCCATATTGCTAGGAAGGACAACCTAGGTACAAACCTTTTTGAGTAGGTCCCCTAATTAATTTTGATAATTAAATATTTTTTTCTTTTTCTCATTATGTACCTTACATCGTTATCTTTCATTTTATTAATGTTTAATCTACTCCAAGTAGATTCTTGTTCCTGGGGTGGTGTAAGGGCAGCTCAACCTAGCCGCATGATTCATCATATTTTTCGACCTGTTCCGGTGGCGCACCCACCTCGAGGTCGTAATCTGCGAGCAACCTACGACTGACTCATCTTGGAAATGTGTCAGTTATCACGAAAAGTACGCACCCAAGCGCTCCGAATAACCTACTATCGGAAAGCGTGACCAACGTCACGTACGCTCCTCTGGCGAGTTGTATAAATAGGGGCCCTCTTCTCTACTCGGGAGAACCGTTCTGGACATCGTTCAGCGAGGACCTTCTGCCATTATACCCTGCCAGCTTTGATGCTGATTCCTTTTGCTGTCTCCAGACTCGTACTGCATTCGTTCTCCGTTGGAAAGCCGATTACCATGGGCTAGTTAGGGGCCACCCCTCGTCACTCTACCACCTCCGCCCTTGGGTACTGCGCCATCTCGACCATCTCCACCCTTGGATACTTGGCCATCGAGTCTTCAGTCACCCGTGGATCCGTCGTCACCAAGACCTTATTCAACCGTGTGTCATTCATCCTTTAGATCGCGCCGCACGTGGGTCCTGCGTCATCTCGATCATCGACTCCACCCGTTGGTCCCTGGCCATCTCAATCATCACCACCCGTGTATTCTTCGTTCCTTGGATTTCCGTCACCTGGGTGTCGCTCCACTGCTTTCGTATCAGGTATTCGGAATATTTCTTTCGTCTTACGCTCTTTAATTTTTTGAGTGCTCGTGTCGAGACTCATATCTTTTGTGTGAAGGACGAAGGACATGGAGGGAAGGAGGGGGGGTATTCTTTTATACCTCTTACCTAAGTAGTGTAGTTAATTATTTTTAACGACGCGTGTCGTTTCGGCGTAAAGTGCTTAACTTTATAATATCTTTTATTATACGCAGATTTGATTCAATAACGACGTGTTATCGTTAGGTGGTTTCGAAGTTTGTGACTTTTTTAATTATTTTTGGTACCCTCTTGTACTCCATTGACAGGTTATTTTTCCTTTTTGTAAATAAAGGTTGAATTTTCCTGTGTATTTATTTTACCCTTGCAGATATTTGAGTACCGTCTTGGTAACCTTTCTCTTATGTGTATTTTAGGGCTGAGGGGAACCGAGTTCCTCATTTGCTCATATATATATATATATATATATATATATATATATATATATATATATATATATATATATATATAGAGAGAGAGAGAGAGAGAGAGAGAGGGAGAGAGAGAGAGAGGAGGTGGTTGTGTTGTGTAGAAATTTCTAGTGAAGGGCAGGAAACAGAACTGAATCCCGAAGAAGTATTATTTAACCAGTACTCAACAGAATCCAAGCCTAGTTCGTCGTTGGTCTCCGACTCTCCTGCTGATACACCGTAGCGCTCCTCATGTGTGTCAACACTAACTACACCAAATTTGAAGTTTATATTACCAATATGATGCATCTATCGAAAAGACATCGAGCAGCCAAGCCTCATAGAACTAAGCCGTGAAAACAAAATAGATCACACACTCGTCATAAAACAGACTTGTAAAAATCCTTTCAGCTAAGTAATATTTCTTCCTAATCACTGGTGATCCGTCAGTGGCGAGGCAACATAATTATCTAAATACCCAGGCTGAATTTATGCCCAGTAATGTAGGTTGAGGGCAATGTTCAGGTGAAAAGGCACAGTTTAAAATGTAATGCCGGCCGGCGAACGTAATGTTCGCTGTAGTTAACTGCTAAAGTAGGGCGAGCATAATGCTCACAATGGAAGGGAAGTATAACCTTTGCTATGAAAAATAAATTGCATTCCTTAACATGTACAATTGAATCTATGGAAATTAAGCAAACCTTTACATGTAACACCGGTGAAAATAATGACTAATTTTCAAGTCCGGATTCTTTTTAGCTGACACTATTTACTAGAGAGGTTACCTCCGTGACTGGGCTCCACGATGGGGAATTGGGGCTTGCCCTGGCTGACGTCCGCCTGAAAAGCAACATAGCTTCATAGGAGGACTGAACCAGCAAACTTTTTTTAACTTTAAGTCACAATAAGAAAAGGTTCCCTTTGTCAACCTCACCTCGAATTACAGCAAAAGTGGACAAACTTACCTTACATTACCGCTGTGCCATATTCTCCAGGACGTCGGCAACCAAGGACTTCCATCTTCCTTTGTCCCGCGTACCTCTGATGAACTGCTCGCGCGACGTTCCGCCTCTCATCAACTTCACCAGTCCATCCATTTATTTTTCTCTTGGCCTTCCTCTTCCCCTCAACCATTCCAATTACGAGTACAACCAAATTTTCCATCCCTTCTCTTCTCATCACATGACCGAAGAATCTCAACTGTCTTCCTCTCAACAACATAAATTCTTTCCTACCATTTGCAAAACTGCTTCGTTTGTTCTTCGTGCTGTCCTCGGAATCTTCATCATTCCTCAAGTCTCTTCACTATTGCTGCTGACAATGTCCTGTTCTCCACTCAATACAACAAAGTTGACCACACATGCATCTTGATTAAACTTTTCCTCGTTTTTATCGATAACGTCCTGTTCGGCAATATTTCTGAATGCCATCTTTGCTATTTTTATCCTTCCCTCGATTTCAGTGTCGCTTCTTACATCCTCCGTCACCACACTTCCTAGGTATTTGAACGATTCCACTTGCTTCACTGTTTGATCTCCACAACGTAATTCAAATCTTGGCACTGGTGTATTCTTAGATATAGCCATAGACTTCGTCTTTCCTACATTTATTTTTAGCCTTTGTTCTCACTTTCTTTTACTTTATTGAATATTAGTTGCAACCATTGCCGTGAATGAGTATTAGTACTGTGTCGTCCACGTATCTTATATTATTAATATTACATCCTCCTATTCTTCTCTCTCATTATTCCCTCACTATATAGTGACAGCAGGTCTGGTGACAACACACAGACTTGTCTTACTCGTCTTCTAGTTGCCTGGACAAACTACATACAGTTAATTAAAAGAGCAATCAATATGATTGGGAATAATTATCAAATCAATGGTAAATATTTAGTATCAAACGGAGGCAGTTTGTTGGGTAAGCGCAATGCTTTACCCTAAACCGGAAAAGCGCAATGCTCGTTAGTAGAGAAATACTGTATATGCCAATATTGAAGAGCACAATGCTCCTTACTAAAGTATATGGTAATCTTTATGCCAGAGAAGCGAATTGACACGCTTCACAGCGACCAAGCTTAGCACGCAAACTTGCACCTCCTGAGTAATTCAAGGAAATTTATGTTATCCAATGGCCCAGTTGTGCTCGAGCTCTTTACCCAGATCTGTAGGAGAATGGGAAGCCCTCTCCGTCATGAGGTTGGGATAGGGCCCCTTCTCAAGATGGTAAATTTGGTCATGGGTGAATTTTTTTTATTTTTTATCAAGGGGCTATCTGGCGACTGCCCACTTGGGCATAAGTCGCCGTAAACAAACAGCCTAGTTCTAGGCTACTTTAAAAAAATTGAACAGAAAACAACAATAAAAAGAAATAACAATTAGGAAGCAATACAATAACAAAAACAACAAAACTTAGTTAAATGAAAGGGAGAAGGCCGGCCTTTCCCCAAAAGTCAACAAGTCCACCAGTCAATGTGCACGCACTCGTCCCGAGTACAAAAGACAGGCGGTAGCGACCCCGCCCATCCCGGTACCGGGACAGGTAACGTGTGCGAAGATCACCCAGACTGGGACATTCGACAAGAATGTGCCGAACAGTCTGGGGGACGATGCAGTCGTCGCAATCGGGTGCAGGCGAGCGATCCATCAAATAGCAATGCGTCACATCGAGTGTGTCCGATTCGGAGACGACAGAAAGCGACCTAAAGCCGTCGCGGCATTGGGGGATCGGTCCATGGGAACAGTCGCGTCGCAATGGCACGCAACTTTAAGTTCCCTTCGACCGTCTCCCATCTTCTTTGCCAAGCAGTCCGAAGAGCTGCCCGTATTCCTGCCATGTAGTCGGTGCGAGGAAGAGCGAAACGCTGGTCCGGTCGCAGAGTCCTCGCGGACCCTTTGGCGCGCTCATTCCCCGCAAGTCCGACATGTCCAGGAACCAAACAGAAGATAATCTCGATATCCGCCCGGCTCGCCAAAACCGGGGCGGGTCGGGGCAGAAGCACCTCTATCAGATGGAAACGGAGTTGTAGGGTTCCTCACCCAGCTCGACACCGGGTGGCGAAGTTTTATTCTTTTTATTTTGCTTGCCACATTACGCACAAAAAAATCTGACTCCTATATGATACCCAATAATAAAAAAAATAAGTTATATCCTACATCCAGCCACTCTGACCTAGAATTTTCGGACCTTTGGGGGAGGGGGGTCTCCAACTCTTGGTGCGTTAATGTTCACAACCTGTGCGAAGCAGACTCCAACAGGGTTGCCCAGTGGACGCTCACTACCCCCAAAGCTCTAAACTGCTAAGAGAGAGGCAGGTGCGAAAGAGTGGCATCCATTACTAAGCCAGCCAGAAACTACTATCATGCGACTTTATTTGGCCTGACAGCCAACAATGGAGTAAATCCCACAAACCATAAGCAGCACGGGACGGGGAAAGGGGCATCAGCCCATTCATGAGGCGCAGGGGAGGGGATATTGAGGCAAAACCACAACTCATTATTTGTCCAACGCCCAAGACCCCAAACTTTGCCTCTTGCGACCTGCGATTTTTCTTTAGAGGTTCCAAAGACCCTTTGGAAAGATAAAAGGATAGTGGAAGATTTGGAAGCGGTGCAAATGATGAACCGAGAGAGAGCACCAGTTTCTCTTGGAAATGACTCGAGGTACACCTATAAACATGTCCTTCCTAGAGCACAGTTGCCCATGCTGCGTCAGAAACCTCAGATAAGATAGTCGACGTCGTAAAATAGAAAATGGCGAATAGATGGTAGAATGAAGTCTATCAGGAATTAAGCTCAGGTTCTCCAAACATAGGGACAATCAGCGTCATTCGGGCCGATGGGAACCTGCGCCCCTTCATGTACGAGGTGTAAAAGTCCACACATTTGTTGATAAATGTGCGTCGGTGGTAAAGGAAAGATTATCTCGTATGTGCTGTCTGCCGACGTCAATTTAAAGCCATTCTTGGCTAATGTGTGTTTCGTCGTATAAGTATTCTTTCAGTCACATGAGGCTATTTTGATAAAGAAAAAATGAAGACGTCATTTTATTTGAACGAAACTACAATCTGGCCAAATCTTATTCATCCTCTTCCTCTTCATCGCTTTCATACATGTCGCCGTCGTCGTCATCATCCTTCTCAATGTCCTTTTCATCGGAACACACTGCGTCATTTTGAGCATCCATATTGTCATCATCAGAATTCTCCAAATCAGACCATTTCATTTCAGTGACCTCATCTTCCTCTTCTCTTTCAGGATCATTTTGCACCACGGATGCCTTCGGATTGGTTTGAGTACTGGAAAAGTAATAAAAATGTTGAGTTGGACGATGAAAACATTAGCCCCAAATGCAGGAAATGATTAGGGAGAATTTTTACCAAATATAAGTGCAATCGTTGTGCATTTTTTCAAGTTACTTAAGTTGCCCCCGGCTAAGGTCCCCATTCCTAAGGCTAAGAGCGTCAAAGAAATAGGATAATAGGAGGGGGCCCTCCTAGAGATCCTGCACTCTGCGGAGAGCTTGTTTTGTCTCAGTTGGGCTTATGTTGGGCATGTTGTGTATAGATTGAACCCTGTTTGGATCTTGGTTTTAGAGGGAGGAGCTGGTAGTATCATTCAGGCCAATGCGGTATTGTGTTGTTTTTGGTGGTGAGTGCACCGGAGCCTAGCCTCAGTGTCCCGTATGTGCGGCGGAATGCCGTTGAATAAGTGGTTTGGGCCCAGTGATTTGATAATATGATGTATGATATGCGAGTTGTTTTGGGGAGGTGGGATTCCTCGAGTATTTGACTAGTGTTTTTGGAGGTCTACACATTTTTTCAAGGAGGAGGGTATGGGTCTTGCATGTAGCCTTGTCCTTTTTATCCTCAAACCCCTGTCCCACATTAGCACTATGCCTCTCAGTGTATTTGTAGGAGCCCCTAGGCCAGATCCTTCTCTAAAATGGAGGTCTTTGCTGTCACAAAGGCACCACTGGAGAAGGAGATCCCTCCTTTCCTTGTAAGGCCTCGGGAGCCCGAACCGTCTGAAGAGAAGCTTGCACAGTGGCGTACTCGGGGTCTATGCTTGGCAGGCACCCAGCCAGGGTTCGAACCCATGGAAAATCCTGCCGTCTGGGGCTGGGTCACCTCACGGACTGTGTCCATCTCAGGGAGAGTCATCTATGTGGTCAAACCCCCTCAAGACAGCACGTATTCCCTACGAGGAACCTTTCGTCTCGTCTTGGGCCGGGGGAAGAGGAGTAAGCCTCCTATCCGGTCAAAGAGGTTTGGATCCCCTGCAAAAGCACAGGTAGGGGGGAGGGGGTCCTTTTCTGCTGTGGAGCTGCCCGAAGGCGGCTTTGACTATGTTACAGGGAAATTTAAGAGGGTATTTTTTAATTTATCATCATCGGGCATGGCGACCTTCTAGTTTTTACAGGATGCAAACGCCAATCACCCCACGCAGTAGCCCGCTCTGCGAGGAGTAAACATGAGGCCGGCAGAGCTAGCTGCCGCCATTTAGGACTACGCCTCTCGCCCAGTGGTCAGGCAGCCGTTCGGCATGGCGGCTCAACCTTGGGTTGGGCGTAAAATTGATAGACAGTAAAAGGAAAGTTTATGTAAGGAAGGTGTGGGTGAAGCTGGTTGTTAAAAACCCAACACCACAAATCGGAGCTCAGGGGTGAGGAGGCGTTGTCCCCTACCACCTCAGCCCCGATCTAGGATAGTTGGGTGAGAGGACGCTGTGAAATTAGAGGCCAACCAAAGAAAGTTATGGGAGAGGTTGTATGGAAAGTATTAATAGAGATACACTCCAAAATATTTCTTGAAATGTAGTTTGTACATTTAATAATAGGTTTAGCACTATTCCAATTAATAATATGATCCTGACTATAGATATGTAAAAATAATGCAGATTGTTGACAAAAATTACAAACATTAGTTTGGTGCTGTTTAACTCTAACATTCAATTCTTTACCTGTCTGTCCATAATAGCATTTTCACAATTATTGCAAATAGAATATAAAATGCCTGGTTTAGGGGGGTGAATTTTTTACGAGAAGGTGATGGATAGTGTTTTCATATTTAATACTTTCCCAAATTTTAATATTAGCCCTGGATTGTTTAGCCTAGATCCTATCATATCTAATTATATTAAATCAGAAATTAAAGTGTTTAAAGAATTTGTATCCCCCTAGTTAGGGTTTTGATGCAGGTAGCCGTTTTAACCCCCCAGTCCTTACTATTTAAGACATTGTCTGTCCTGACCTTCGTTATTCCATGAAGAGGTCATTTAGAATAAAGACGAAAGCGTTCGGAATAGTTCAGACAAGGCAGTATCACATCCAGTATTTTTAATCATAATAGCAATTTCAACCACCAAATTGACTATTCAAAGGCACAAATCATATATAATTGTAAAGATTTCCGTAAAAGAAAAATAGTAGAATCTATATTAATAGGAGAAATTCCCAATTTTAATTTGTCAGATGGGCAATTGAAATGCAGCCCCCATTCCCGTAACCCCATCATAAACAGCTTAGTCAACGATCTCCGACTCGCACCCCCTGATTAATGACCTTTTCCCCCCATTTTGTGTTTCTTTCTGATCTGTATGCTATTTATAGACTTTTGTAATAATTGCAATCTCAGTATACAACTGAAGAGGGTATGATAAAATACATACTGAAACTAGTCTTGTAAATTAAACTTTTGGCTCCTATACAGTGGTTTCACTATCATATACCATAACTCGCCAGAGTTCTTTTACTTATATATATATATATATATATATATATATATATATATATATATATATATATATATATATATATATATATATATAAATGCACATACCAGAGTTGTTTAATGCATTCATAAATTGATATCCTCATACTTAAACATTCCCTCTTGCCAGGATGCCACCAGTGAGTCTATTAGCATGCAAGTCGAGTCACACAATCCAATGTTGGTGATCGGGCTAGGATAGAAGAGAGTAACTATTTCCCTAATCTAAGTTCTTTCGAATGATACACGTCAATCCTTTACCAGGCTATATGAGAACCAAATTGCTCCCAGCCCCTCCTATGATTTGAAAAAAGAGCATTAAGATGTAGCTGGATTATAAAGTGATGAGGGTACACTCACACTTTTTCTTTGGGATCAGAGACACGACTCTTCCTCTCTTCCTCCTTTTTCCTCCGGGTCGACTCATCCTCGAGGAACCGTTTCCTGACGTTGTTGACTGTGAACTTTTCTAGGTTGCATCGGTTCACCACATTCAACCTTTCCATCCTGTGCAACTCGTCCATCATCTTCTTCCATTGCGAGAAGAACGCCCGCAATGGAGGCGGAGTCTGTTCCACTTCAATCTGCAACAATGCGAGATAAATTAACGCGACATGGAAACACAAAACACAGAAGGCTGCGTCGGTGCACATAAACACCTACTTGCCCCAACCGCCACCCTTTTAAGCCTAATCATACACAGAACTTTCCATAATTTCCTTTTTCTTTTCATGCCATATTGGCCAATGGTAGTGATGGGGGTGGAATGTTCTGTGGGGAAAACATTTCCAGTTGAAAGAAGGTATGAAAGTGAGATGTGTTGATCATTAAAAAAATGGCTACAAACTATATTTTGGATCTCTTATTAAAGATGGTTAATACAGCGCCCATCTCGCAACTGAATTCGGTTATAAGTCACCATAATTAAAACTTCAGCCTAGTACTAGGCAAGAAGGAGAGGGAATGCCCGCCACCCACGATTCTGGATCATGATACCAACCTCAAAGATAGTCGGATAAAATGGAGGAGGTCAGCCTCTTCCCAAAAGTCAGATATTCCACAAGTATGTATACACGAACCCATCCCGACCCCGCTCGTCCCATGGGAGGGACAGGTAATGTGCGCGAAGATCACCCAGACTCGGAGACAACGCATTAGTCCGAGCGGTCCATCCTGCAAGTTTGCCCAATTTAAGGAGGAGAAAAGTGACCATAATCATCGGGGCATTAGGGGTAGGTCCAAAGGAATAGGCGAGGAACAAAGACACCCAACTTTAGGTTCCCCTCGGCCATCTCCTAACTTCTTTGACAGGCAGCCCTGATAACTAACACGTAGTTGGTTTGCGGAGGAGTGAAACACTGGTGTGCTCATCCAGTCTTGGCGGAAGCTCTGTCGCGCTCATTCCCCGCAATTCTCACATGTCCAGGAACAAAGCATAAAATAATCTCGAAATCCGCCCGGATCACGGCAATAGTTGCGTGACGGATACCGCGAACCAGGGCGTAGTAAATTCCAATGCCTCGAGAGCACTCAGGGCGATTTGTGAGACGCTAAAGATCACAATCCGATTTTCGAACAGGGCAAAACACGTTATATCTGGATCAAGCGGTGTATTGAAATCAGCTCGGCAAATGGAGACAGATGCAGCGCCTGGTCGAGCCAAATTGACTTCAAACAGAGGGGAATATGGTGTGGAAGCTGACCCTCTCCTGGGACTTGGAGCCATCTGTGTACACTGGCAAGGAACCAGCGAACACGAAGCGTGCTCCAAAAAGGCCGAATGCAATATTCCCGGCACTGTGGAAGCATAGGCGGAGACACAAATAGTCGAGGGTGGCATCCTGGGTAGAACCAGAAGCACCAAAGGCCAGAGTGCGAGACTGAGCTCTAGAGAGAGTTTTTTAGCCCTAAACCCAAAGGGCTAAGGGTATGAATGACGTCTCTCTGCGGCATAGGCACCGCCGAAATCGGCCCACGGATGCAGTGAATTTTCTTTTAATTGTAAGAGCCCAGCTGGTGACTGCCTACTAGGAAAAATGTCAATGTAATCACGCTTCAGACTAATACTAGGCTAGATTAAAAAAACAAGTAAATAACAAATATAATATAAAAACAGGACAAAGGCTAAGAAACCAGCTAAAATTCAACAACAAATAGAAACAAAAAACAAGATAAGCAAAAAATAAACAAGGAAACACGCACCGGTGTCGGAGGGTAGGCCCGCCTGCCAGGGCACAGGAACATGCGACCTACTACAGTGTCAAATAAAGTGGAGGATGCCAAAATCCTCCAAAAAGTCACATAGTCCGCAAGTCTGTGTACACGAACCCCTCCCGAGTACAAGGGAAAAGAGGTAGCGAACCCGCTCGTCCCAGGTAGTCTGCGCGAAGATCACCCATACTGAGACATTCAACAAGAATATGCAGAACAGTCTGAGGTACAACGCAGTCGTCGCGATAAGGCTCAGGCGAGTGCTCTATCAAATGGCGGTGCGTCCAATTCAGAGACGACAGAAAGTGACCTGATGCCGTTGCGGCATTGAGGGGTAGGTCCATGTGAACAGTCACGGAGCAATGGCACGCGACTTTAAGTTCCCCTCGGCTACCTCCCATCTTATTTGGCAAGCAGCCCAGATTCCTGCCATGTAATCGATTTAAGGAAGAGCGAAACGTTGGTTTGGTCTCCCAATCCCCGCGGACTCCTTGGCGCCGTCATCCCCTGCAATTGCCACATGTCCAGAAACCCAGCATACGATAATTTCAACATCCGCCTGGCTCGCTGAAACCGTGGCGTTACGGATACCACGAACCAGAGGATGTGGAGATTCCAATGCACCGAGAGCACTCAAGGCGCTTTGTGAGTCGCTATAGATCACAATCCGGGCACGACGCATTATCTTCCGTACGAGGGGTCTATTGCAACCAGCTCGGCCGTGAAGACAATCGCAGCGCATGGCCGAGCCCCGCTGACTTCAAACAGAGGAAATACGGCCCCTGAAACCGACCCCCTCTTGTGCTCTAAAATGGCCAAACGCAATACTCCCGGCGCTGTAGAAGCTTTGGTAGCAGAAGCGTAGCAACAAATAGTCAAAAGTGGTACACAATTCTATGGATGCAGTTGTGGTATGGGTTTGACGGATGCAGATGACCTTTGATAGGCCTTTGTGGCTCTTGTCATCCATGAAATTATGTTAAACCCTATATCAAACTTATAATAATCTTTGACTTTTTCTAGCAGAGTTAGGTTATATTCTTGGGATATAATAGAGATAATGATATAGCATGAAATACAGAAGCTTTTAGTTTTAATAATAAAAAAAGCATCATTGCTATTCATACTGTATTTCGATCAAACACCTCGATGGGATTCGACAGCAATGTCTAGATCTAGTAGGGTGTTCAGAAAGTAATTATGTGTTCAACTGCTATGGATTATAAGACAACTAGGGAATGATGATGCTTAGTTCCTCATTCTTATTGAAAGTCATTATCTTCCGATAGATGATAATTTAAAGAACAACATTTGTCATTACTTATTGTATGGTTGTTGAGGGCTAGTATTGCTACAAAGGGAATGAAAAGGATTTGTGGACTGTATCCTCATGAATGGCAGGCTCGTAAATGGTACCTCTTCTATAGCGGGTCATTCTGGAAGAACCTACTATTTAACCTATTCACACATGACATCCCACAACCACATTAATCAACACCTACACATACACAGACCTCTCATTCAGAGCACAACACCCCTCAATCATAACAGCAGGCAGGTCACTTCAATAAAATATAAACAGACTAGAAAGAAAATCAAGGCCCTCACAGCAGTAGCAAACATTACATTTGGACAACAGAAACAGCCTCTCACCACTCTATACAAACAATTCATCTGCACCACCTTAAACTATGAAGCATCAACATGGCACACAACCACAGCCAACAGAACAATCACAGTATGTACACGCCACAGCACACCCACCCCACACATACAAGGCCCCCCAAAAATACAAGTAGGCATGATTGGAATCCAACACTTCAGTAACACATCAACATGAATGTCTTTACGCGGTAGTAATACCAACCGGCACGCACCGACTCAGAGAGCTTGTTACGGTTGAACGTAATGACGAGTGCAGGGGTGGGTATCGAGGCCCTTCCCTGTTTTCTCATCGCACTCTCGAAGGAGTGGTCCACGAGTTCCCTCGCATAAGCCACTCCTCTCACAAAGTTGATGGTAGAGTGCAGCGTCACACTCACCGGCGAGCCATTGAGAGTCTGAAGGGAACTCATCATGGCTGCCTCGGAGGAATCTGACGCATTCGCCAGAAGGCTCTCATCTGAGAAACGGGTCATCTTCGGATCTCTACAAATCAGGCTAGCTAATGCTATCCCATGATGGATCGTGTTGCCTTTGGCCAACATGCTGCCATCTGTGGAGCAGATATCTAGAAAGTATTTGAAGCCAGCTGGCTAAAAAATGCCAGGTAGTCTCTGAATGAGCGACCCGACCGAATCGAGGAGTCACTCACTTCACTTGTGACTTTGGTCTTTGTCTGGGACTCTCCACCAAAGTGCTTCGGAGACCGACATGCCGATCTTGTTCTGGTCGCTTGCAGAAGCGGCAACGGAATTATCCATTATCTGAGCTCCAGCGGAGGAAATTCCCAGTATCTTCTTCGGAGACGAGGGTGCGGAGTGAACTCTGCTTTTCTCCACCCCTGGAAGGGCCAACCTCATCAAGATCTCTCTCTGAAATGGAGTGCTTAGCTCTCAGATGGGCCTCAGCAAGGAAAGGAGGTTACTCCTCTTCCTTTGAGTCCTCGGGGCCAACTGGAGAATCTTGCACAGGTTGGCCCCTAAGGGGCCAGATCACCCATGGGATATCTAGGTCTTTGCAAGCTCAAAACGCATGCATGCAAAACAGTGTAGGGCACAGCCTGGCAGGCTTCACTATCCCTTGCCCCTATAAGGGGGTTGGTCCAACGCCGCTCCAACCGGGACCGGTCGATTTTGGGTCGCAATGTGGTTGTGGAGATAGAAATGGGGTAGGGCCGCTGGTGCCAAGATGGAGTCGTCCAAGGGCGACTCCATTAAGGAAATGAGAAGGAAGCCACCTCACCCATAGACATAAGAGGAGTAAACCTCCTCTCCGCTAGAAGTAGGTTGGAGGGGCCCCTGAGCTCCTTTGCCGTATGGAGATGGTGAGGGGTGCCGCTCCTCTGGTTAAAGTAGTGTTTCGTGTTACCTCGTCCTCCCTAACACCTAGGAAAGATGAGGCCGCAATTGGAGGCGGGTCTCCATGCATTTTCAGTCGCCCACTAGTTCCTAAACTTATGGGCATGATTAGTATTAAAAAAGAAAAAACTGCATGGAAAGTAGATAGTATGACCCAGAACTGCCTTGGAAGGTTAATATGAAAGTTTGAATAGGATCAGAAAATTCCAGAATGTAATCATTAGCAGATACTCGGCCCACGTGTTTGAGCCAAGATGGGCCTTTAAAACCTGGCCATTCAGGCGAATTTGTTCTCGAGCTTTGGTGACGACGCAGGCAGCTTATTTCTGTAATAGAAGACGGTGAGCAATCAGTGCACCAGCACACCCTGTGCCTAATCCTTCTCTGAGCCAGGGGACTTTCGGCCCTCGCACCTCGCAGCAGGTAGGGGCCTCATGATATACATGCAACTCGAGTAAGGCTCATAAGAACAAATGAAAGTGCACTAGCAGCCAGAATCTGTGGATAGAAAAGCAAGTGAGGAAGGAGATATGTGGATATGTAATGGAGAATTAGAGGTAGGCGGGTCCACTAACGAGTGAGAGTGGATTGATCGCTTATTACAAATATTATCATACACTGACCCTAGGTTATCACGGGTTGGCATACAATCCACCCAGGCACCATGTTTAGCGAACCATACACACCACCCCGCCAGAGTGCACGCCCTCCCGGGTTGAGAGGATTGTCGTATAGAAAAAAGAATGTTAAAAGGGAGCGAGGAGGAAGTGCAATAAAACTTAACTCGGCCCTGTCATCATTATATATGACTGGCCAGAAAGACCTGACTCATTTAAGAAGCGGAAAGAAAACAAAATTGTATGGAGCAACACCAACATTTATTCTTCATATAAAGTCTATCATTCTTTACAATCTTTTCCAGCATCTGAATCTGTCCCAGATACCAGTCAGCTGGCTTTGAATAAACAAACTGAGACCATTGCCTTGTCAACCCAATTCCTTTTGTGGAACGGATGCCACTTGTTCACCTCGCGGAACCCAATTCCTCTCCCTATTAAACCAAATACACCCATTTCTCATGTGATGTGACAATTCACATCCAGAATCGGTCGTCCATTGGGTTATTGAGAAGTTGGCTGCAAATATCTACTCTACAGGCAGCTTGTGTTTCATGGTCATATGGAAAAAAATCCATTTATGAAATCGGTTCAGCACAGTCTGATGGGATAACACTCCAACTTTAGCAAGATCACAACTGCTTGCAGAAGGTTCAACTTTCAATACTGCCACTAAAGCCTCGCTGTCAAATATTGGCGGTCGGCCGTAATGTACCACCTCGAGACCTTCGCCTGACTGACTGTGGCTTCTCCTTCAGTATCGCAAATTTCCTTCACAGCAACTCTTGTACAAAGTTTTCACTTGTAACAAACGCAAATCAAAACTCTAATTCTACTCTCTTCCAAACTCTTTTCTGTCAGTTGGGGCCTACACAAAGAGAAATAAACTGAACAAGAGCAACTTTTTTTTTAGGAGCCCATCTGGTGACTGCCTACATGGGGTACACTAAAAAAAAAATTAATATACAACAAACCACAAATAAAGATAAAAAACGACAAAGGCGAAAAACAAAACAAACCAACTATAAAAAAGCAAAAGTAAAAAGGCAACAAGTAGGAAGCATGCTCTGGTGAAGAGCAACAAACAAGGACAGGGCACGGAGGCTGGTAGTCGAATGAGTAGGGATAACCTAACCTAATGAGTTGAATGGGTAACGACAACCTAACCTAATGTTAGTGTTGGTATATCAAATTTTGTTGTTTTCTTTCTGCTTCCTAAGTGAGTCAAGACTTTCTGGCCAACCATATATTCAATCTAGTGGTGGGGAATCCATAATTTACACTGTCCAGATTACAGTTCCTCTTAGAACTAAGTGCAGGTAGACAAAAGGTTGAGGGGAGAGTCACAGAGTATGTATGTATGTATGTATATATATATATATATATATATATGTATATATATATATATATATATATATAATAAATAAAAAATAGTGCCGATCAGTTAAGAGGTGCCTTGGCAGACACTGCACGGCGGTCACGCTAAGAGGGATTTAAAAGAAAAATAATTGGGAGCCCATCTGGCGACTGCGTACTTGGGCATAAGTCACCGTACACAACTCGGCTATATTAAAAAAAAAACAAATAATATGTAAATAACAACAATAAAAAAGGACAGGGGCTAAAAAAAATAACAGGAAGAAAAGGCAAGAAGGAAGCGTGCTCCGGGGTCGGGGGTAGACCTGCCTCCCCCAGGCGCAGGAACACGAGACCTACGAAAAACCCAGTCAAATAAAGGGGAGCTCCAAAAAGTCGTTTAGTCCACAAGTCTGTGTGCACGAACCCATCCCGGTACCGAGACAGGTAACTTGCGCGAAGATCACCCAGACTGCGACATTCAATAAGAATGTGCCGAACAATCTGGGGGACAACGCATTCGTCGCTAAATGAAATGGCGGAGCGTCTCGCGAGTGTATACAA
Source organism: Ceratothoa steindachneri (assembly GCA_963969495.1). Lineage (NCBI taxonomy): Eukaryota > Metazoa > Arthropoda > Malacostraca > Isopoda > Cymothoidae > Ceratothoa > Ceratothoa steindachneri. The sequence continues at coordinate 51,913,657 of OZ018330.1, read as the reverse complement.
TTTGGAGAGGACAGAAAGCAACCTGAAGCCGTCGCAGCATTGGGAGGTAGGTCCATGGGAACAGTCACGTCGTAATGGCAGGCAACTTTAAGTTCCACTCGACTGTCTCCCATCTTCTTTGCTAAGCAGCCCGTATTCCTGCCATTTAATCGGTGTAAGGAAGAGCGAAACGCAGGTCTGGTCGCCCAGTCTTCACATACTCTGGCACCCTCATTCCCCGCAATTCCTACATATCCAGGAACCTAGCAGAAGATAATCTGGGCATCCGCCCTTTTCGCCAAAACCGTGGCGTCACTGATATCGCGAACCAGGGGATGCAGAGATTCCAATACCCAAAGAGCAATCAGGGCACTTTGTGAGTCGCTATAAATCACACACTGGTCTCTGAACCGGGCATGTAGCGTTATCTCCCGTACCAAGAGGTGTATTGCAACCAGCTCGGCCGTGAAGACAGACGCAGCATTTGTGAGAGCCCCGCTGACTTCAGACAAAGGAGACACACAGGGTTTCAGCCTGAGACGAAGTTTGCTCGAAAAAAGGCCGAACGCAATACTCCAGGCGCTGTAGAAGCGTTGGTAGCAGAGGCGTGGCGACAAATAGTAAAAGGTGGTACCCTCCAGGGTGGCGTCCTGGACAGAACCAGGGGCGCCACCCACCCGAGAGCTATACCGAGCTCACGGAGGGGTTCCTTAGCCCTAAAGCCAAAGGGCTTAGGGTATGACTGGTGTCTTTCGACGGCATAGGGACCATCGATATCATCTGCGTATGCAGTAAGAGTTGTTGGCGACTGAGGGATTTTTTTTCTTTATTTTAATATCTCATCTGGCGACTGCCTTCTAGGGCATAAGTCGCCGTACTCATCCTAGCCTAAATCTAGGCTATATTAGAAGCCAAATAAAAGAAAAAAATACCCAGAAAAAAAAACAAATTGAAAAGATATAAAGCGAGCTCGCGAGCTCCGTCGACGGGGGAAGGCCCGCCCTCCCCAAGCAAAGAAGCATGAAGCCAACAGGTCGGTGTGAACGAACCCGTCCTGAGTACAAGGGACAGGTAACGTGCGCGAAAATCACCCAGATTGGGACATTAAACAAGAATGTGCCGAACAGTCTCGGGGACGACGCAGTCGTCACAATGAGGCACAGGCGAGCGATCCATCAAATGGCGATGCGTCACATGAGTGTGCCCGATTCGGAGACGACAGAAGGCAACCTGAAGCCGTCGCGGCATTGGGGGATAGGTCCATGGGAACAGTCGCAGCGCAATGACACGCAATTTTAAGTTTCCCTGGACCGTCTCTCATCTTCTTTGCCAAGCAGTCCGAAGAACTGCCCGTATTCCTGCCATGTAGTCTGTGTGTGGAAGAGCGAAACGCTGGCCCAGTCGCCCGGTCCTCGCGGACTCTTTGGTGCACTCGTTCCCCGAAATTCCTTCATGGCCAGGAACCCAGCATAAAATAATCCCTTCTGCCCGGATTGCCAAAACCGTGACGTCACGGATATCGCGAACCAGAGGGTGCGGAGATTCCAATGACCCGAGAGCACTCAGGGCGCTTTGTGAGTTGCTATAAATCCCTATCCGGTCTCCGAACCGGGCACGTCGCGTAATCTCCCGTAATGAGTGGTGTATTGCCACCAATTCAGCGTGAAGACAGACACAACGCCCGCTAGAGCGCCGCTGACTTTAAAGAGAGGGGATACGGCGTGGAAAATGACCCCCCCCCCTCTTGGGACTTGGAGCCATCCGTATACACTGGCACGGTTCCAGCGTGACACGAGATGTGCTTCAAAAAGGCCGAACGCAATATTCCATAGGCTGTTCAAGCTTTGGGAGCAGAGGCGTGGCGCGGCTGAGGGAGGCGCCGGGCTCGAGCGTACAGGCGAATAATGTGCTGAAAATGGCGCAGAGCGAGTGGCATCTCCCAAGCATCGACAAGTAGGCTCTCAATGGCGGCAGTGCGGTAGGCATCGGTCGCCAGGAAAAGGCCGGTGTGGTGGATCGACGCCACCTTCCGCAATTCGCACTCAGCTGTGGATACATTAAACTCGCATCCGTTCTCGAGCTTCGACTGAACAAAGGATCGATAAAAAAGTAGGGCAGTGGCACTATCAGTTGCCCCAGGCGAGGAAAGTCACGGAGAGAAGAATATTCATGGCGCGGGTACAAAAGACCATAAGGCTGCGAATATGAACATCCCATTCCAGGTGAGGCGTCGGTCAAATACAAGACTTAGGAAACGGTGCGAGTCAACCAATTCCAGTTGAACCGCATTTATAAACAAAATTTGGGTTACGGTGTCGCCGTAGATGGCAGCAAAAGTGCACCACCTTAGTCTTGGCCAAGGAAAACCGAAGCCTGAGCGCATCGGTGTAGCGAGAGATACAATTCAATGCCTGTTGGAGTCGACGCTGAAGAGTTGGCATCTTGGCGGGGCCAAAAGAGATCGAAAGGTCGCCCACGAAGAGCGTAGCGAGAACATCTTTCGGCAGCACCGAGGTGATATCATTGATAGTCAGGGCAAAGAGTGCAAGACTGAGGACACTTCCCAGCGGGACACTCTCTTCCTGCTCCATTGGGCCGGAGAGGGCTCCCCCCACCCGTACGTGGAATCGACGATCTCGCAAAAATTCAGATATAAACATTGGGAGGCGTCCCCTCGCCCCCATCGTGTGGAGAGTCTCCATGATACCGTATTGCCATGCGGTATCATAGACCTTCTCCAGATCGAAAAGCACCGTGGCGTAATGCTGCCTACGAGGGAAGGCCTCGCAGACAGTATTTTCCAGATCCGACGTGGAGGGGAACTTGCGGAAGCCGCACTGTGCAGAAGACAGATAGCCTCCGCTGTCTAGAAAAAAAAGGCTAATCTAACATTTATCAATTTTTCCATAAACTTGCACACGCAGTAGGTTAGAGAAATTGGGCGGAAACCGGCCGGGGTAGAGTGATCTCTCCCCGGTTTGCGAAAGGCGAGCACAGTAGCGATTAGCCAGGAGTCTGGGAGAAGACCTTCCACCCAGATCCTGTTGAACAAATCTAACAGAAAGGCCATGCCTCGCTCACCCAGGTGTCGAAGCATGGCGTACGGGACATCGTCCGGACCATGGGCGGTGTCCGCGCACGAAGCGAGAGCGGAACGCAACTCACTCACAGTAAACTTGTCGTTGAAGGGTTCTCCGCCTCTGGAGGTAAAGTCCAGCCGGCGGCCTTCCGCGACATCACGACGTGCATTGAATGCAGCATCACGGCAAGAGAATGAGGAGAAAGCGGTCGCGAAGGATTCCGCCACGGACGCGGAGTCCGAGATTGCGGTTCGATTCTCCTGGAGAACTAGAGAGGGGTCCTGCGAGAAGCGAGAACTTGCCCCGAATCCTTTTGATTCGCTTCCACACCTCTGCTAGATGGGTCTTCCCGTTAAGTGAAGAAACATATGTTATGCCAGTTAACGGTTGGTAACGTCGCCTGTTACGACTAGAGGAGTCACGATGCTCGGAACGTCGTCTGTGAAATCAACCAGAAAAATTGCAAATTAAACAACCTCATCTCTCAGATTTTGCTGAAATTTGGTTTATAGCCATTTTTGGGGCCCTAAATCCATTTCTGAAAACTTAAGGTCAACCCAAGCAACTGTGCAGGAGATATGATCTCGGGTATTTTGAGGTCATGTGAAAGGTCACTAACATTTGGTGACCCATAACTAGGATAATAATGGTCATAATTAAATATAAAATATTTAGAATCAGAAATAGACAAGGAATCCAAATATGAAAGTTTTAGAACTCTAGGTTGAAAAATAAAAAAAAATCATAAATTTGCTGAAATTTGAGGTCAAGGTGGGCTATCAAAATTGAAAAAAAATGAAGGCATATGCTTTAGCTATTAGAATCAGTAAAAAAAAAGGTTTGTTTATGCTAGTATTTTTCAAGTAATTAACACTTACGTGAGCATTATATTTTTAAGTTGTCCGTCAATTCTACAGTTTTCACACTTAAGCTCTTAAAGTGACCTATAGAAATTGAAATTATAATTTTGGGGGCATATAAAAAACAGTCAAAGGTCTTGGCTATTAGAAACAATCATAAAAAGGTTGTTTATGCTATTACTTTTCATGTACTATCACTAACTTATGTTGACACCATATCTATAAATTAAAGGTCAATTTAGGAATTTATTTTAGCTATCAGTTTGACTTGACCTAAATCTCCAAGAATAAAAAAAATTATATTTCACTGATAAAATAATTAAAATAATGATAGGGAAGACCTGTTAACCAAATACAATTGTGGCATATTCGATACTTTCATCAATTTCTTTCTGAGGAAAAATATATTTAATTCTGCTGCCTCCTCTTAGTATAGGACAACTCATGAGTTAATATATGATGCCCTGACACTGCACATGAATTCTTATTTGATAGATAATGATATGCGCTTGGTACTGATGACCCAGATAGATGTAAAAAGTTCACTGTGTAATCATCAAACCTCACAATATTCCTCCACAATTCCATACCAAACTTGCCCATCATAAATGCAGCTAACATACTCTTCTGGTTTGACACATTTTAGGTTATCAACCATTGCAGGTTCATTAGTAATATGACTTTTCCTTATTCTTTCCTCCAATGCCACTTGAAATGAGATACACCATCAGTTCTTCCTTGTTTATGGGAACAAATCTATGATATTTTTGAGCTCCCAGAATAGCCCTACTCTCCTTGAATCGATGTTCTAATCAGTTGGGCATCTTTCAAATCAGATGTATTTACAAAGAAACATTTTATTGTCTTGCTCAAGTTTTCTTCACAAAACTAAAACGTGTCTTCCAGTGTAAGCATTAGCCTCTCTGTAGTTCTTTGCAAACTGGCACGATCAGTAGCTCTCTTCACTGTTCTCCCAATCCCATCACATGCATTTTTGCCATTCAGAAGAAAACCCCAAATCCTCTTCATGGTAACAGAGATTTGTGAAGTTGTATCTGTTCTTATATTGGCCAGCACATCCATCCGAAAAATAGTACACCTTCAGTTGTGGGCATCTGAATTTAACATAGTTCATAAGCTTTATTTTAAATGAGTAAACAATTATAGTGTGTTTTAGCAATGAAGATAAGAAACAGACACTAAAATGATTAAATTACTGGTCTGCAGATCATCTATAATAGATGACAAAAGGATGAACTGTACATTTTTAATTGTCCCAAGTAATCCTTGGGCAGCATCTTGGACAATGAAAGAATAATTTTCAGAGAAATCACTTAATATAACTGCCTCACTCTGAGGTGATAGTGTTTCTTTCAACTGTTTTAAGTACTGCGATTGCTGCTGTGCAACAAAATGATGACGAACCATGCCGGATATTTTCATGCTTAATGATGATAAGTATTCATGAAGTAGCTCCATTTTGTCTACCATTGTACAACGGTCAACAGTCACCCATTGCTTGTAAGATATTTCATTTGGAGCTGATTTTACACTGTCAAGCAACTCAAGAAAGATCAGAACACCCTCTTCTCTTGGGCAATCTTTGCAAAGTTGCATCATGCAAGCCTCTCTCTCTGTACTGCAGACACTGTAATCCATAAGATCTTTGTATGAGACATTTTTCTCACGATGCAGCCAGCTGTAATTTGGGGATTTGATGATATATGCAGACACAGAATGAGTCCCACCACTACCGGCAAGCACACAATATGATGGCCGTAATTTAGCATATGTGGAAAATCCTATTTTGGGATTCTTTTTATAATTTTTATATAGTTCAAATAATTCTCTTAAATTCCCAAGGACCAGTCGTTTTTGCACCTTCATTATAACTAAGCTCATCTGACTCATAGAATCTTCTAACTTTTCCTTTGCTCATTATTGGAATCTTTGGATGGATTCCAAATTCTGATTTTAGTGAACGGCTTTTTTTCACCATATATGTTGTAGTTTGAAAGAAACTAGCAGTTTTTTCAATTGTGTATGGGAAGAGTCAATATTTGTAGTTTGTGATTATGACAATTTGCTCTCCAGGAATGACCGTTTCAATTCATTCAGTAATGTTTTTAGATGTTTTTCAGATTCTGCTTCAGGTTCTGAAGCATCACTTACCCACTTGCTAATATGAACACCATAAATGACTTTTAGCCTCTTCTTCAAATGTTTCTAGGCATCCGTTAGCTTACCACGAGCTTTGAACTTTTTCTGGCTCAATGATAACCCTTCTGCAAAGAACAAAAAAATATTTAAATTAATGTACAGAGCAAAATTTGCATTTTTGTATAGACTAAAGAGCATCATTAAAGAATAAATCCTTCAAGGTAAAAGATTATCAATTTTGTTTTATACAGTACCTTAAATTATATTCAATGGGCCATATAGATCAAACAACTTTCTGGTGAAATATAAAATATATTATCTTAGTACTTACTTTTTTTTTGACTGGTGTTTGGTCTAAAAGTGCTAGAACTGGTTCAATTGAAGTTGAAGGATTTCCTTCAACCAAGCAATCACTGTCCAGATCTCGAACTGAAGATATGTTACTCAAATCACTGATTGAAGATGATTCAATTGAATCTTGCCCAGTCTCATTCTTTTCAGTGATTCTAAGTATTGCGGGGTTTTTCATTATTAGTGTCCAACAGTTCACACACAACAATGAGTCCTTTTTCAATCTTCCACCACATTTTTCAATAAGCACATCAGTCACTTTTCTAAGATTGATTGTTATGCGCTTCTTGTGTTTTTTTTAGTAGGGTCTTGGCATTATTTCAAGTGCTGAACTATTGTATTTTGGTGAAGAGGCCTAATAGCCGAGATGTAGATTTCACTAAGTAATTTCTATAAATCTGTAATTTTAAGATTATACGATTAGATGACACCTTTTAGAATATAGTTATACACAATATTTTAATTCTTGATATTCTTTGAGGCTCATTGAAAAACAATAACAACCTACCACACACACTGCTGGCTGAAACTATTAACTTCTAGACTAGGAACTACAACCATCTGTGTTGATTCTGTACAAGTAACAACATGTTGTAACAGGATTGTTTAAGCTACATGTCAGCTTTGTCTTCCCCTTTCACTACTATAACTATATATTATTGGCAGTGAATAACAATTTTTATTGAACTCTTAGAGTTCAAAATCAAATTGATATCAAAACTATAAAATTTCAATGAATTGACAAACAATTTGTAAATATGGTGTTCACTTATAAGTTAGTTACATGAAAAATACCAGGATAAACAACCTTTTTATGGCTATTTCTAATAGCCAAGAGCTGTACCTTTGTTTTATATATTAAAAAAAAAGGTAATTTTAATTTCTATAGGTCAAATTAGGAACTTAAGTGTGAAAAATATATAGAATTGACGGACAACTTATAAATATGGCACTCACTTGTATGTTAGTTAGATGAAAACTGCTAGCATAAACCTTTTTTTTTTTACTGATTTAAATAGTCAAAGCATAGGCCTTCATTTTTCATATCTATAAAATTTTTCAATTTTGATACCCCAGAGGTCAAATCTTGACCTCAAATTTTTGCAAATGTATGATTTTTTTCTATTTTTCAACCTAGAAAGAACGGGAGCTGCCCGAAGGCGGCTTAGACGATGGTAAAGGGAGAGTTAATGGCTTTTTTTTTAATAATCTTCATTGTTAGGCATGGTGACCCTATTGTTTCAACAAGATGCAAACGCTATCACCCCCCTCTGCGAGGGGTGAATATGTGGCCAGAAAAACCAGCTGATGCCATTTGAGGCCACTCTTCCTGCCTAATGACCTGGCAGCCTATCGGCAAGGCGGCTCCACCTTAAACACAGCGTAAAATTGATAGGCTGTGAAAAGCGAGAGAAAGGGTAGGTGAAGAAGGTGAGGGTGGGGATGAAGCAGGTTGTTACAAACCCACCACCTCAAACCAAAGCTCAGGGGTGAGGGAATGTTGTCCCTTCCTCCCTAAGCCCCGATCCTGGATAGTTCGGTGAGACAAAGATGGTCGGCGACTACCCTGTGAAATTAGAGGCTTAACAGAGAAAGTTGTGAGAGAGGTTGTAGGGAAAGTGAGGAAGTAGGGTAAAATCACAGGTTGTCAGAAAGGAGAAGCAGCTAAGCTGGGGCAGGACAGGGCACTGAGTCACATCAGCACGGTGGCTCGGAAAGCAAATCACCATGCCCCTTACGGGGATGCTAAGAGGGAGCGAAGAGGAAACACACCAACAACTTTCCTAGGCCACATTAGAGTTACTGTCAACCCAGTGAAAAGGCTTCCCAAATTTGCTCTAGAGCCAGGATAATATGCAGCTCCACCAGGTAGCAAGTGTAACGGGATGTACAAGGTAACCCCCTGCAGGGAAGTGGGCGTTAGAGGCAAGTTAAATCTAAAATGTATTTTCGAAAACTGAACATAATAGAACTCACCTCCCAATTTTTTATGCTCTCTCCAGCAGAAATACCGAAAGAAATGTCTCTCCGGCGACTCTCAATAAATTCAGAGTTTTCAACCACTTTGTTCAGTAATTGAACCATTTTCTTTTTCTGTTCAGCCGATTTGCATTTCTTTTTGAAACTTTGAAGCTAAAGAGAAGAAAAGAGCATCAAGATAAAAAATATCCTTTGTGGCACTCTGAACTGATTCATATGGGGCGGGGGTTGACGTAGATTCACCGAAATAGCTGAGATCATACCTCTTTATTGAGTTGCATGATAGTATTATCAAACAACTGTCACATGTGAAAATAATAAGGTAGGATAAAGTTTAATTCAACTAATACTCATGCTGTGCGAGATGGGCTATCAACAATGTTTAGGAGTTTAGTTAAAAAAGAAAAGGTTTAAACTTAAGCTCAAAATTTTATAAAGGCATTCATGCCATTATTTGACAAAAGGGGTTCCCCAACCACAAGTTTTTACCCATTAGACACATATATATGGTCGTCCTAGTCAGGACGAGGCCATGGCCCTTAGGACAGCAACTTCGATCTCTGCTGAACAGTCTGGATTTGCAGGTCTTGTTTAAAATGTAAAAGTGTTTGGCATGTTGTGAAATGTGTTTAACTGTATCTAGTTCTCAGAATGATTGTTTCTTCTGGGTTATGTTACTTTTTGGCGGCTGTACCTCTATTTGAGGGAGGCGGGCATCCCCCAGGTGGATTAACAGGTTTCTCAGCGTGGTTTTGTTCCTGTGAGGTTGTTTAGTGTCAACTTGGTCTTGGTTAAACATCTGATAACATTTTGAAGAGGGTTTGGACTCCAAGATAGGATGGCTTGTTGTGTTGGGAGTGTTTTTTGCATATATACATATATATGAGAGCAGTCTGGAGACTATGTGGGTGGGTAACTAAAAAATCATAATCCAGTGTCAGAGCATGCAATGCATTGCAACCAGGTTGGGCACAAAAATAGACGCAGTACCTGTTAGAGCCAGGTGACTTCAAACAGAGAGGATGATATGGTGTGTAAGCCAACTCCCCTCTTCAGATTTAGAGATATCTGAGTACACAGCCACAGATTCAAGGTGACAAAAAGCATACTGAAAAAAGGTAAACTGCAATACTCACATGCTGTAGTAGTTTTGAGAGCAGAGGTATGTTGAGAAAGAGTCAATGGTAGTACTCTCTGGGGTGGCATACTAGACAAAACCAGAGGTGCCACAGGTTTGAAGAGCTACTCCAAGTATTTACTTAGCCATAAAGCCAAAGGTATTACTTGAATCTCTCTGCAGCATAGGCAGGGTGGAACTGTGGATGACTACAGAAGTGTACCACCACAGTTTTTGCCAAGGAAAACAGAAACTTTTTCTTCTTTAATTTAAAAGAGCTCATCTGGTGAATGACTACTCTAGCAAAATTCACCATAATCATCTTACAGCCTAATGATAGGCTAGATTAAAAAAAACAAAAGTATGCAAAAGACCCCCAAAAAGAAGGTGCCGGCGGTGAGGGAAGCCCCCTTGCTCCGACGAGGGAACATGCGACCTACAACAAAGAGTCAAATAAAATGGAGGAGACCAAGGTCAGATAGTACACAAGCGTAGATCACCCAGACTGGGACATTCAACAAGAATGTGCAGAACGGTCTCGGGGACAACGCAATCGTTGCGATAAAGTGCAGGCGAGCGCTCCCTTAAATGGCGGCGCGTGCCGTGAGTGTGTCCAATTCGAAGACGAAAGAAAGCGACCTGAAGCCGTCCCTGGAGCTCCCGCGGAGGCAGAAGAACCTTTAGCCCTCTTCTTACTTCTTTTCTTTCGGGAAGAGGAGGGTGGGGAATGAACCTACTTCTCTCCACCGCTGGAAGGAGTCCCTAGGCGCGATGGACTAGCCTCAGCAAGATCCTTCTGAGATGGAGAAGGTTTCATCTGTCAGAGGAGGAGGTCGGTCCCTCTCCTTCTGATTCCTTGCGGGCCTGAGCCATCTGAGTTAGTTTGCACAGGGGACTCAGGTTCGGTGTTTGGCCCTGAACCCGGGATCAACCCCATGGAAGATGCTGCACTGTCTGGGACTGGACCACCTCCGGGACCATGTGCACCCCCGCCCCTAAGGCATCATGAATCCCATTGCAGGTATCTTTTGTTGGAGTCAAGTCTCTGCCGGGGAAGGGGGGCAAAACGACCTCCATTGGGGAAGAGAGGGGGGGGGGTAGTTATGCCAATCCTTCACAATGGCAAAATACCCAAGGGCATGGCCATATCAGGTCACTCTTACTGGGAGCGGTCGATTTTAGGCAGCCTGCCTACTCTCTTGCCAGTCCCCTGTGATAGAAGAGGGTGGACTGCAATTGGTCTAAAGATGCAGTTGTCCACGGGTGACTCAAGAGAAGGGGGTGAGGAGGAAACCCCGCAACCGTACGCTTAGGAAATGATTAAGCCTCCTCTCCAGTAGAAGTGTTGGGGGGCCCCTGAGAAAGCACAAGGGGGCCGGGGGACATATCCTTTTCAGAGGTGGAGCTCCCCTAGAGTGACTCCAAAGATGGCAAAGGAAAAGCCCATTTGCTGGATGGCGATGGTGAGAGGGGAGGCCCTCCACCGGTCGAAGGGGTGCCTCAATTTTCATCATACTCTCCGACATCTAGGGAGGGTGAGGCTAATATTGCCTTCTGTTGTCACCATGATCAGTGTAAAGTAGAAAAGGGGGCACCTCATGGAAAGTGGATAATATGACCTCCCTATGAGTGGGGAGGTTAAGAGAAAAGTCTCCATAGAATCACAAATTCTAGAATGTCATCATTTACACAATCGGTCCCGGTCCAGCGTTGATGGGCTTTGGAACCTAACTCGCTAATGTCCTGAAGCTCTTTAACTATAAAGGATGGTGCCTGTGTAGCCATCTTATATACGTACTGGAGGAAGGTGAGCAGAGTCAATGGCCCAGCACACCCCATGCCTAATACTTGCTCAAGCTAGCAGGCTTTCCGCCATCGCAGCAGGTAGGGACTATATGGTATATACTACCACTCGAATAAGGCTCATAAGAGGAGGAAAGTGCGCCTGTCAACCAGAACCTATGTGAATAGAAGAGCAAGTGTGGAAAGAGGTAGGAGAGCATGTAATAAAGAGAAGAAGAGACAGGCGGGTCCACTAACCAGTAGGGTGGGTGATCACCTATTATTATTATATCCTGGTGCTAGATGATTCCAGGATGGCATGCAGTCCATCAATGCACCATGGCTACGAGACTGAACTCTGTCCAGGTGGAAACAGTTCTCCTGGTATGAAGTGCAGGTAGAAAAAAGGTTAAGGGGATAGCTGTTATAATAATAATAATGTTAATAATATAATACTACTACTAAAAATAACTAATAAATAAAGATAAAGTTGCACTCAGAGGGATAGAGGAGGAAGTGCACCAACAGTTTTCCCAAGCTCCTTCAGGTACCAAGGGCAACAGGCTACGTAGGGTAGCGGCGCCTGCAGGGATTGTTTTTAATGAAATTTAATTTGATTGTGTCGGAAAATTTGCTTTTTGTATCTCCTGTTCACGCTTGTATAAGTTTGCAACCTTCCTGTTTTCCAGAATTTCATACTGCTTGTTTTATAATTTACTGTGTTGAGGTAGGCTTTCCAGTGTCCTTCTTTTGTTGCTGGATCAGCGCTTGGAAGGCCATCCACAATCTGAAGTGGGGGTGGTGAAAATCCTTCTTCCTTTAAATGTATCTCAATACACAGCCAGGCAATGATGAATGTATCACAGGCATTGAACCTTTAATTACGACAACCAAGCCTACATGAGTTAAGCAAAAATGACCAAAGTGAGTTTTGCCAGAGAGCTTACTCACAAATTATGCTTTTAGTGAAAAGCCTTTATCTAATATAGAGTTAAGGAAAGGAAAACAAATTTTAACACAACTCATATGACAGGACAAGAAAGTAAAGGGTCTCACCTCAATTTTCAAAGGTATGACCAACTCAGGAAATGCAATGGAGCAACACATGGTATTCAGGTATGTGAGGGAACAATTAAATACTTGGTCAATGACTCCTTCAATGAATAAAGCATTCTTGATTTGAGGCTCGGACAACTGAAAGACAAAAGAAAATTAGTAATGTAATTATATTATGGAGGAAGACATCATCATCAACCAATTTCCTACAAGGTGGGTTTGTGTGAATCAATGCAACTCCTGGCATTGCATATTATGCTCGAGGGGGAAATGTTTTGCATGCACTGCTTCCCAGGTCACATGTTAGTTCCCTTTTATGACAGATACCAAAAGACAGCATTGGTATTCTTTGTGGAAGAAAATTTCTAGGTTACAGAGGAAGACAAAATGTAAAGGTTGTCTTTTTTTCAAATTTAATGAAAAAATGCTTCAGTGAATTGGTCCCCACTCATAATTGACTGAGTTATCTGTCTTAAAAAATATTCACAAACTACTTCTCAGCTTGATTTATAATAGGTATATCTGGATATCTTCAATATCATCTCTTCAGGAAACACAATGGATGAATGTAGGGACACATGACTTCTTTTTCAACTCCAAGTGCAATTGTTCCATAAAGTATATTTAAAATCCATCCATAAATAGTCAACTCCATGATCTATACAGCACTACCATTTAGTGCTGAAATCCTGGAATTGGTATTGTAATCCTGCCTATTCTTTACTTCCTTACTTCCGCAGGTGAACCCAAGAATACAAATGTTCATCATTTACTAAAGTGATATAATACTGAAATGTTTAGCAATGACCATCAAAACCAAGATATTTGGAGTAAATCTACATTAAATTACCTAAATTCCAAAATTACCTAAAAATTATTACTTTGGCAAAGGGCAGCATGATAAGTGCCACAATAAGAGTAAACAGCCTACTCATTCATATAAGCATTAGAAAGAAAGCGAAGTAAATTACCTTAATTATACAGTCCCATGGCAAAGGCTTGCAGGGAGTTTTCAATGGAGGTTGATATAGAGCTGGACAAGATAATATCTAAAATAAAGATAACTACAGGTACAGAACTTTTGAATTAATGTTTAAAATTATTTGGATATGAAAAAGGAATCATACTAATCCACAAAAATGATTCCTTCCTCTAATACAAGATAAAATTTCAAGTGTCATACCAAATAAAAAATATATAAATAATTAATCACCCAACCTGCATAAGATGCGGCAAAACTGGAATGAAGGTCTGTGTTTTTGCTGATAATTCTGTCAATATACGGCAGATATGAAATGTCATAGGAAAGTATCGAGCAGTATGTTGCAACTGGATAACACCAAGACAGATCTATAAAAGGAATTTAAATGACAATAAATAAACATAAAATACATAGAGTTAAAGAAATCAGGCATTTATCTATTTCAATAAGAAAATACCAGCACAAGGTTGGGTAATGTTTCTGTGTTCTCCAAATATTAGTTAAATAGCAAACAAAAATCCAGAAATTAGTGACCAATGAAAGAAAATGGTTGCCAGACTACAATCTGCATTAAGTCCCACTTGCCTATATTGTCTCATATTCTTGGACTTTGCCGGTCTTTTAACTTTGTACATGTTAATGGGTCATTTTCATGCCTGTGGACATGCACACTGACCAGAATTTGCCCAGTGGTTTCCTAGAGGGAGCAAGTCCCGAATGAGCAATGAGTCACTGTATTAAAATTTTAGCCTATTACTAAGCTACATTAAAAACAAACCAAACAAAATGGTACACAAAGCTAAGAAACAAAAAAACATAGCAAGAATTGGAAGGAAACATGCACCAGTGTCAGAGCATGTAACTAAAACCAAAAAAAGTCAAAGAAAATAGTGGAGGCTCGCCTAATCCATGAAGAGAAACAGTTCACAAATCTCTGCACATAAACCTATCCTGAGTACAAGGGTCAAGTAGTGTGTGTGATTACCTAGATAAGGACATTATAAGAAGGGGCCTGTATAATTGAAGGACAATGCACTTGAGTTAAGGTTCAGATGAAGGCTCCATCAAATAGCAGTGAATGACACAAATATGCCCAATTCAAAGATAACAGAAAGTAACCTAAAGCCATTGCGGCATTGGGAGGGGAGGATACGGCATAGAAATCACTACCCCTCTTGGGACTTGGAGCCATCTACATACACTGGAATGGTTCCAGTATGACACAGAGTGTGCTTCAAAAAGGCTGAATGCAATACTCCTGGAGCTCTCGAAGCTTTGGGAGCAGAGGCGTGGCGACAAATAGCCAAAGGTGGTAGCTTCCAGGATGGCGTCCTGGGCAGAATCAGGGGTGCCACCAGCCCGAGAGATACACAAGCTCTCGAAGGAGTTTCTTAGCCCTAAACCAAAGGGGCTTAGAGTATGACATGCGTTTCTTGGCGGCATAGAAACCAGTGAGATCGGTTGCAGATGGTGTGAGAGCGATTGGTGAGAGAGGGAGGCACCTGGCTCGGACATACTGGTGCATGACCTGTATACAGCGCAGACCAATTAGCATTTCCACAGCATTAATATGTAGACTCTCAATGGGGACATGCGGAAGGCACCAGTTGCCAGGTGCAGAGCTGTGAGGTGGATTGAGTCCACCTTCCACAATACACACTTGGCTGAGGATGTGTAAAACTCACATGCAGTCAAACTTCAAACGAACAAAGGATTGCTAAAAAAGAGGGGCAGTAGGTCTATTAGCAACCCTAGGTGCTGAACAAAGAATGTCCATGGTGCGGGCACAAGAGACCTTAAGTCTGTGAATATGAGCCTCCCAGGTGAAGCATGGCCAAAAGCAAGATGAAGGAAATGGTGTAAATCCACAACCTGGAAGCAAGCCACATTTAGGAACAAATCCAGGTCGGGATGGAGCCGTGGAAGGTGGCAGAAGTACACCACATTAGTCTTTGCCAAGGAAAACTGAAACCTGTGCACTTTGGCATAGCAAGAGATGCGATCCAATACCTGTTGGAGTCGGAACTCCAGAGTTGGCATTTGGGCCACACCAAAAGAGATAGAAAGGTCATCCAGAGAGAGCATAACAAGGGCATTTTTTGGCAACACTAAGGTGATACCGTTGATGCTCAGGGCAAAGAGTGTGAAACTGAAACACTTCCCTGCAGAACACCCCTCTTCCTGCTCCATTTGGCCTGAGAGAGCTCCCACTAACCCATAAGTGGGATCAAGAATCTCGCAGAAATTCTGAAAAAAAGAGAGTAAGAAGCTTTCCCTCTCCCTCATCGTGTGGAGAATCTCCAAGATACCATATCGACATGCAGTATCATAGGCCTTCTCCTGATAAAAAAACACTGGCATCGTGCTGTCTACAAAGAAAGGCCTTACAGACAGCATTTTCCAGTTGGAGCAGAGCATCTGACAGGGAGTGGAACATGTGGAAGCTGTACTATGCAGAAGACAGATGGCCTCTGCTATCCAGGCTAAAGGCGTTAAATGTTTACAAATTCCTCAATCAACTTGCACATGCAGGAGGTTAGAGAAATTAGGTGGAAACTGGCCGGGGTAGAGTGATCTTTCCTCAGTTTGTGAAAAGCTAGCACAGTAGCTAATCCCCAGGAATCTGGGAGGATAGCCTCTCCAGATCCTCTTGAACAAATCTAACAGAAAGGCCATTCACTGCTCACCTATATGTGGAAACATGGCATACACAACATTGTCAGCACCAGAGGTGGTGTCCGTGGACAAAGCAAAAGCAGAATGCAACTCAATGTAAATCTGTTGTTGAAAGTTCTCTACCTCTGGAAGTAAAGTCCAGTTGGGGGCTTTCAGAGACATCGCAAGGTGCATTAATGCTGATGAAGCAACATCTAAGCAAGTGAATGCAGAGAAAGTGGTCGCTAAGGACTCCACCATGGACAAAGGGGCAGAGATTATGGCCCCATACTCCTGGGAAAAAAGGGTGTGATTCCTGCGAGAACTTATTGCAAATCCATTTAACTTGCTTCCACACCTCTGCGAGAGGGATCTTCCCATTAAGTGAAGACACATATACCCGCCAGTAAGAGCAGCAAGCATGTTTCGAAACATATCCCTAGCAGACAAAATTCACTGATGGTGAAATCTTCAGGTGGCGCTTATAGGGCATGTAGACATAACACTTATGTTTGAGGGCCATCTTACTTTGTGGAAAACGTCTACCAGGCATTCTAGGAATAGTAGTTAGGCCAACGATGTGGTTACCAGAAAACTCAATGGCCTCATCCACAGATCTAAACTCCTTGACTGAGAGATGGACGATCATGCCTGGGTCAAGCACAAGGGTCTCTGTCTCAGGCGGCAGCAGTCCAGAAAATGACATTTTTATGGGAAGGTAATGGATCAAGACAGAAAAATGAAGTGGTTCTCGGGCAGTGATGTGGAAACTCATCCACATTTAGGACACTTATCTCCAGCTCCTTGATCAGGACAGCAAGACCTGACCCCTTGGATTGATCAAGTAGTTCCCCTAGAGGAGGTGTCTAGGTGTCTACTGTTCAAATTCCTGAGCAGTAGAAAGGCCCTCAAAAACCATGCCACAATGCAGGTGAAGTCCCTGAATCAAAGTCGCTGATGATGGAATGAAAGCAGAAATAACAGTATACTTCTAATTAGTGTGAGTAAAAAAATCAAAAGTGTCCAGACTATAATGTGGAACCCGGCAGTTCATGCGTATTGATGAGAAAACACTACAAGCAAAATCTAAGTCTTGTAGCACGACTTCTTCATGTGCAGATGCTTTGAAGTTTGTCCCTATTGCACCACCCCATGCAACGAAGGCATGGTCCCGCCTCGAACAGTATTGCAGTGCAAAAAGTGGTTTGAGTATTGTTTTATGTTACGGAGAGATCTCCGTCTTATTCTCCTGTTTATTGACTTGTGTGTTTCTTTTTTACAGATGTCTTCCACAAGGTCTGCTAACAAGTTATGGCTCCTAGGAGCCGCAGCAACTCAACAGCTGCCATCGAGTGTTCTTCCGAACCGTGAGGAAGTCCTGTGTGTTTTGCAGTACCACGCAAAGCTAAACCCGCGTCATTCAACGTCTCAGTTCGGCAGACAGCACACAAAATTCCGTGTGATATCCTCAAGAAAGTACGGCGTCTGCACGAAGAGTACAACGGATTGAAGAAATCAAAATCCTGGACAACAGGGCAAGATGAGGAAATCCGAGCAAATTTCGTTGCTTCCCTGAAAAATTTGTTCGATGTAGCACATCGCAACGACATGTACTTGATCAAGATCAAGGAGGACCGCGAGTTCCTTGAAGCTCAGAGGAAGCCGGGGAGGCAGGGGAAGATGGGTAAGGGGATCCGGGATGGGTGAAAAAAGAGAAACGGACACAGCAGCGGGGGAACGATAAAAGAAGTCGAGCTGCAAAGGAAAGTCAAGCACCCGCAGAAAGGTAGGCCACCGTTGAACTCGAGTCTTCGACCTCGCCCGCTTCGTCTGAAGAGCAAGGCGTGATAGTAACTCTTCCACCAAAACGATCCCGCCGTGCACCATCGCAGAAGAAAATCATCTCCCTACAAGTTTCTGCTGCTCTGGACCGGACTACATAAGTGACCATCAAGCTGCACACGTGCTGCTTCCATTTGCGGAGGAGCTAGGAGCGAACGTTGGAGAATTGTCGTTGAGCACGAGCACAATCAATAGGCAGCGAAGACGTCATCGCCAGGAAAAGGCTGCAGAGCTGAAAGAAAACGTTGCTTCTGATGTATCGCTCACACTCCACTGGGATGAAAAACTTATGCCCTCCCTCACAAACGAAGGCGTTGTGGACCGACCACCGATCCTCGTTTCTGGAGAAAGCGTGGAGAAGATCCTTGCAGTTCCCATCACTGACGGCAAAGCGGAGCCTACGGCAAACACCATCCATTCCGTTATTTCCGAATGTGCTATTTCCGATCGAATTCAAGCGCTGTGCTTCGACACAACGGCGACGAATACGGGATCCAAGGGTGGAGTGTGCGTTCGACTGCAGCAAATCCTTGGTCGAGATCTGCTGCATCTGACCTGTCGCCATCATGTGCTGGAAATTCTGCTCGAAGTTGTTTTCTCGACCCTCATCCCAGAAGCATCTCAAAGTCCAGATATCGCTGCCTTTGTCCGTTTCCAAGAGTGCTGGCAGTTCGTTGATCAAGACCAATACAGGACAGCAAACGAAGAGCTCAAGGACGACTAGGTGGACGACGTCCTCAAACCCTGCCAAGGCTACCTCCGACAGTACCACCCACGTAACGACTACCGGGAACTGCTAGAACTAGCCGTTGTGTTCCTTGGTGGAATCCCTCAATGATGCAAGAAGATCTCTTTCCATCGGGATCACTGGATCGCAAGAGCGATTTGCCCTCTGAAAATGTGGATCTTCGCGCCTCAGTTCGCGAAGTTCTTCCAAAGTTGGGCAAGTTCACCATTTTCATCGTATGTTACTACATTCGAGCCTGGTTCTCAGCTGTGTGTACAGCAAAAGACCCAAGAAACGACCTTGGCTTTTATATGCCCTCACGAAAGAGACGAACAAGGCGATCAGAGTCGGGGCTGAAAGCGTTGGGATGTCACATGTGGTACCAGTCAAAGGTGACAGTTGGTCTTGCGCTTTGTGACGCTCGAATGTAGTAGCATACGATGAAAATGCGCTTTGTGACGGAATGCTGACTTAGACAAGACCGTTGCCTCCTTCGTCACGAAAAGCAGAAATTCCTGGATCTGCTGGAAATCAACAAAGGGTTCCTCGACGTCGATCCTACCCTGTGGGGAACAAACCCCATATATCAGGCCCGGTCAAGGCGAGTAGGTGGCCTCCTCGTCACCAACGATGCCGTGGAATGAGGGGTCGCTCGAAGTCGGAGGACCAGCTGCAATGCCTCCTGCACGTTGTCGAAGAGAACTGGAAAATGTAACCAACGGCCAAGAAAGGAAGCCTGATGAAGTCGAAGCACCTTAAGGAATCCTAGAAGATGGCCTCAGGGGTGTTGAGACCTATCAGCCTAACTGGGTGGAGGCGTGTGGCCTTATGGGCTAACAGTAAGCTGGGGGAGCCTTGGTTTTAGCCCCTTCTGGGTGTGATTTTTTTTTTTTTTTAAGAGCTCATCTGGCGACTGCCTACTTGGGCATTAGTCACCGTTCTGGGTGTGAACCCTTTGTGCTGCCAACTCTAATAGGAGAGCGTATTGGGTGAGAGGAACCTGCAGAAAGGTTCCAAATGAGCCAGGAAGGAGTATGGGCAGAGGGTGAATTTTTAAAAATTGAGGCATAAGACGTCTCAGGCAGCAGGGGGTAGACCAGGACCAAGTCTTTAAGCCTGAATGGCTAGATTTCCTTATCCAGGAGATACGCGCAATGTTGTTTCGAAGAAACATCATGGTTTGGACTTATCATCTATGGCCAGAGATCAACTTACACACTTCAGGTAAACTCGCCTTTGCATATCTACATGGGCGATTGATATGGCCAAAGCAGTGGAAGTAGTAGCACCTCTGCAGCAGTAGCATAAATGCCTTCACAAGGTAGAGATACCAACCGGCACACACCAACTCAGGTTTAAATGTGACGAGTGTAGGGATGGGTCTCGATGCCCCTCCCTGTTTCCGTCCCATAAACCACTCTTTTCACGAAGTTCATGGTACAGTGTAGCCTCCCTCACCAGCGAGCCATTAAGTGTCTCAGGGTACAAATCATGGCCGTCTCGGAGGGCTCCGACGCATTTGCCAGAAGGCTGCCATCGGAGAAACGGGTCACCTTCGGCGATCTACCAATAAAGCTAGTTAATGGTCTTCTCTGAAGCATCATGTTGCCCTTTTCCAATATTCTGTCATCAGTGGAGTGAATAACCGGAAAGAGTTTGAAGTCAGTGGGCTCGAAAATGCAAGGTAGTCTCTCAATGAGGGGCCCCGGTGTAGCTGAGTCTCCAAACAGCCCACTTGCAACTTTGGTCTTGGTCTGGACTCCCACACCAGAAGGTGCCTCAGGGCTGGACATGCTGATCTGGCCTGGTCTCTTGCCAAAACGCAGCCGACTCATCCATTCCCAGAGCTCCATTGGAGGGAGAAGAGCTTTTAGGCCTCTTTGTCTTTCTCTCCACTGCCGGAGGGACTGGCCTCAGCAAGATCCTCCGAAATGGATAGGGTCTTGGCAGTCAAAGGGGCACCAGCCAGGGGAGGAAGTCTCTCCTCTCCTTGCAATTCCTGGGGCTCGAACCACATGAAGTGAAGCTTGCAACTAAGGCTCATAAAAGGAGGAAAGTGTGCCAAGCAACCAGAACTTCAGTTGATAAAAGTGCAAGTTTGGAAGGTAGTAGGTGGGTATGTAATAAAGAGAAGTAGAGATAGACGGGTCTACTAATGAGTAGCGTGGGTGATGACCTTTTATTATCATACCCTGGTGCTAGATGATCTCAGAATGGCATGCAGTCCACCAAGTCCCCATGGCTACTGGACCAAACTCTCTATGGGAAAACAATCCTTCTGGTACACAGTGTGGGTAGAAAATCTTGAAGTGATAGCTGTAATAATAATAATAATAATAATAAATACTACTACAAAATGATAATACTAAATAATAATAATAATAATAAATAGTAATAAATAATGAGTATGATAATAATAATACTAATAATAAAAAGGTAAAGTAATGCTGCATGGAGATGAGTTGAAAGCAGACCAATAACTTTCTCAGGCCCCATCAGTGTTCAAGTCAACCCAATGAAGGGGCTTCCCTAATTTGCATAGGCCAGGAGGATGTGGAGCTCCTCCTGGTACCAAATGTAACAGGTGACACAGGGTACCGCCTTGTGGGGGCAAACAGCATGGAAGCCGACCACCTCCAAGAGCTAAGAGCCATCCATATAGACTGGCAGGGATCCAACGTGACACAAAGGACGCTCAATACACACATACTCCTGGTACTGTGGAAGCTTTAGGAGCAGAGGCATGGTGACAAATAGTCGAAGATGGTACCTTCCAGGGTACCAATTTCAGCCTCTTTTTTTCATTTTTTTTAGAGAAGAGTGCGGATAGTGAACCCATTTCTCTCCACCCCTGGAAGTTGCTTCAAGGACAGATCTTTTTCTGAGATGGATAAGATCTTGGCCATCAAGGTGGCACCAGGTAGGGGAAAAGGGTCCCTCTTCTCCTTGTGAGTCTTCAGGGTCTGTGCCGTTTGAGGGAGGGAACTTGCACAGGGGTAGTTTCAGTTTCTGTCAGAGAGCCCAGGATCACCCCAAGGAAGACTCGGCAATCTGCGGTGGTGGTCACTTCTGGGCTCATCTCCACCACAGGAGGAGCCTCTAACTGGCCATCCCCTCAAAAGGTGTTGGGAATCCTGACCGGGGACTCATAGGGCCTTTTGGGCCATTATGTGTGTCACTGGGGCTGAACGGCAACCTACATACAGAAAAATTGGGGAGCAGGCATGCTGCTTCTATCAAGGTCAAAAATCTCAGATCCATACGATGCTGTGGCAAATCCCAAGGGATGATGCTGCCTCAAACTTGTAGACAAGGCTACACCTTCTCTCAACCTATTTATTGTATCTTATGTAATGAAGTTTGGACAAACAGGCAAATTTCAAACAATATTCTGTGCAATTTTCATGGAAATTATGATTATTTTCTATACAATGTAGATTTTAAAATTTTCTTCTCATCATGCATATTCATTTATATTTAAAGTTTAAATGAAGACAAATATAAGAACTGAAATATATAGAAAACTAAAAATCCATACCTGAGTAACAGGGTATATCATAGGCTGTAAAATCTCACTTGGATAAGTTTTAATCAGTAATTCTCCCCAAAGATTAAGGGAATGAAGAAATTGCCAGTTGTAGACAAGTTGAATCTTTTGCTGAAACAGAAATGATTTTCATCCTTTATAATTGTGAAAACCTATCCCCCTCATGGCCAAATTAAACAACATAGCAAGATTCGAACCAAGATTTCTACACATGTTACAGTACGGAAATGATTTACAGTCGATAAGATCTCAAAAGGAAAATAGAGCTCATTCACTTTAGGGTTTAGGCAATGACATTAAATTGTGGGAAGAAAATATAAAAATAAAAACAAAATAATAACTGAGAAATGGCACATGATTTTGGTAGTAATTTGGCAATACTGCATGCAATTCATCGTGGGAACTGGCCCAACATTTAAAAAAAAAACAACTTTTTAGGAGGCAATCTGGCGAATGTCTAATAGGGCAAAAGTTGCCGTACTCACACCACAGCCTACTATTAGGCTAGATAAAAAATAAAAATATGTAAATAACAAATAAAGATAAAAAACAGGCAATAAAATAAAAAGCTCTACTGGGGCTCCTCAGCCCCATGGAGCAACATGCAACCTGCAACAAACAGTCAAATAAAGTGGATTTTTAAAAAAAAAATTTATAGAGCCCATCTGGCAACTACCCACTTGGGCATAAGTTGCCGAAAAACATCAGAGCCTAGAACTAGGCTACTTTAAAATAAAAATATGAAAACTTAACAATCGATATAAATTGGAAAAACTTAACAATACAATCAGGAAGCAATCTCCGGCAGCGGGGGGAGGTCCACCTCACCCCGGTGCAGG
Source organism: Ceratothoa steindachneri (assembly GCA_963969495.1). Classification (NCBI taxonomy): domain Eukaryota; kingdom Metazoa; phylum Arthropoda; class Malacostraca; order Isopoda; family Cymothoidae; genus Ceratothoa; species Ceratothoa steindachneri. Next base: position 51,890,700 of record OZ018330.1, on the reverse strand, counting down.
AGAGTGCAACCTACAAACAAAACAATAACAAAAAAAACCCCATAAATAAAGGGAAGAAGCCTGGCCTCTTCCGAAAAGTCAACAAGTCCACAAGTCAATTTGCACGAATCTGTCCCGAGTACAAGGGACAGGCGGTAGCGACCCCGCCCATTCCGGTCCGGGACAGGTATCGTGCGCGAAGATCACCCAGACTGGGACATTCGACAAGAATGTGCCGAACAGTCTGGGGGACGACGCAGTCGTTGCAATAGGGCACAGGCGAGCGCTCCATCAAATAGCGATGCGTCACACGAGTGTGTCCGATTCGGAGACGACAGAAAGCAACCTGAAGCCGCCGCGGCATTGGGGGATCGGTCCATGGGAATAGTCGCGGCGCAATGGCACGCAAATTTAAGTTCCCTTCGACAGTCTCCCATCTTCTTTGCCAAGCAGTCCGAAGAGCTGCCCGTATTCCTGCCATGTAGTCGGTGTGAGGAAGAGCGAAACGCTGGTCCGGTCGCAGAGTCCTCGCCGACTCTTTGGCGCCCTCATTCCCCGCAATTCCTACATGTCCAGGAACCCAGCAGAAGATAATCTCGACATCTGCCCGGCTCGCCAAAACCGTGGCGTCACGGATATCGCGAACCAGGGGATGCGGAGATTCCAATGCCCCGAGAGCACTCAGGGCGCTTTGTGAGTCGCTATAGATCACAATCCGGTCTCCGAACTGGGCACGTCGCGTAATCTCCCGTACCGAGTGGTGTATTGCGACCAGCTCGGCCGTGAAGACAGACGCAGCGCCTGGTAGAGCCCCGCGTGGAAGCCGACCCCCTCTTGGGACTTGGAGCCATCCGTATACACTGGCACGGTTCCAGCGTGACACGATGTGTGCTCCAAAAAGGTGGAACGCAATACTCCCGGCGCAGTACAAGCTTTGGGAGCAGAGGCGTGGCAACAAATAGCCAAATGTGGTACCCTCCAGGGTGGCGTCCTGGGCAGAACCACGGGCGTCACCGGCCCGAGAGCTATATCTACCTCTCGAAGGAGTTTCCAGGCCCTAAACCCAAAGGGCTTAGGGTAAGACTGGCGTCTCTCGGCGGCATAGGCACCCTCGAGATCAGCTGCGGATGCAGTGAGAGCTGTTGGCGACTGAGGGAGACGCCGGGCTCGCGTGTACAGGCGAGCGATGCACTGCACGCGGCGCAGAGCGAGTGGCATCTCCCCAGCATCGACCAACAGGCTCTCAATGGGGGAAGTGCGGAAGGCACCGGTCGCAAAGCGAAGGCCGGTGTGGTGGATCGAATCCACCTTCCGCAATAAACGCTCGGCTGCGGACGCATAAAACTCGCATCCGTAGTCGAGCTTCAAGCGAACAAAGGATCGATAAAAAAGTAAGGCAGTAGCCCTATCAGCGCCCCAAGCGCTGATCGTCACGGAGCGGAGAATGTCCATGGCGCGGGTACAAGAGACCCTAAGGCTGCGAATATGAGCCTCCCAGGTAAGGCGTCGGTCGAATACAAGACCAAGGAAACGGTGCGACTCAACCACATCAAGGCGCACCCCATTAAGAAACAAATCTTGGTCGGGGTGAAGCCATGGATGGCGGCAGAAGTGCACCACCTTAGTCTTGGCCAAAGGAAAACCGAAACCTGCGCGCTTCGGCATAGCGAGAGACGCGGTTCAATGCCTGTTGGAGTCGACGCTCCCGAGTTGGCATCTGGGCCGCGCCAAAAGAGATCTATAGGTCGTACACGTAAAGCGTAGCGAGAACATCTTCCGGCAGCACCGAGGTGATGCCGTTGATGCTCAGGGCAAAGAGTGTGACACTGAGGACACTTCCCTGCGGGACACCCTCTTCCTGCTCCTTTGGGCCGGAGAGGGCTCCCCCCACCCGTACGCGGAATCGACGATCTCACAAAAATTCACATATAAACATTGGGAGGCGTCCCCTCGCCCCCATCGTGTGGAGTCTCCATGATACCGTATCCCCATGCGGTATCATAGGCCTTCTCCAGATCAAAAAACACCGTGGCGTAGTGCTGTCTACAAAGGAAAGCCTCGCAGACGTCATTTTCACGTCGGAGCAGAGCATCCGACGTAGAGTGGAACTTGCAGAAGCAGCACTGTGCAGAAGACAGATGGCCTCCGCTGTCCAGGAAAAAGGCTAATCTAACATTTACCAATTTCTCCATCAACTTGCACACGCAAGAGGTTAGAGAGATTGGGCGGAAACCGGTCGGAGTAGAGTGATCTCTCCACGGTTTGCGAAAGGCGAGCACAGTAGCGATTCGCCAGGAGTCTGGGAGAAGACCTTCCACCCAGATCCTGTTGAACAAATCTAACAAAAAGGCCATGCCTCGCTCACCCAGGTGTCGAAGCATGGCGTACGGGACATCGTCCGGACCATGGGCGGTGTCCGCGCACGAAGCGAGAGCGGAACGCAACTCACTCACAGTAAACTTGTCGTTGAAGGGTTCTCCGCTTCTGGAGGTAAAGTCCAGCCGGCGGCCTTCCGCGACATCACGACGTGCATTGAATGCTGGCGGAGCAGCATCCCAGCTAGAGAATGCGGAAAAAGCGGTCGCTAAGGATTCCGCCACGGACGCGGGGTCCGAGATTGCGGTCCCATTCTCCTGGAGAACGGGAGGGGGGTCCTGCGAGAAGCGAGAACTTGCCCCGAATCCTTTTGACTCGCTTCCACACCTCAGCTAAAGGGGTCTTCCCGTTAAGTGAAGACACGTATGCCCGCCAAGAAGAGCGGCGGGCGTGCTTCGAAATATACCGGAACCTAGCCCTAGCCCGACGAAATTCAGCGACAGTGAAATCGTTCGGGCGGCGCTTATAGCGCATGTAGGCATAACGCTTCTGTTTGAGGGCCGTCTCACACTCGGCTGACCACCATGGGAGTAGTCGGCGTGCAAAACGGCCAGACGTCCTAGGAATAGTAGTCAGGCCCACGGCGATGAGGTTGCCAGAGAAGAACTCAACGGCCTCATCTAACGACCTAAACTCCTCGACTGAGATAGAGAATTCAGTCATTTCCTGAAATGCAGGCCACCGTGCCCGCGCCAAGCACCACCGAGGTGGTCTCTCAGGCGGCAGTTGCCCTGAAAATGATATTTGAATGGGAAAGTGATCACTACCATGGAGGTCATCGACCACCCCCCAATCAAAATCAGGCTGTGCATCCGAAGAGCACAAAGATAGGTCAAGGCAAGAAAATGAAGCGGTTCTTGGACAGTGATGCGTAAACTCATCCACGTTTAGGACACCCATCTCAAGCTCTTCGATCAGATCGGCAAGGACTTGTCCCCTGGGATTTATGGAGTAATCTCCCCAGAGAGGATGCCTGCCGTTCAGATCTCCAAGAAAGAGATAGGGCCTCGGCAACCGTGCCACGACGCGGCGGAAGTCCCCCGCGTCGAAGTCAGCTGACGGTGGAATGTACGCAGAAATGATAGTATACCTCCTATCCAGGTGCAGCTGCACAGCCACTGCCTGAAAGGAGGTATCTAAAGAGAAAGGAAGAACGGAGACATCATGCCGGGTGCAAACCGCGCATCCCCCAGCCCGGCCATCCCGCGGTGGTGGGGTCGCAAGACCCTTATACCCCGGGAGGGCAGGCAGGGGGCACGCGCCTAGCATGGTCTCCTGCAAAAAAATAGCTAACGGGGAACGGGACGAGGCGAGCCTCCGCAGCTCCTCCCAGTTGGCCCGGAGTCCACGGCAATTCCAATGAAGGAATATGCCCTCCAGGCCTAGCTCGGAGGAGATGCGGGGGCTCTCCTCGAATTGAAGACCCTCACGGGAATGGCCGTACGCTTCCCGGGGGCAGAACCCCGGGCGCTGTTGGCCGGACAAAGTCCTGAAGGCGCTGTCGCCTTCGAGGACTTATTGGGGGAGGTTGGGCTCGACATGCCAGTCTTTTCCTCCCTCCGCCTCGAAACCTTAGGCGGGCGTTGCGGCTTCGGAGGCGGGGGGCCCTCTTTTCGAGGAACCACAGTCTCCGAGCCACTCGCTCCACCTCGGGGCGTGGGCGAAGGAGCCGAAGCTCCTTTGTTCCTGTCCTCCTTTCGGGAAAAGCTTTAGGAACCCCGGAAGATGGCCTAGCTACCATCTTCAGGGGTGTTGCCTCCTGTGAGTCTAACGACTCGGTGGAAGCGCGTGGCCGTTTCACCTTACGGGAAACGGTCACGCTGAAGGAAGAGTGGGGAGCCCTGTTTTTAGCTGGGGCAGGGTATGATCCCTTTTTGCCGCCAGCTTTACCAGGCGAGCGCCCGGGTTGAGTAGAGCCCGCAGAAGGGCTCCGAATGGGCGCGGAAACAACCGTGCTCGTTGGCCGGGATGGGCCAGGAGCAGAGGGTGCCTTTTTAATTATTGAGGCATATGACGTCCCAGGCAGAGCCAGGCGCACCAGGACTAAGTCCTTTGCCTCGCGGAATGAGAGTCGATCCTGGGCCTGAATGGCCAGGATTTCTTTCTCAAGGAGATATGCACCACATTGCGTCGAAGAAGCGGGGTGCGGCTCTCCGCAATTGACACACTTTGCCACAAACGATTTGGACTTATCGTGTGTGACCTTGGAGCAATTTACACAGACTTCGGGTGACCCCGACTTTGCACGTCTACATGAGCGATTCGTATGGCCGAAGCGGTGACAGTAATAGCACCGCCGCGGCAGTGGCACGAATGGCTTCACGCGGTAGCGGTACCAACCGGCACGCACCGACACAGGGAGCTTGTAAAAGTCGAACGTGACGAAGAGTGTAGGGGTGGGTCTCGAGGCCCCTCCCTGTTTTCTCATCACACACTCGACCTTGACTGCCCCATGGTCGGCCAGCTCTAGGGTGATGTCCTCAATGGAGTAGTCAACGAGTTCCCTGGCATAAACTACTCCTTTCACAAAGTTCATGGTAGAGTGCGGCGTCACACTCACCGGGGTGCTATGAAGTGTCCGAAGAGCACTTATCTTGGCCGTCTCGGCGGGATTCGCCGCATTCGCCAGAAGGCTCCCCTCCGAGAAACGGGTTACCTTCGGCTCTCTACCAATTGCACTAACTAATCCTCTCCTCTGATGGATCATGTTGCCCTTGGACAACATGGTGCCATCAGTGGAGCGAATAACGAGGAAGCGTTTGAAGCCAGCGGGCTCGAAAATGCCAGGTAACCTCTGAATCAGGGGCCCCGATGTCATCGAGGCTCCGCCCTGTGCACTCTTGGTATTAGTCTTAGTCAGGGGCTCCGCAACCGGGGGCGGATGTGCCGATCTTGGCTTGGTCGCTTGCCAGAGTGGCAGCAGACCCATCCGTCCCCGCAGCCCCCGCGGATGGAGAGGAGCCCCGAGTCTTTTTTGTCTTTTTAGTCTTTTCCTTTTTCTTTTTTGGATAGGAGGACGGGGAATGAACCCGCTTCTCAACTCCGCCGGAAGAAGCCCCCAGGCCAGATCGACCAGCCTCAGCCAGGTCATTCTCTTAAATGGAGAAGGTCCTGGTAGTCGTGGGGGCACCGGTCGAGGAGATCCCTCCCCTCCTCAAATAAAGTGGAGCAAAAAGTTGTATAGTCTGCAAGTCTATGTGCCGGAACCAGTTCTAAAGTACAAGGTACAAGCGGCAGTGCCCCTGAGGTAAAATGCGCGAAGATCACCCAGAATGTGACATTCAACAAGAATGTACTGAAAAGTCAGGGGGATAACACAGGTGAGCGCTCCATCAAATGGTGGTTCATCACGTGAGTGTGTCCAATTCAGAGATGACAGAAAACAACCTGAAGCCGTCGTGGCATTGGGGGGTAGGTACACTTTAGCATCCCATATCTTCATTGCCAAGCAGCCCGGAGAGCTGCCTGTATTCCTGCCATGTAATCGGTGTGAGGAAGAGCCAACGCTGGTCTGGTCACCCGGTCCTTGCATATTCTTTGGCATGCTCATTCCTGGCAATTCCTACATGTCCAGGAGCCCAACAGAAAATAATTTTGACATTCGACGGCTCACCAAAACAGGCGTTGCGGATATTGTGAACCAGGTTATGCGGAGAACCAGCCCAACAGGCAAGGCTAGGTTTTTTAAACACTAGCCCCCCTGGAGGGCAAGATAAAAAAAGTTGAAGAGTGGTCAGTCAATCCCAAATGGATATGACAAGACCACCCCACTTGGATGCATGCTGCCTGCGGTTAAGTTGCAATAGAATTTCCACTTCCTACTTGTTGCATGGACCACTAGGACATGGTAGTGCTATAAAATTCCCACAGCATGCAACAGCTCCCCTCACTTAATTGTGGTAGCAATTATGGGACCTACAGCACATGCTGTAGGTCCCAACTAGTTATTTATAGCTCCCCAGGAGCAGATGGCATCTCTGCTCCCTCCAAACTGTTTTGAAAATAAAGGAGAAAGCTTTCAAAGGCTCAAGTTGCTGTAAATAAAATTTCAGCCTAGTACTAAACTACTTTAAAATTCTCCAAAGAAAGAGAACAAAGGCAAGAAGAAGGAAGTATGCTCATGGGTTGGGGAGAGGCCCAACTCCCCCTACTTCCCGCATGCAACCAAAATTAAAGAGAAAAATAAAATGGAGGCCAGGCTTCTCAAAAAGGCATATAGTCCACAAGTCTGTGTACAAGAAGCCATCCTGAGTACAAGGTACAAGCGGGAGCACCCCCGCTCATCCCACAACTGGTAATGTGTGTGAAGATCAACCAGACTGGGACATTTAACAAGAATGTGCTCAACAGTCTGGGGGACAACACATTCATCACAGTAAGGTGTAAGGGAGCGTTCCAAGAAATGGCAGTGTATCCTGTGTGTGTGCTGAATTCACAGGTGACAGAAGCAACCAGAAGAGGTTGCAGCACCATGGCTCCCATTTTCTTTGCCAAGCAGCCTAGAGGGCTGCCCTTATTCCTCTGCTATGTAGTATGTGTGGGGGAAGATGTAAACACTGGTCTGGTCACCCAGTCCTTGCGGACTCTTTGGTTCCCTCATTCCCACATCCAGCAACAAAGAAGAAGATAATCTTGACATCCAGCTGGGTTGTATCACTGTGGAATCACAAATACCGTGAACCATGTAGTTAGCATTTTCCAATGCCCTGAGAGAACTAAGGGCACTTTGTGGCTTGCTAAAAATCACAACCGGGTACAAAGCGTTATCTCCCTAACTGAACAGTATATTGTAGCACCTGATAGGGCAACACTAACTACAAACAGAGGGAATAAGACATGTAAGCTGACATTATCCTGGGACTTGGAGCCACCCATATACACTGGCACAGATCCACCATGACACGGTGTGCTCCAATAAGGCTGAATGGAAAACTCTTAGACCAGTGGAAGCTATGGGAGCAGAGGTGTGGCACAATCTTTTTTTTAATTACATTAGGAGACTGCCTTCAAGGACATAAATCGCAGTAATTAAAATACTAGCCTAAAATGTTTATTTTAAAACCAAAAACATAAAAACAACAAAAAGTCAGGCAAAAACTAAGTAAAATACAAAAAATAAAACAAAAGACAAACAAGCAAGAAAGAAGCATGATCCAGCATCAGGGGTTGGCAGGCCTCTCCCTGGTGCAGGAACCTGCAACCTACATACAACAAGGAGTCAAATAACATGGAGGAGGACATCCTGGTCCCAAAAGTCAGATAGTACACAAACCCATCCTGAGTACAAGGGAAGGCGGTAGCGACTCTGCTTGTCCTGATACTGAGATAGGTAATGTGTGAAAAGATCACCAGTGGGACACTCAACAAGAATGTGACAAACAGTCTGGGGGACAATGCAAACATCGCAATAAAATGCAGCGCACGCTCTATCAAATGGTGGTGCATCTCGCGAGTGTGCCCAATTTGAAGAAGACAGAAAGTGAACTGAAGCCGTTGTGGCATTAAGGGGTAGGATCATGCAAACAGTCATGGCCCAATGGCATGCAACTTTAAGTTTCTCTCGGCTGTTTCCCCATCTTCTTTATTGAGGGTTTTAATCCTAGTTAGAAGAAATAAAGATGGGATACTCTTAGAAAGAAGTGGGTGCATAGAAGTGAAGGGTGAATGCACCAGCTTCCCCAAGCACTACCAAAGAGTTTAATTCAACCCAGTGAGCATGACCTTCCCTGTCGGCACTTGGGTCAAGATGATATGCCACCCCCTGGCTACCAGGTTTAACAGTCTACCAGGAAACACCGGGGGTAGGTAGGTCATGCAGAAGGGCCTTGAATACACAAGGAAGCAACTGTGCTAGTAGACCTTGAAGGACCAGAAACAAAGGGCGCCTGCTTAACTTTTGAGGCATAGAACATCTCAAGTCACAAAGAATGCAACAGGAAAAGTCCTTAGCCTTGTGAAAAGTCAGGCCACATCCTGGATGGCTAGGACCTCCTTCTCTAAGAGAAGCAAGCTACATTGATTTTAGGAAGCAAGGCATGGCTTACTGCACTTCACACACTTTGCATTACACAATGCAGATTTATCAAGCAAGGCCCTAGAGCAATTTGCTCATATTTTAGGCTGACCCAACTTCGTATATCTGCAGCTTCTATTTGTATGAGTGAAGCAGTGGCAAAAGTAACAATTTTGTGGCAGTGGCACGTATGCCTTGACACAGTAGTGATACTGGCTAGCACACACCCACTCCTACGAACCCCAAAATTAACCATCCAAATCCACTCCATAATCCAGAAACATTTCCCTTTTTTGGATGTAAAGATAAACACATCAAATAGCTATACAATCAGGTCACTCTTTCACTATAAAGAGAGCCTTCCAATAGCTTGCCATTCTTCTCTTATATATTAATTATGTATTGTGTGGTAAAAACTATATCGGCTTAATGAGCCAAGCCCTTTATTCAAGAGTTAAATAGCATGCTGGAAGATCATGAAGGACACATCTCCACTAGCTAAACATGACCACTCTACGATAAGACTACATACTGAAACTCACAATTCGCAGGTCAAAAAATTTCAATTCTCAATACTTTCCTCTGCAAATACGCCTTCTGACCTATGCCTTTTTGAATCCTTATAGACTTTTTGAAAGCTACCCCCTCCCCTCAATGTCCAAATATCATCTGTTCCATTCCTCATTATCTGTTAAATTATTTTCCCCTGTATCATTACTTTTGTACTTACAAGATTTAAAATGTTTGACTAAACAATATAGATAATAATATGTACGGTGCTGACATTGTCTTTTTTTGGTTATACCCCTCTAGTATCAGTCCAAATTCGCCATACTGTTGCTAGTTGAGCTCAACTTCACAACGTGTTTACGGAGGATGGTGCACCTTGCCACATTGCAAAGCTTATTAGGGGCTGGTATAATTTTGTGCAGGTGGATTATATTAAAGATTAGCCTGGAAATTCGTTTGATTTAATAAACCCTATTGAGAACTTGTGGATGCTAGTGAAAAGTAAGTTATGTGAGTGTGACCTATCATCAATCCCCAAGCTGTAGATGGCCATCCAAGATATTTGCAACAATATTGACTCTCAGTGGCTCCAAAACCTTGCAGAGTCTGTCCCTAGGTGCCTTCAAAGGAGTATCAAGCAAAAAGGGTGCCTAACAAAGAAATAAATAGGGGGTAAATATCTATATTTGATTTATTATGCTTGATTTATTATGCATGTTAAATGAGGAACTTCATTTTTTATTGCTGAAACCCTGCCAGGCCATACATTTTGATGTGCATTGTACAATATATCTATCTATCTATCTCTCTCTCTCTCTCTCTCTATATATATATTATTATTATTAAAACTTCCACTAACTCTTATTGACCTAAAGACCAATGTTGCATTCTATTGTGGACATTTATATTCATGTACCTAATATTTTGACACAAAGTTTAGTTATCAATATAAGAGAAAAGTGAACATCTTCCTTAATTAGTCCTTTTAAGTGTTGTATTAAATCATCTTTTTTCATATAAAATAATCTACTCACTCCTTGCCATGTAGTTGGTTAAGATTTATCGTACCTATTTTTTGCCAAATTCTCCTGGATAACCTAACTTGAAGCAATAGCTTTAGAACTGAATCCATCAACAACTGCAAGAAACGCTATTTCTTCTTCAATAGATTTCTTCATAAGAAACAATTTCAGTATTGATTGCTTTTTTTTAACTGGGATTTCATCTTCATCAAAATTATAAGGATCACATTCACTAGTCCCCCTAACCGCATGATGAATAGTTTTTAGATATATGCAGTAATAAAAGGCTTTGGTTAAACCACCAGTGCACTTTAATTTTTTGCACTTAGAATAGTTGGCTTCATCTTAATTTTTCCTTAGTAAAATTATTCCATACGATTGATCTCTTGGAAATTGGATAAGGGTTTATATAGACACAAAATATAAAATTCCTATTCTATTAAATTTAAATGTAATAGAAAAACAAAAAGTTATAAAATTTTAGAATTGAATGCGCAATGTAGGTAATAGGTTATGCGCCTAATAACTCTAAGCCATCACTGGTAACTGGTACGATGCCAATGGAACATGGTTCTCCCACCCCAGCAATAAACAGTTGCCAGTTTGGCTAATTTTAAAGGAAACATATCCTCATCATTTTTTAGAAATTTATATAGCTATACATTTTTAAAAGTGCATTATTCAATATGTGGAAATATTAATTTTAAAAATTTTCATTCACAATCCTGGGATTCACCCCTAGTATCCATCCAAGACTCAAAGCATACACCAGATACCTAAATATAATAGAGGGAGGTGGCCCACCTCCTCCAAGAGCTCACAATCCAGTGGGTGCAACCCTATCTCAAGTACAAGGGACAAGGGGTAGAAGAATAGATAAAAGCTGGTCAGTGACTAGCCTACAAAATTAGGTAAAAATATAAAGAAATGAACACTGATAAAAATAAAAGGAAATGAACACTGATAGACATAAAAAGAAATGAATACTGATAAATATAAAATATATATATATATATTTTTAGTTATTAACAAAATTTAAATTTCCTAAAAACTAAGTGCCGTACGATATTCAAAGCCCCAAAAAATCGATAGAGCGGCTCAAAAACCCTAAGGGAAAATGAAAATGAGATTCCAAACTTTTTTGTCCTCGTTGCTATTCATTTTAATTATTTTTTTAAGTAAGAAGAAATTATTGGATTTAAAAAAAGAAAAAGGAATCAGTTATGAGGCTCCCCCAGCCCCATAATCTATCAAAAAATCAAGATTTTGCCATGTTTTTTAACGCCAACAAACGAGACCATTTGTTTCATAAGATCCAGTTTGGGGCTTATAGCTCCATACATTTTTGATGGGCCTTTTTGTTTTGTTTTTTCAAAATATAATGCTGGCTATTGCTCTATGGTGTTTTTTATGTATACCTTACTTATTAAAGGGCATCCTCCCTTCTATCCGGAGCTCTTTATCCCCTAACGATTGCCTTTGAATGTTACCGAGATATACAGGTTTAAAGTTTACTAGTATCGAAAATTCTGGTAAAAATGGCAGAAAATGTGCATTAAAAAGCTGGGAAAAGGTGTTTAAACATGAGTGGCTCGTATAATTAATATATATGTAGATAGATCTAATAATTATCCTTCGATTTCTGTTCGGTTCATTAAGATCCGATCATTATTCGAAAAGGTATACAGGGAAAACCCGCTCAAAATTGACCAAAATTGACATTTTGGACCCCAAAAGCCAATTTATTCATCAATGAATTTTTAAGAAATCGTCTGAGGAAGTTAAATTTAGTATATTCTTATAGCCCTTTTTTATCCTCTTTCGATATATATTTGGTTCTCATACGTACGATCGGTGGTTCCCGAGATATTCAAAAAAGACTAGGATAAACATTTGTGCCCTCATTAGTGGGCGCCGATCCACCCACCTAAATATTCGGTTAGGTTTAGACCATCGCGCCCCATATCCTAGAGAGTCCTAAAGATAAATTAGATTTCTCCATTCAAAGGGCGAGGGGGAAAAGTCCCACCCGGTTCTCAGCTTATTTCACTACCCCAACTTCACCGAACCGCCTCTTTTACATCGGTTTTAATCAATTTTACTATGAAAAATATTAATTTTTTTCCGAAACTTGGACTGAGTAAGGGGCGCCCTAGTATACTTATGATATCAAATTTTCCTAATCCTAGCATTATATATAAATGAACACTGATAGACATAAAAAGAAATGAACACTGATAGACATACAGTAGTGTGCAAATTAGTTTAGTAGTGAAATAATGCTTCTTTTTTTTAATGGACCATCTAGCGACTGCCTAATTGTGCATAAGTCGCCATACTCATACTCACGATATCTTAGTACTAGGTTACATTAAAATAACAATATGTAAAAAAAACACAATTTTTTTTTTTTAATCCAGTTAAATAAAGTGGAAGAGGTCAGCCTCCTCCAAAAAGTCAAAGTCCACCAGTCAATGTGCATGAACTTGTCCCAGGAACAAGGGACAGGCGGTAGCGACCCCGCCCTCCCGATACGAGGACAGGTAACGTGCGCAAAAATTGCCCAAGCCGGGACATTCAACAAGAATGTGCCAAACAATCTGGGGGACAACGGTCATCACAATATGGTGCAGGCGAGCGCTCGATCAAATGGTGGTGCATCACGTGCGTGTGTCCAATTCAGAGATGACAGTAAGCAACCTGAAGCCGTCGTGGCATTGGATGGTGGGTCATGGGGAACAGTCACAGCACAATGGAAGCAACTTTAGGTTGCCCTCAACCATCTCCCATCTTATTTGCCAAGCAGCACGGAGAGCTGTATTCCTGCCATGTAATCAGTGTGAAGAAGAGCAAAACGCTGGTCTGGTTGCTCAGTCCTCGCAGACTCTTTGGCTCCCTCATCGGTTCACTCATTCCCTGCAAGATAATCTCACATCTGCCCAAATCGACAAAACTGTGATGTCACGGATATCACAAACCAGGGGATGCGGAGATCCCAATGCCCCGAGAGCATTCAGGGCACTTTGTGAGTTGCTATAAATCACAATCCAGTCTCTGAATCGGGCATGCTGTGTAATCTCCAACACTGAGCGGTGTATTGCAACCACTCGGCCATGAAGACAGACGCAGCTTCTAGCAAAGCCCTGCTAGGAAACTGACACACTCTTGGGACTTGGAGCCATCCATTACACTGGAACAGTCCTCGCGTGACACAAAGTGTGATCCAAAAATGCCGAAGGCAATACTCCTGGTGCTTAGAAGCTTTAGGAGCGGAGGCATGGTGACAAATGGTTAAAGGTGATACCGTCCAGGGTGGCATCCTGGACAGAACCAGCCTGAGAGCTTTGGAAAGAGTTTCCTGGCCCTAAACCTGAAGGGCTTAGGGTATGACTCGCGTCTCTCGGTGGAATAGGCACTATCGAGATCAGTTGCAAATGCAGCCGGAGCTGTTGGCTGGGCTCACGCATGCAGGAGAGAAATGCACTGTGCACGGTGCAAAATAAGTGAGATCTCCCTAGCATCGACAAGTAGGCTCTCAATGGGGAAAATGCGGAAAGCACCGGTCACCAGGCGAAAGTAGGTGTGATGTATCAAGTCCCCCTTCCGCAATACACGCTTGGCTGCATAAAACTCACATCCATAGTCAAGCTTCAAACAAACAAAGGAACGATAAAAAAGTAAGGCAGTAGCCCTATCAGCGCCCCCCCAAGTGCTCAAAGTCACAGAGAAAAGAATATCCATGGCGCGGGTACAAGAGACCCTAAGGCTGCGAATATGAGCCTCCCAGGTGAGGCCTCAGTCAAATATAAGACCAAGGAAACGGTGGGAGTCCAGTAAAATAATACAATTATTTGATAATTGTTGTTTATATTTGTAAAGAATACATCAATGATAAGATAAATGGTACATTTAATATGAAATATGACCGCCCTTTGCTTTTAGAACCTGCTTCACTCGCTCTGGAATAGATTCAACCAAATTTTAACACATTTCTGCCAGTTCTTCGTTATGATACCAGGCATTGATAACAGCACAAATCATCTTCTGCATCATCAAACAGTCAGTTTTCTCAATTCTACATTTAATATGCCCAGAGATTTTCATTGAGGTTTAGGTCAGGAGAATTCCCAGGCCAATCTATTATGGTAAATCCACATTATTTGGGAAGTATAGCACAGAGTCAGATCCTGTTGGAAAATGCCGCCTCCATCAGGAAAGTCTTTCTGCATCGCGGGAAGCAAGTGAGTCTGCAGGATTGCCATGTATTTAATGCTGTTCATCATTTCCTCAATATTAACAAGCCACCCTAAGTCTTTAGCTCTAAAACAACCCCAAAACATATTAGGTGGGTATTTTGGCGTCTGTTGAATTTGTCCTGGCTGAAGTGATTGATTTTTGCTTCGTCTTACTACCACTGACCTATCTATGCCCATGTACTTCAAAATATGATTTGTCTGAAAACATAACTTTCTTCCAGTCAGCTGCCTTCCATCCAGCATACTTGCGAGCCCAGCAAAGACATTTTGTCTTCATAGCGGATGTCAATAACTGTTTATGTACTGGTTTTCAAGCAAATCTGCCAACTTCAATAAGCCATCGCCTGACGGTTAAGGAAACATTTACACCAGCTAAAGACAAATCTCTCTGGAGGTCTTCACTGGTTTTCTTGGGATCCTTAAAACTATTTCTGATGAGAGCCTTGTCACAATGTTGAATGTTCACCAACTGTGTCTTCAGCTCTTTTAACATTAACAATGTCACCAACAATTGACTTTGAAACCTTAACTTCCTCAGAAATCTGTCTGATACTACAACCAGCATGTTTTCTAAGAGCTATAATACTTGCACGCTTCTTGGGTGTGATAGCCATAATAAATTTATAGTCTAATAAATAATGATTGGAAGGTGAATATTCCAGCAGAACCAAGTACATCACAGAGCACGCTCCCAGCAATAATCATCCACGAAAAACTCTGGTGTAGCACTGCCGGGCTTACTTTAGCTAAAGCATAACAAATTATAATAATTATTATTATAATTTGGAGCCTGTCTAATACAACAGACCAGTTAGCTAGCACTTCAAACGCTAAGATATATATCATGCTGAATCATGTCAAGACGCATTGGAGCATGTCCATCGGGTACTCTATGATGTACTAAGTACATTAAACAGTGAGTGAAAGTGACACATAGTCCACAAATAAAATATGTGGCAAGCAGGCCACACCCAACATAAAATGAGGCACTTGGTCCAAACTAGTCTCACATTTAAAAGGAAATGTAAGGTACGAAGACCACAATTATAGATGATGCGTGAAGTCATGCATGTGTCAAAGGTCGGAGGAAATGCCTGTTGTGGTTAAAAATGAGAGAACTGCCGAGACAACAGCTTCATCATCTCAAAGGACCCAGCAAATATTCAGAGGCTGACTGATTCCGCTGGTACCAAAGTGGGCCACCCACTCATCGGCATACTTAAGGCACTCAAATGTGAGAGGGACAATACATACATTGCAGAAAGGAGGTGGTTTGCCATCAAGCAAGAACTTGTGTGTTAGGCATGTGTGCCCAATGCAAAGCCTTGTGAGCAGGACTTCATGTTGGTGGGTCCTACGACATGAAGACCCCACACCATCACACTATCCTTGATCGTCCTGAGCTTATTGGCCCAGGCCCAATTCTATCATCTGCCCAGAAATGCATAGAGGTAAGGGTAATTAATATATAATCCCATTTGAATCCATAATGATGGCTTTAGCCAGATGATCAGCCAACTCATTACCCTGAATCCCTGCATGGCTTGACACCTAAAGGAAAGTAATAAATCGACCGCCATCACGCAAAAGGTCCAGCCAGTGATGGATCTGTGTCACTATGGGATGAACAGAAAACTGGTCATATATACTGGTCAAGGCACTCTGGGAGTCAGAATAGACAACACCACCGAGGCCACTGCAAGTAGTTTCAGCAATATAGTTCTGTTCGGGAGAACTGCAGCGTAGCCAGCTCCATCGCAACTCTTTGATCCATCAGTATACACTGGGGTGGCCTCACAGTTGGTGTCCGCATGGTCAATAAAAAGTGATCTCCTTATATCTACTGGGATATCCGAAGAAATTTCCAACATCACACTCGGGAATTAAGACATTATGAAATAGTCCAAAAATTGGTACTGTTGAACTAATTTACACACTACTGTAAAAAGAAATGAACACTGGACATAAAAAGAAATGAACACCAGAGACATAAAAAGAAATGAACACCGGAGACATAAAAGGAAATGAACAGTGATAGATGTGTCTGCAGGAAAAAACAAGACAATTATATTTTCTTCAGTCTCATGGACAGTCAGATTGATTCTCAAACTATGCTATGGTCTGAAATGAAATATAGTACTTGAATTTATATAAATTGATTTTGAATGATCTTTTTCCACTATTTTGCAATAGTGATTGCAGAGTGTTTGATACATATAATCTTACTAAAATTAATATGTTTAAGTTTGTTTAGATGAGACTTTCTTAGACTATTATTGGTATTTGTAAATAATGCATCTTTTTTTCCTCCCTTTTCTAAAGATATAATTTACTAGTCTTTAAAATTTTTCTAGCATTTTTTGTTCTAAATTTGAAGTGAACCAATTGTCTTGTGGCATAATTTTTTAAATAACCATAAAATTCGGTGTTCTAAGCTACCTCAGCACCTAAGTCCTTTATAGTCTAGGCTATTTTGTTATTTTTTGTCACATTCTCTCCACAGAACTAACCACCACCAACTCTCTATACATTTACTTTTACAACTTCTTTAAACAACATATTCTAGTCTTAATCCCAACATATATCAAAACACTTTCATCATGACTACCCTCCAAAAACTTTTTACAACAACCCACAATTTACCATCTACTCCATACATTCTCAAAAGTGCCAAGCACTTCCCTATTGATACAATCCTACTTTCTCATCTGCAAGCTTTCCTTTTTAAACACATTCACTACTTCTATCATCTTTTCCTCATATTCCATACACCTAATTAACATGAAGACAAGACTACTATTTAATGGAATGTAACAATGCACTCACAGGCTAATAGATTTTACACATCCTAATTTGGGACTCAGTCCCTTTTAACACACACATCTGGAAAGCTAGAAACAAAATATTCCCTATCCTTACCTTTGAAGGATCAAGCATGGCATTTCGAAGATGAATAGCAAGCTGCCTCACAAAGATGAAGGAGTGCCTGTAAGCAAGCATTTCATCCAGACTGAACAATTCCGCAAGAGAACATCGCATGAAGTCAATCACAGGCCATGTTGAAGGGGAGGTGAAACGACAGCTGCTTACATAGGTGATGTACAGTTGCTAGTGAAATATGAAACCAGGATATTAAAAAAAAATCCTTAGAAACTGAGCATCCTACTTAAAGAGATCAACAGGGATCTTTATATTTAAATATTGAAACAAGCTGAAAAATTCATGGGAGGATTTAGACTTGCAGCTTGGATGAAAATAACCAATGTAACCATGTCTCTTTTCTCATGCATATTCCAGGTTATTTTTAATTTCTATTTTTAATGGAAGAGGTGGGTGGGAGAGTGGGTTAACCACCAAATCACATGTGTATATCACTCAGCCGTGCTGAATATTATCAATAGGTAGGAAAGAGGAAAACAGGATGGCAGGGCAGGCAAAAAAATTTGGTGTTCTAAGCTACCTCAGCAGTGAATAAGGGGCCTGCAGTGAGGACTAGATGTAAATGCTGTGAGTTAGTATAAGAAAGGAAATAAGTGACAATGGAAGATGGAATATAGGAGGCATTCAACAAGCACATTGCAAAGAAAGGAAAAAGATCTGGAGGTTAAAGGATTAGAGTTCAATTAGTGTTTTTATGGCTGACAAAACAAAAAAAAACACACCCCATATGAAGGTAAGAAAAGCATCAATTATAAGATTCCTAAATATCTTGACTAAGGCGCTTTCAACAACTTGCAAGGGTAGGTTAGTCCACATTTGAGTAACCCTACACAATAGTAAGGAAAACTGCAATGTTGCAGTGATGGTATGCTGTTAGTATACAATGAGTAGGTACCTTCACGCTGCATCTGGCACACCTAGGGGATGCTCTTCATTCACACTGAGTGAGTGACAGCATCCAAGAGACCAATCTAACATCGATAAAAGGAACTGTATCAATTGTGTATTTTAACCTTCACTTTTGCTGTCGCAGTACACAGGATTATTCTCACCCGTCCATGGGGGCACTTGCTCAACTAGGATGAATAGTGTACCCTACCCAGGTGTGCCTGATGCAGCATGAAGGTGGCTATACTAACCGCAACCCTATACAAGAAAAAAAATGTGCTATCTTACTGTTAAATCTTTTAGCAAATTTGAATCCATTATTACTAGCAGCCACTGAATTTAACACCTCGAATTTTAAGTGCAATACTAATGAGGGTGTATCATGCAGAGTTTGTAAGGAGAGAAAGTGGTGAATCCAGAGAAAATGAAAATGTGTGGAAGCTATATTGTCTCAGATCCTCTTAAAAGTATTGATTGAGGCAGGGTGAGCCATAGAAAGCAAGGCAAAATGAAGACTTTATAAAGATGGCTAAATCAGATTAATGTTATGATACTCACCTTAAACACACTATCTTTGCAGCTCTCATTGAATGACCGCATGAGCCTGAATAGTGCCATTAAAGACAAAACTCGCACCTTCTCATGACCTGTACCCCACAGAGTAACCAAATGGCGGGTCAACTGCACATTGATTTTTGGAAGCAGGACATAGAAGGGTAGCAGTGGAAGTATGCCCTTTTTTAAGATGAGAACCAATGCATCTGGTTCAGTAACTGCCCCAGTCAACTGCAAATTAATTAGTCATCACAAAATGGAAGTGTCAAATTCAAATAAATTTCTAATTCTCTGCCAATTAAACTTCATTCTTGTTGTTACAAAAATAGAGAGTAGTCAATCCAATCCAAAAAAGAATGCAGAGTTGATGAAGAAAAGGCTCTATAAATTAAGTAATATTATTGTTCCTTAAAACAAGGTTTATATGCTAAATGCAGATACACCCACAAAGGAAAAGTGAAAAATGATTCAGAGCACTTTTGTCTTTATTATTAACCCTTTCTTTCGTGAAGTATTGCTTTATGCAAGGAAAAAAAAAATTTGGATTTGATATATATTCCATTTGTCATAAAACAAATATACAATTTTTTTTATTGAACATTGAAGGAAATGCATGAAAATAAAATGATTCCACATGGCATCATTGGGAAGTGTTGATGCAAACATGAAAAAACCTAAAATCTAAAATCATTGGGAAAATAACAAAGAAAACCTGGAATTTAGTAACCACATTTCCTAAAAATAAAGGTTATTTTTTTTCATTAATTTTAATAAAATAATATACAAACCATTTTTCTTTTAAGAAATGTAATAAAACAATTTTTCTCTTTACAACAGGCATAATGAGATATTGCACTTGTTACACTTCATATGTGCGTAAGCTTTGATGAGCACATGCATCTTTACTTTAGATTAGAAGGCACAGGAAAATGATCAAACCAATCCAAATGAACATCATTGACTGGCCTTGTTGCTGCCATTCTTTTTGTATTTAGACTGACTTTACTCACCACATTCAATGGCTTACATTTTTGCCTTGTTGTACTTTTACCAGCATTAGTTAGTGAGAGCTTCTCCTCTAATGTGTTTTTTTAAGGAGGCATCTGAAGACTAAACGAATGAAAATTAGTTATTTTATTTTTTATGTATCTATGTTAGAATGGGTTATTGAGACTGGCCATGTAGTCACATTCAGGGGCAGAGACCGCCCTGCCAGACCATTACCGAACTCAGTATGGCAGCACTTCTAGCTAAATAGGCCCAATAGAACTAAAACAAATTATAGGTAGCAGAAGTACTAGAATATATATACATACATACACTGCCTCAGCCGGCAGGATAAAGCATGTGAGGGGATAGTGTTTACACTGCACCATCAAACTAGGTGAAGGAGCCATCTCTAGCAGCCAATGGCTAGCTGGGCGGAGGAGATCCTCGACTGATCCAACGGCCAAGTATAGGTGAGTAAACCTTTCAAATCAGGAGTGGAGCCTTGAAGGCGGACCAGTGTGCTGTGCTCATTGACTCCGGCAGCTCCTGCAGCCAGCCAAACGTACCGCTCTGCGTTACTTTGGATGACACCGGCGAGGCCAAGAGGAGGATCTTGACAACTGGGCAACTCAGGATCTCCATACACTTCGCCCAGGCTTGCGCCATGGCACAATTTCTATTGTCTTCCAAATCTCTATTGTCTGGTGAGACAGAAGGATACCAACATACACTATACCATATATATATATATATATATATATATATATATATATATATATATATATATATATATATATATATAGTGTGTAAACAGTACTTATATCAAATAATAAAGTTTGTGAAGTTATAGATGATGTAGACCTAGCCTTCTAGCTAAATAGGCAACAAATTATAGGTAGCAGTACTAGAATATAACTCAGAAAATTGCATAAACTTTTTTCTTTATACTCATACTTATGAAAAGTCCAATGATGCCACATGGAATCACGTAACTTAGAAAAGATATTGTACATACAAATTATATGCTGAAGGTATAACTAACATTCTAATTTCATCTACAAACTTTCTTCTCTGTAATAAAATAGAAATAGAAATGAAAAACTATGCTTACCTTATCGTATTCATTAGTCAAATATCTGCGTATAGCGCACCAATCCCAACGGCATTGACAGTTCAAAACTATTTCATATCCCTAGCTAACACCTCATATGAGCAAACAAATCAAACCATGGCAAATGACCCCATTGGCAACCCATGAAAACATATTGATGCCACACAAACTCATTGGACACTTTATAAGTAAAATAATGAAAATAACTAGCGATGATGCCATATGGAATCATTGAGAGTGATAGGGTTAAAGACCTTTTCAAGGAATGACAAGAGGCAGGACATACATTGCCTTAAATAGTGGAATGGGGGTGTGGATAGACTACCTACTTCTAGACCCTAATTAGGGAGTCCAAAATCATGAAACAACTTTATTTGAGATTTTATACATGTAGTAATAATAGAAAAGAGGGTTATAAGGCTCATTATCCATGTTAAGCTCCATAAAGTTGATAGGATGCTGCTCCTGTTTGAGCCTAAAGCGCTGAATTGGATAGAATAGTTGTCTGGGCTTGAAGTATTAGCAAACGATCCAGCCAAAACATTGGAAATATGGGACAAGTCTCCCAACAGTTCTCCGGCCTGAACAATGTTGGGAGCTGTAAAGCCATTGGATTTCCCCAATAGCTTTTTGACCCTCTTCCAGATTTTGTCTACAGGAGTCTTGTCAACATATCGATGCAATGTAACCATCCAACGAGGTCTTTCGAGCTTGTTGAAGGGTGCATCACTGTGCTGCCCTTGCTCAGTTATGAGCAAGTTTCTTTACCATCGTGGGGCACCGATGGTAACGTCGGCAAGCCTGTTTACATTCAGTGACAACTCTCAAGCATTCAGCAGACCACCAGGGCAATTGTGGTCCATGAGTTATTGAGCCGGATGAAGGAATTAGCTGCATGATTGACGTGGGCTAGAAGATCATCAATAGCCACTTCAATATCTTCATGAGGGAAGGACCCATCATGGCTCGAGAGGTGCCTGAACTTAGGCCAGTTTGCTTTTTTTTGTATTCCATCTTTTGCTAGGTGGTGGAGGAGGACTACCTGTACATGGTGTTATTACAATGGGAAAGTGATCACTGCCTCGCAAGTCAGGATCCACTGCCCAGTCAAAATCAGCTCTACAGCTTGTTGAACAGAGAGACAAGTCCACACATGTAAAGCTGTTCGTCTGGATGTGAAATGATGTGTGGCTGCCATCGTTAAGAAAGCAGACATCATTAGTGCCCAGAAATCTCTCAATCCTATTTCCTCTAGGGTTGTTATTATGGTCCCCCCAAAGGGGGTGTCGAGCATTAAAGTCGCCTATCAATAAAAAGGGAAGAGGGAGTTACATAGATGAGCAGGCCACAACAGAGCTTGCAGTCCAAACTAGGTTGCCTGAGATAAAAGATAATGAGGAAGTACCTTTATTTTTATCCTAAAAGTACCTTTATTTTTAAATTAACTAACTTTGTAGCTAAAACAGCTGTAACCCTTTCCTCGCCAGGAGGAAGATAGAGTGAACAGACCGAATAATGGCGACTGGAAAACAGGCAGACAGCAACCGCCTGTAGGTCAGTGTTAAGAGAGAGCTGGTTGTGGGGAACCCTGTTCTTAAAAAAAACAGCAGAACCACAAATTGGTTCTCTGGGGTTCTTATAATATCTGACAAAACCCGAAATGTTAGGTACTCTGCGAGTACCTAATCAAGTCTCCTGTAAAGCAATACAATCAGAGCTGACAGGGAGGGAGAGGAGCCTTTAGTCCTCTTTGTTTTCCTGTTCATTTTCTCTCCACTTCTGGAAGGAGCCCCTGGGCTGGACCGACTCCCCTCATAAGTCCTTCTCTGATATGGACAAGGCCTTAGCTGTTAAAGGGGCACCAGTCTGGGGAAGAGGTCCATCCTATCCTTTTGAGTTTTAGGGGACCAAGCCACATAAAGAGAAGCTTGTACAGGGATGGATCTAGGTTTGTGTTTGGGACTGAGCCCAGTGTCACCCCCATGGAAGATCCTGCCATATGCGGCTGGGTCGCCTCCTGCACTATATACATCAGTGGGGGCCTCATTATGGCAGCTATTACCCCCCCAAGGCATCGCAAATCCAAATCGAGGACGCTGTCTTGCATTTTGTTGACCTCTGCAGGCTTAAAATGCAGGAATGCACCACTGAAAAGCACGGGGGTGGGGTGGGGGACCTCCTTTTTGAGATGGAGCTACCCAAGAGCTGCTCTAAAGATAGCAAAGCGAATGGTCCAGCTTACCCAGGTCTGGCCATAGATTAGAAAGTCCAATTATTAGGACACAATAAGAATCTGCCCGACAGTCTGGGGGGATCAGCCAGTTGTCACAGTCAGATGCAGAGGAATGCTCCATTAAATGGTTGTGCTAAACACAAGTGTACCCACTTCAAGGTGACAGAAACTGACCTGAAGCTACCAAAGCATTATCGGGTAGATCCACGGGAATGGTTGCAGCACAATGGTGTGGAACTTTAAGTTCCCATCACCTATCTTCTTTGCCAGCAATCTCAGAGGACTGACATGATTCCTGCCATGTAGTGTATGGGGAAGAATAAAATGCTGATCTGGTCGCCCAGTCCTTGCAAAACCCTTAAGCCATAAAGGCTCTCCATGTACTACTGTTCTTCCAGCCCATTCCCCACTAAAGACCAGTCCTGAATCACATGACAGTCGCAATGATAGCCATACTAATTTTTATGTACACTTTATTATCAAATGAATAGGTCATGTGGTGTGATGATTAATAATAATAAACCTAGCACTTGTAAATGTCTTGTTGGCCAAGTGCTTGACATGGTGTAAAGATGTTGAGCTGTATGGTCCCTGGTGGCAGTAAGAACAGATGTCTGTGTCAGTCAGACCAGTGTCATGCATGCATAGGATGGATGTTTCCTCTGTGTTAGGTCTGGAGGAAGTCATTTAGGAAATGGTTTGGACCCAGTGACACTAATTTTGTGCATGATGCAGGATCTGGTTATGGCATGGTGGAAACCCCTGAAATTAAATACAAAAAAAAATTACCGAAGCAAAGTTCACCAGGTAGGTTCTCAGTGTTTTAAACCATGATTGGTTTCTCCTGGATTTGGTTGGTGTGTCACTTAAAGACTTTAGATGAAAAACTGGATAGAGAGTCTGAGGCACATATTTCAGACACACACGAACAACTGCATTAAACACTGGAAAAGATAACAAATATTCATGCTTTTTTAAAAATAAAACAATTATAGAGGATGTATCATTAATGAAAAATTGCAATTATTATTTTACCAAATCAAAATCATTCAAAGATTCTGATGTAACTAACTATAAATTACAAGAATTACAATATTATAAATTACAATAATTACAATATCATTAAATTTCATTCATCAAACTTCTCTAGGAGAAATATTGAAAAATGAAGGTAAAATAAAGACTATTTTGTTAAAGTGTAAATGGAAATAAATAAGGAAAGATTATAAGTAATAAACTTACTTAATGAATCCTGGATAACATAGAGAGATGGAGTAGTCTCTTGATTCTTTTCTTGCTCACATATGCTATTCAAAGCTGCAGCAAGTGCTTGTTGTAAACATTTGAAAGTTGATAAAAGGTTACTGCAATAAAATATAAATGTTACTAAGAAAAAATACTGACTAAGCAAATTCTACAAACAATTAAAGTTTAATAGGCGAAAATATTCATAATAAGGAGTTGAAATTCAAAATGAAAATAGGTTTAGTATTTGAATAACATTTGGAAATGCTAACCATGAAAAATAAATACAATCTTCAGTTGATTATTTTAATTGTTCCTTGATAGTAAAAACCAACAAGGCTATCTTTGCAGAAAAATAAATTTAGATAAGTCTAAAGAAACAAAAAAGAACATTGCAAGGCCCAAAGCAACATAAATACAGGTATTTTATGTTCAGTAAAGAAGCACTTTACAGAAACTAAAAATGGCCTCCCTGTCCAAACTTTAGGAACAAACAACCCTGCATGCAGGAGAATACTATCAGCATCTGGGAGAGTAGCAGCCACTTGATACTGCACACAAAACTTCCCCAAATTCAAGCAGAGCACCAGGAAGTAGCCGAGAATCTGGGGACAAAAGTGATCACAGAGGGGTTCCAAGACCTGCTCAATCTAATGGCAGCCCTGAGTAATGTCTAAACATGATAGCATATATCTTCATGTTCTCCAGAGCCATCTCCAAACCCTATCCATCAAATGATTTGAGGTAGTCAGAGTAGAAAAGAGGACATTCTGCATCTTGTGTAGTCAATATTGACCTGGCAACTTTGCCAAGCTATCCCATGGCCAAACATGTTTATGGAAATTATATTATTGTACTCATAGAAAACATTAAAACAGGATTGCTGCTCACAGCAAAGAGCAAAACTGAGGCCATCCCTTCTGGACCCCCACCCCTTCCTACTATCAGACACATAACCACCATCCAAAACCTAAAGAACTTAGACCAAGATCAAATATCAAACCATCACCAATGCCCAATAGCTATCCAAGCACTAACAAAAATCTTTAACTAATCCTGCTACACAACTCTATCCCTACTATCTGGAAAAAAAAAAGCTAACATACCTATTCTTAACCCCAACAAACCCATTAATGAACCTTCATTATACAGACTCATATCTCTTTCTCTAACATTATCCAAACTGACACTAATACAAACATAAAACTCAATACAATGTTTTTGCAAAAAACAAGCCTACTCACAGGCTTAAACAGAACACATAGCAAAAGGTTTTAACCAAGACCCACCACCACAAAGAACCATACCAGTAGCCAAAGACAAAGAAAGCATATAAGCAAAATGAGACAACCCCACCCAACACCTTTATTAAAAAAATAATAAACACATGCATCCAACAAAATGAAAAGAAATGGCTCACCAAATTCCTTTCAAACAGACTACTAGTAAGAGTCATTCACGACCAGACAAACTCAAAATACATCCAGTATACAATGGTGTCCAACAAGAGGCCAATCTCTTCACCCTACTTCAACCTTTTAATGCCCTAAATGCACCTCTTGTAAGGGTACAATCATATGCAGAGAGAAAGAACATAATTAGAACTCTGGCTCCAAAACAACAGCCTCCTCAAAAAGCCACAGTAACATTATTTCCCTCACACAGGCGCACACACAAAGATATTCTAAAGAGCCATCTGCTGAATGCCACCAAGGCTATGTCTCTATAATCAATCCAGCATATTACTAGGCTACATTACCCCCCCCCCCCCCCCGAAGCATAAAGAATGCTCCAGCATCAAAGGGAGGCCAGCCTCCCCCTGGTTTCTGATCAGTAACCCTGGTAAGCTGGGACATCCCACTGCTCTTCTGCAAGATGAAGCGAGGGCACTGGCAACCAATGTAGCTGCCCTTGGAGATTATGGCCTAGCCTTTGACATGGAAAACCTGCACCATTTTGTGCAACATTACCTTAATAAAAAAGGTCAACAAGTCGGTAGCTTCAAAGATAACCTACCTGGTATTGACTGGGGTTATTTCCTAAAGTGTCATTCTGACATTATTACATTAGACAATGTGAAAATATGTCTAGGAAAAGAGCAGCTGTCTGACACTATTGTTAATTACTTTGATGAACTTTGTGAAACACTTGATGGGGTACCTCCTGCTAATATCCTTAATTATGATGAAACCAATTTAACTGAAGACCCTAACAATAAACAGATGCCATTTTGGAAAGAAGCAAAACATGCAGAACAAATTATGAATACAACAAAAACCTCAACATCTATCATGTTTGCAATAACACCTACGTGCAAGCTTCTTCCCCCATATATCAGCTACAAGAATCTTGGATAACTGGTGGACCCATTCATGCTAAGTATAATGTGACTAAATCAGGCTGGTTTGATGCTGATATTTTCTTGGAATGGCTCAAATCTATATAGCCCTACCATTTGTTTGAAAACTCTAATCACTGAACCAAAAGTCCTAATAGGTGAAAATCTACCAAGCCATATGTCATTTGATGTGATTTTCCTTTATCAAGAACACAACATCAGAATGACATTCATCCCACCTAACTCAGCCCATCTCCTGCAACCACTGAATGTCTCCCTTTCCCCACAAGGTAGTGCAAGTTGTCCATGTAAATTTGGGAAAATAGTGAGCACAGAAATGGAAGGTGAAAGTGATGATGAGTTTTTACTGGATGCACTGAATGATGAAAGTGTCAAACAAATAAGTAGTTCTGATATGATTGTGATGAAAGATGTTTATGTGCTAGTTCAGTTTCCTCAGAAAAAAAATGATGTACATTATGTAGGAAAGCTAAAAAGAGTGTGAGAATAGGGGTGAATGGGAAATAGATTATTACGGGAAATGTGAGTCTGATTCAAATGATAATTTTGCATCTGTCCTTCCTCAGCAATCAGATGAAGGAATAATGGCAGTGAAGGATATTGTTTCAGTGCTCAAATTGCAAAATATTAATAAGGGGAAGGTTTACTTTCATATATCTTTATTTTCAAACTTTAATGTTAGGTAGGTACATATTAAGTACAAAATGCAATTGATTTCATTTAGCCCCTTGGTTATTCCCAAAACCTAGTTTTTCTATATATATGTCACAAGCTTTGTATAAAAGATTTCTTTTTTCTTTTTGTACTAAAATAACCCAGAAAAGCTATACTATACTTTGTATGTTACATTTCTTATAACTATGCAGTTTCTGTATTGTAAGTAAGTTGGAATTAAATGATGTAATTTCATAAATTGTGTTCCATTTAGCCCCAGTCTACAGCACGTCTTTCAGCAAGATGGTGTCCTGGCCCATATGGCCAAGAGTGTGGCTGGGGTTTAACATGAACTTTTGAGGGCAAGACCTGCAAGGTCTGCCACAGCAAAATCAATAAGCTAAAGTCCCCTGTCAACCGCATGCAGGCCAGCATAAGGAAGGACTTTGTCTGCAATGTGTCATCTGCCTTCAGGTCTTGACGGGAGCGCATGTTTCACCACCATTGATGGCCAAATTGATTAATATTACAATTTAAACAACCATTTATATGTTAAAACAATAAAAACATATAACTGCATCAAAACTATTATTGTGTACTTTGTAGAGAGCATCTTAAGGAGTGTAACAGGAGTTTTACAATATCTACTATATGTACGGGAAGACAGTGAAATGTGAATGGTCCAGCACATCCTATGCCTAATACTTGCATCAGCCAGCAGGCTTTTAGGCTATTGCAGCATGTTAAGGCTGATTCCCATGTGGGAGCAAACCCTAACCTCAAGGGTGCACACAGTGCTGTCAATGTATAAGGCAAGGAGAATTGAAAAGGTAAAGCAACCTGTTATGAGACAATTTATTTTAACCATAGGGAAAACAAGGCCACATCACTTTTTGAAACATTGCATTGTGTATACAATAGTAATGCTCGTGCATCTTGTTGAAAATTTGTAAGGAGAGATCTAATAAAGTGCTGAAGCTCTCAGAGAAAGTAAAAATGCAAGGAAGATAGGTCATAGCAAATCCTGCTGCAGGTATTGTGGTTGGGAGGGAAAAGTGTGGATGTTGGGTCTTGGACAGTACATATTCCTCCAGATGTCACCCGCACCAAGGTTGCCTATGGTACACATGACATCTACTTACAGGTGAAAGAAAAGTAAGAAGAGTTAGGCAAAAATTCTCTAAGGCCCAGGAAACAGGAAAGGCCCATCCCCTGGAAATAGAATAAAAGCATGTAGAAAGAAGCACAAAGATTTATTTTATATAATTTTAATATCCCATCATGGTATCAAGGGGCAGTTGCCAGATGGGGTCTATAAAATTTAAAAAAAAAAATCATGGTATCAACTAACACACAAAGAAAATGGGAGCCCAGATCAAATTATAGAAAGAAAGGATGAATATTTGGGAGTACTGGGTAGTGCGCAAAGTCCTTGAACTACTACAGAAAGTAGTGGTGACTGTTTCCTTGCATCAAAGATTAGGGAATAAAGCACATACAAATTTGTAGACATCTTGCTCTGAAAAACACACTGACTTGCAAGAAATTAATATAAAAATCTTCACTTACACTTTATTTGAAAAATTGTTCTCCAATTGCTTAATCATGGCAGAGGTAACTAAACCATCTACCTTGGAAGATAAGTCAATTTCTTGTTCACTCTCATCACCATCATCATCTTCCTGAAAAAGTTGGCTAAATTAATAGTAGTCTATCACAGGAATTTGTGGTAATCAATGAAGACTGTAGATCAGAGGTGGGGAAACTTACACTCGCAGGGAAATTTCCCCGGCGAGCCCAATTTTCATTGCCCCCTAGTGATATATTTCTTATGCACAATTATATCACTATCCCAATTTCCATGGTGTTAGTCAATAAAAATTCTGCATATTATTTTTTTTTAGATATTAATGCATTAGTATATTGCACCATGTAATAAATTTAAACATTTACAAAGATACAAATCAAATTTTATTTATCGCCCACCAACTTCTTTCATTAGAAATTTTTAGGCCACGAGTCAAAAAAGTTTCCCCACCCCTACCATAGATGGTTGGTGTCATTCTACTGAAAAAAAAATGAGATCCACTTAATCCTGAAACATAAGTAAATTATTTCTGCACTAGTAAATGTAAACATACAGATTTATCATTGTTTTTAAATAACCATCTGGCAACTGGAACCTAGAGCATAAGTTGCCTCCCAAAAACTTCCAGCTTAATCTTAGGCAGTTTATTTAAAATGAAATAAATCATCCAAACAACACTGAAAAAAAGCCTGATCCAGATCCAGGAGGAGGCTGGTCTCTGCACCAAATAATAATATAATAATAATAGGTATTTACAATGCGCCTTTCAGGGCTGTTTAGCCCTCAGAGAGCGCAGGTTGTGTAGCGAGTGTATAGAAAGTTTACAGGGAAGAGAAGGCAATTCTGAAGAGATGAGTCTTCAGGAGACGTTTAAAAGTAGCGAGGGAGGGAGAGGATTGGACTTCGGCAGGAAGAGCATTCCAGAGTCTAGGAGCACAAACTGAGAAGGAACAGTCGCCCATCGAGCAGACGACAGAATGAGGAGTGTTCAGGATGGGAGCGAGGTTAGACTGGAGTGCCTGAGGAGTTTGATGATGGGAGTGGGAAGATGAGAAATAAGGAGAGAAGAATTTTATAGTGGGTATGGAAGCAAATAGAGAACCAGTGGCAGCGCAGGAAGAGCCAGGCAGCATAGTTTTGAACTAGTTGTAGGGGGCCAAGTGACAAAGGGAGATTCACTAGAAGAGAATTGCAGTAGTCTAAGCATGAGGTGACGAAGGCATGAATAGCAGTCTCAAAGCTTCATCGATCAAAATGGGATCAATACGTGAAAAGTTGCAGAGGAAACTGAGGGAAGACTTACAGATACAATGGATGTGCAGTTTAAAGGGAGGGTAAGAGATTTAGATTACTCCACGATCGAAGCGGTACCAACAAGGAGAACTTCAGTTCTATCGTGGTTGAGCTAGAGAAAGTTGGGAGACAGCCATTCGTTTATGGGGGAGTAGGCCTGAAAGGAGCTTGGTAATTGATTGAGAGGACACAGGGGATGAGGAAAGGTATATCTGAGTGTCATCAGCATAGAGGTGGAAGGACAGGCCCAAATCACGAAGAAAGGAGCCAAGAGGAAGTAAGTAGATGTGAAAGAGGAGAGGACCAAGGACTGAGCCCTGAGGCACCCTAAAATGAATGGGCTTGGGCTCGGAGGAGAGGTTAACGAGCGCGACCGACTGAGTGCAGGGGGAGAGGTATGAGCGAGACCAAGCAAGTGCAGTGCCCATGAGACCAAGGAAAACTTGAAGACAATCAAAGAGGACAGTGTGGTCGATGGTGTTGAAAGCAGAGGAGAAGTCTAGGAGGACTAGAATGGACGTACAACCCCTATCGGCAGCTCTCCGTAAACTGTCTGAAACATTAAGAAGAGCAGTTTCAGCAGATTGGCACGTTTCATCAATATTGCAGTTAGAAATATTGTCATTAAGGCGAGAGAAAACCACTCTCTCGAGGATCTTAGAGAGGAATGGAAGCTGTGAATTAGGGCGATAGCTAGATAGTTCAGAGGGGTTAAGTGGTGTTTTTTTAAGGATAGGATGAATTGAGGCATGTTTGAAGGAGGGAACCACCCCTGTGGCAAGAGAAGTGTTAAAGAGATGAAGAATCAGTAGGAGGACATCAGGGAGAATTTGGTGGAAAGACGTCCTTAGGGGATCCAAATTTGTTAGAGAGTGGGATCAGGGTGGTTACTTCCTCAGAGGACATTAAGTGGCAATGGAGTATGGTCGGCGAGAACAACATGGGCTTGTTCAGACGACTGGGGTAGTACGGGGCGAAGGTTAACAACTTTATCGGAGAAAAATTTAGAAAGAGTAGAGGGATTGATGGGAGGAGAGGTGGGGGAAATGGGGCTAGGCGAGGAAAGATGACAGGGGAGATGAAAGATAGTCCGAGGGTCATTCTTGCTCTCAGACAAAAGCTTGCATGAATGAGCCTCACACGCCGTTTTAATTTGGAAGAATAAATCAAAGTAGCAAAGTGATAGGCAAGTGAGAGGGAGGTCGTGTCCTGCCCACGGGAGCGTGCTATACGAAGGGCACATTCATGGGCATGTAAGGACCTCCTTGATTGAAGGAGTTCCATGGTGAACCAAGGGGCATGATGATAGCAGTTTGAAGAAGGAGTGATAAGTGGGGCGTGCACATCAAGGCAGGCGAGTAATGAATGGTGCAGTGAGTTTAAGGTTTGGTCAGGTGAAGCAGTAGTATCAATTGACGATAGTCGCCGGAAAGGAGTAGGATCCCGGGATGAGTGAGTAGGTAGGTAGGTGGTAGGGAATATAGAATTTAAAATTGACCAAGAAGCAGTCAGAAATCATATTAGAAAGATCAGTTACTGTAAGATTAGATATATGAAGGTTCGAGATGACTAAGTCAAGGATATTACCATGTATATGTGTTGGGGATGACACGTGTTGTGCAAGAGAGGAGGTCGATGATGTCAATTAATGCACAAAAAGTCTCATTGGGGCTAGGAAGATTGAAGTCACCGAGAATAGGGAGGGAACCAGTAGAGGATAGGTCGAAGAGTAAGTTACTGAACTTCTCCTGAAATAAAGCCAGGAGGGCGGTAAAGGACCACAAT
Organism: Ceratothoa steindachneri; assembly: GCA_963969495.1. NCBI lineage: Eukaryota > Metazoa > Arthropoda > Malacostraca > Isopoda > Cymothoidae > Ceratothoa > Ceratothoa steindachneri. Next base: position 51,858,903 of record OZ018330.1, on the reverse strand, counting down.
AGTCAGAGTGGGCACAGTGTGTGAGACAGCAATGAGAGCCTCAAATGAGGCTAGAGGGAAAAGGGGAGAAGATTCAGGGAGAAGGATGAGTTGGAAATCAGTGCAACTCCCCCACCACAGTGGTTCAAAGGAACATGCAGGAAAGAATGACGCAGAGGGGTTGAAGGGAAGTGTATGAACCAGAATCAGACTCGAGCAAGGTTTCTGTAAGGCCAAGGAAGGAAACCCCAGTGCGAACAACGAGGTCATGGACATACTCCGACTTATTGGTCAGGCTCATAATGTTCTGAAGAGACACCGACAGTGCCTGTTGATGAGCAAAGGAGGAAGGGGGAGATTTGGAGGTGTTGGGTAAAGGAAGAATGGTAGGGCGAAAGGTTCCTAAGGGACACCCAAAGTCTCGGCCCCCTCCTAGTTGGGCAAGTCCTGGTTTTAGACAGGGCTGGGTGTGGACCCTTTTTGCCGCCAGCTTTACCAGGGAAGCGCCCAGGTTGAGTAGAACCTGCAGAAGGGCTCCGAATGGGCACAGAAAACACCGTGCTCATTGGCCTGGATGGGCCAGGAGCAGAGGGTGCCTTTCTAATTATTGAGGCATAAGACGTCCCAGGCAGAGCCAGGACCAAGTCCTTAGTCTCGCGGAATGAGAGTCAATCGTGGGCCTGAACAGCCAGGATATTTTTCTCAAGGAGATATGCAACACATTGCTTCGAAGAAGCAGGGTGCGGCTCTCCAAAATTGACGCACTTGGCCACACATGATTTAGACTTATCGTGTGCAGCCTTGGAGCAATTTACACAGACTTCGGGTGACACCGACTTTGCACATCTATAGGAACGATTGGTATAGCCAAAGCGGTGACAGTAATAGCACCGCCGCGGCAGTGCCACGAATGCCTTCACGCGGTAGCAGTACCAACCGGCACGCACCAACTAAGGTAGCTCATCACAGTCTAACGTGATGAAGAGTGTAAGGGTGGGTCTCGAGGCCACTCCCTGTTTTCTCATCACACGTACGACCTTGACTGCCCCATGGTCAGACAGCTCTAAGGTGATATCCTCTATGGAGTAGTGAATGAATTCCCTGGAATAAACTACTACTTTCCCAAAGTTCATGGTAGAGTGTGGTGTCACACTCTCCGGGGTGCGATTAAGTGTCCAAAGAGCACTTATCTTGGCCGCCTCAGCGGGATTCGCCACATTCCCCAGAAGGCTCCCGTCCGAGAAACGCGTCACCTTCGGCTCTCTACCAATTGCACTAGCTAATGCTCTCCTCTGATGGATCATGTTGCCCTTGGCCAACATAGTGCCATCAATGGAGCGAATAATGAGGAAGCGTTTGAAGCCAGCGAGCTCGAAAATGCCAGGTAGCCTCTGAATGAGGGGCCCCGATATCATCAAGGCTCAGCACTGTGCACTTTTCGTCTTTGTCATAGTCAGGGGCTCCGCACCCGGGGGGGCAGAGGGGCCGGATGTGCCGATCTTGGCTTGGTCGCTTGCCAAAGTGGCAGCAGACCCATCTGTCCCCATAGCCCCCGCAGATGGAGACGAGCCCCAAGTCTTTTTAGTCTTTCTTATCTTTTTCTTCTTTTTAGGAGAGGAGGGCGGAGAATGAACCCGCTTCTCACCTCCGCCGACAGAAGCCCCTAGGCCAGATGGACCGGCCTCAGCCAGGTCCTTCTCCGAAATGAAAAAGGTCCTGGTGGTCGCAGGAGCACCGGTCATAGGAGTTCCCTCCGGTCCTTGTACTGCTTTGGAGCCCTCAGCCGTTTGAGGAGGACCTTGCATAGGGGCAGATTCGGGTTCGGTGCTTGGCACCGAGCCCGGATTCCCCCCCATGGAAGGCCCTACCGTCTGAGGCTGGGTTTCCTCAAGGACCATGCCTATCACAGGAGGGGCCTCCAGTTGGCCATCCCATCCCAGGACATCGCAGGTCCCCTTCGCAGTGTCACCAGTCTTTTGTGGGGAGGCACAGGCCTTGACCCCGGCAAGGTTTAATATTCTTGACAGCAGGTCTTTTGAGGGAAGCGACCAAAGGGGCCTGGCTTCCTTCTCCCCCCTAAGGGGGTTTGCCCTACCGAGCCGCTTACACGAGGGGCGGTCAGCAATGGGCTGCCTGCTGGCTTTCTTGGCAGTCCCCTTACAAAGAAAAGGAGGGACTGCCACTGGAAATAGGGAGGTGCCCGAAAGCACCTCCAGAGAACGGGGGGAGGGGAAGTCCCCTTCACCCGTAGGCGTAGGAGAGGAGTAAGCCTCCTCTCTGGTTGAAGAAATATGGAGGGTCCCCTGCACAAGCACAGGAAGGGGGGGGTTACTTCCATTTTTTCGCTGGAGCTGTCCGAGAGCGGCTCTGTCGTTTGTACAGGGGGAGTTAAAGGTTTTTTTTGTTAGACTCATCATTGGGTATGTTGACCCTCTTTTTATTACGGGATGCAACCGCTCATCACCTCTCACAGTTGCCCGCACTGCAAGAGGTGCTTACAGGCCTGGCAGAGCCAGGCGCCACCATTTGGGACCACCCCTCCCGCCTGGTGGCCTGGCAGTCCATCCACATGGCGGCTCCACCTTAGATGTGGCGTAAAAATGGATAGAATGCGAAGAGGAGAGGAAAAGGGATGTGAGGAAGGTATGGGTGGGGATGAATCAGTTTGTTAAAAAAAAAAAACATCCCGAACCGGAGCTCAAGGGTTAGGGAACATTGTCCCCTCCCCCCTTAGACCCTATCCGGGACGGTTGGCTTGAGGAGGTCAGCATCTACCCTGTGAAATTAGAGGCTGACCAGAGAAAGTTGTGGGAGAGGTTGTATGAAAAGTGAGGAAATACAAGTGTTTTGAAGGAAGAGGCTAAGCTGGGGCGGGACGGAGCACTGGAACCTGTCAGCACGGCGGCCAGGATGGCAAATCGCCACGCCCTTTACGGGGAGTCCATCGGCATGGCGGCTCCACCTTAGACATGGCATAAAATTGATAGAGTGTGAAGAGGAAAGGAAAAGGGATGTGAGGAAGGTATGGGTGGGGATGAAGCAGGATGTTAAAAAAAACATCACAAACCGGAGGTCAGGGGTTAGGGAACAGTCTCAGCCCCAATCAGGGACAGTTAGCTGAGAAGGTCAGCATCTACCCTGTGAAATTAGAGGCTGACCAGAGAAAGTTGTGGGAGAGGTTGTATGAAAAGTGAGGAAACCGGGGGGGGGGGAAACACAAGTGTTTTGAAGGAAGAAGAGGCTAAGCTGGGGTCGGATGGGGTGCTGAATCCTGTCAGCACGGCGGCCAGGATGGCAAATCGCCGTGCCCCTTACGGGGTGTACCAATAAAACCAAAGTATTGAAACAAGAATAAGAGTTAATAATAACTTTAGGCTTTCTCTATCTTCATTATGATAGTTATCTTAACAAACATCTCCTAGGAAAGCTATCACCATGGTAGCACAGAAATTATCATAACATTTTGATTTTAACTAGATTAAAACATAAACTATATAAAAATACTTTTTACCTCATGATCCTCAATATTTTTAGATCTTTTATATTTACTAGTAGTATCTTCATCATATTCATCAGAATCACCTCCAACAAACTCTTCATCTATATCTGAGTTATCACTTTCCAGCTTTTCTAAATCATATTCATCATCAGTTTCTTCCAAGTTATTTTGGGGGTTCTTTACAGTAGATATTTCTATGAAATTTGGATTGTTCAAGTCCGATTTGTTAAAGGATTTTGTTTTTTTCTGATTGCCTTTAAACTGCTCTTTTTTTGTTTTAGGTGATTTAGCATTCTTTGACTTCATTTTAGATTAAACTTAAAATCTGTTAAAATTCATAAACAAATTAATTTTACTTTAGCAAAAATGGAAAAAGACTACATACAAGGAATTTAAAAGTGTTACAATCAAATAATGTATGTTCTCTCAGTTGAGGGATCGGACAGAAGAATGAATGAAAGAGCCGAAATAAAAATTTTACATTTCTAGAATTACAATACAAAATTGTTAACTCAGAATACTCATAATGTAAGGATATATTTTAAACTTTAAAGAACTTCAGTAATAAATATCTCAAAGTATGAATCTGAACCCATTTGTGAGGTATCAGTTTTTTATAACATGAATACTCACTATATGCAAAACAGAAAAAAAATTGAAGTTATGAGATATTTTATCATCAAAGGTACAGGGTTATCAGAAGGAAGAATGAGCAAGGGTGGCAAAGGTTTGGGGGAAATATCAAAAAATACTAGCGACCCCCTACTGTGGTAGTTCAGGTTTCAGTGGAGTACAGGAGTTTTCTAGTGAAATAACAAGAGAAACTTATTTTTGAACTTGTGTACATGTAAGGGATGTGCATATGAGCTAGGAAGGTAGGGAAGGGGGATATATAAGCCCTTGAGAAAGCCAGCAGGGGGTAATTTTTTTCCCCTTTGTTCAGTTCCTGAGGTCCTGGTGCTCTCATATTGAAGTGAGTAGAGAGTAGAAGTAAAGAGTTGGGAGGGGTGGAACTGTAGCCCATCGGTGTGTGGTACGATTTGGAGACCTCAACCAGTCAAAGTGCATGCACTTGTCCCGAGTACAAGGGACAGGCGGAGGCGACCCCGCCCATCCCGGTACCGGGACAGGTGTCATGCGCGAAGATCACACAGACTGGGACATTCGACAAGAATGTGCCGAACAGTCTGGGGGACGATTTAGTCATTGCAATAGGGCGCAGGCGAGCGCTCCATCAAATAGCGATGCGTCACACGAGTGTGCCCGATTCGGAGACGACAGAAAGAAACCTGAAGCCGCTGCGGCATTGGGGGATAGGTCCATGGGAACAGTCGCAGCGCAATGGCACGCAACTTTAAGTTCCCTTCGACCGTCTCCCATCTTCTTTGCCAAGCAGTCCGAAGAGCTGCCCGTATTCCTGCCATGTTGTCAGTGTGAGGAAGAGCGAAACGCTGGTCCGGTCGCAGAGTCCTCGCGGACTCTTTGGCGCCCTCAATCCCCGCAATTCCTACATGTCCAGGAACCCAGCAGAAGATAATCTCGACATCTGCCTGGCTCGACAAAACCATGGCGTCACGGATATCGCGAACCAGGGGATGCGGAGATTCCAATGCCCCGAGAGCACTCACGGCGCTTTGTGAGTCGCTATAGATCACAATCCGGTCTCCGAACCGGGCACGTCGCGTAATCTCCCGTACCGAGTGGTGTATTGCCACCAGCTTGGCCGTGAAGACAGACGCAGCGCCTGGTAGAGCCCCGCTGACTTCAAACAGAGGGGATACGGCGTGGAAGCCGACCCTCTCTCTGGAATTGGAGCCATCCATATACACTGGCACGGTTCCAGCGTGACACGATGTGTGCTCCAAAAAGGTCGAACGCAATACTCCCGGCACCATACAAACTTTGGGAGCAGAGGCGTGGCGACAAATAGCCAAATGTGGTACCCTCCAGGGTGGCGTCCTGGAAAGAACCAGGGGCGCCACCGGCCCGAGAGCTATATCTACCTCTCGAAGGAGTTTCCTGGCCCTAAACCCAAAAGGCTTAGGGTATGACTGGCGTCTCTCGGCGGCATAGGCACCATCGAGATCAGCTGCGGATGCAGTGAGAGCTATTCGCGACTGAGGGAGACGCCGGGCTCGCGTGTACAGGCGAGCGATGCACTGCACGCGGCGCAGAGCGAGTGGCATCTCCCCAGCATCGACCAACAGGCTCTCAATGGGGGAAGTGCTGAAGGCACCGGTCGCAAGGCGAAGGCCGGTGTGGTGGATCGAATCCACCTTCCGCAATAAACGCTCGGCTGCGGATGCATAAACCTCGCATCCGTAGTCGAGCTTCGAGCGAACAAAGGATCGATAAAAAAGTAAGGCAGTAGCCCTATCAGCGCCCCAAACGCTGAACGGCACGGAGCGGAGAATGTCCATGGCGCGGTTACAAGAGACCCTAAGGCTGCGAATATGAGCCTCCCAGGTGAGGCGTCGGTCGAATACAAGACCAAGGAAACGGAGCGACGCAACCACATCCAGGCGCACCTCATTAAGAAACAAATCTGGATCGGGGTGAAGCCGTGGATGGCGGCAGAAGTGCACCACCTTAGTCTTGGCCAAGGAAAACCGAAACCTATGCGCTTCGGCATAGCGAGAGACGCGGTTCAATGCCTGTTGGAGTCGACGCTCCAGAGTTGGCATCTGGGCCGCGCCAAAAGAGATCGATAGGTCGTCCACGTAGAGCATAACGAGAACATCTTCCGGCAGCACCGAGGTGATGCCGTTGATGCTCAGGGCAAAGAGTGCGACACTGAGGACACTTCCCTGCGGGACACCCTCTTCCTGCTCCTTTGGGCCGGAGAGGGCTCCCCCCACCCGTACGCGGAATCGACGATCTCGCAAAAATTCAGATATAAACATTGGGAGGCGTCCCCTCGCCCCCATCGTGTGGATAGTCTCCATGATACCGTATCGCCATGCGGTATCATAGGCCTTCTCCAGATCGAAAAAGACCGTGGCGTAGTGCTGTCTACGAAGGAAAGCCTCGCAAGACGGGATTTTCCAGTCGGAGCAGAGCATCCGACGTAGAGTGGAACTTGCAGAAGCCGCACTGTGTGGAAGACAGATTGCCTCCGCTGTCCAGGAAAAAGGCTAATCTAACATTTACCAATTTCTCCATCAACTTGTACACGCAAGAGGTTAGAGAGATTGGGCGGAAACCGGTCGGAGTAGAGTGATCTCTCCCCGGTTTGCAAAAGGCGAGCACAGTAGCGATTCGCCAGGAGTCTGGGAGAAGACCTTCCACCCAGATCCTGTTGAACAAATCTAACAGAAAGGCCATGCCTCGCTCACCCAGGTGTCGAAGCATGGCGTACGGGACATCGTCCGGACCATGGGCGGTGTCCGCGCACGAAGCGAGAGCGGAACGCAACTCACTCACAGTAAACTTGTCGTTGAAGGGTTCTCCGCCTCTGGAGGTAAAGTCCAGCCGGCGGCCTTCCGCGACATCACGACGTGCATTGAATGCTGGCGGAGCAGCATCACGGCTCGAGAATGCGGAAAAAGCGGTCGCTAAGGATTCCGCCACGGACGCGGGGTCCGAGATTGCGGTCCCATTCTCCTGGAGAACGGGAGGGGGGTCCTGCGAGAACTTGCCCCGAATCCTTTTGACTCGCTTCCACACCTCAGCTAGTGGGGTCTTCCCGTTAAGTGAAGACACGTATGCCCACCAAGAAGAGCGGCGGGCGTGCTTCGAAATATACCGGAACCTAGCCCTAGCCCGACGAAATTCAGCTACAGTGAAATCGTTCGGGCGGCGCTTATAGCGCATGTAGGCATAACGCTTGTTTGAGGGCCGTCTCACACTCGGCTGACCACCATGGGAGAGGTCGGCGTGCACACTCGGCCAGACGTTCTAGGAATAGTAGTCAGGCCCTCGGCGATGAGGTTGCCTGAGAAGAACTCAACGGCCTCATCTACCGACCTAAAATCCTCGACTGAGATAGAGAATTCAGTCATTTCCTGAAATGCAGGCCACCGTGCCCGCGCCAAGCACCACCGAGGTGGTCTCTCAGGCGGCAGTTGCCCTGAAAAGGATATTTGAATGGGAAAGTGATCACTACCATGGAGGTCATCGACCACCCCCCAATCAAAATCAGGCTGTGCATCCGAAGAGCACAAAGATAGGTCAAGGCAAGAAAATGAAGCGGTTCTCGGACAGTGATGAGTAAACTCATCCACGTTTAGGACACCCATCTCAAGCTCTTCGATCAGATTGGCCAGGACTTGTCCCCTGGGATTTATGGAGTAATCTCCCCAGAGAGGATGCCTGCCGTTCAGATCTCCAAGCAAGAGATAGGGCCTCGGCAATCGTGCCACGACGCGGCTGAAGTCCCCTGCGTCGAAGTCAGCTGACGGTGGAATGTACACAGAAAAGATAGTATACCTCCTATCCAGGTGCAGCTGCACAGCTACTGCCTGAAAGGAGGTATCTAAAGAGAAAGGGAGAACGGAGACATCATGCCAGGTGTAAACCGCGCATCCCCCAGCCCGGCCATCCCGCGGTGGTGGGGTCGCAAGACCCTTATACCCCGGGAGTGCAGGCAGGGGGCACGCGCCTAGCATAGGCTCCTGCAAAAAAATTAAAAAATAGCTAACGGGGAACGGGATGAGACGAGCCTCCGCAGCTCCTCCCAGTTAACCCGGAGTCCACGGCAATTTCATTGAAGGAATATGCCCTCCAGGCCTAGCTCGGAGGAGACGCGGGGGCCCTCCTCGAATTGAAGACCCTCACGGGAATGGCCGTACGCTTCCCGGGCGCTGTTGGCCGGACAAAGCGCTGGAGGCGCTGTCGCCTTCGAGGACTTATTGGGGGAGGTTGGGCTCGCCATGCGAGTCTTTTCCTCCCTCCGCCTCGAAACCTTAGGCGGGCGTTGCGGCTTCGGAGGCGGGGGGCCCTCTTTTCGAGGAACCACAGTCTCCGAGCCACTCGCTCCACCTCGGGGGGTGGGCGAAGGAGCCGAGGCTCCTTTGTTGCTGTCCTCCTTTCGGGGAACAGCTTTAGGAACCCCGGAAGATGGCCTAGCGGCCATCTTCAGGGGTGTTGCCTCCTGTGAGTCTAACGACTCGGTGGAGGCGCGTGGCCGTTTCGCCTTACGGGAAACGGTGACGATGGGGGAAGAGGGGGGAGCCCTGGTTTTAGCTGGGGCAGGGTATGAACCCTTTTTGCCACCAGCTTTACCAGGGGAGCGCCCGGGTTGGGTAGAGCCCGCAGAAGGGCTCCGAATGGGTGTGGAAACAACCGTGCTCGTTGGCCTGGATGGGCCAGGAGCAGAGGGTGCCTTTCTAACTATTGAGGCATATGACGTCCCAGGCAGAGCCGGGCGCGCCAGGACCAAGTCCTTTGCCTCGCGGAATGAGAGTCGATCCTGGGCCTGAACGGCCAGGATTTCTTTCTCAATGAGATATGCACCATATTGCTTTGAAGAAGCAGGGTGCAGCTCTCCGCAATTGGCACACTTGGCCACACACAATTTGGACTTATCGTGTGCGACCTTGGAGCAATTTACACAAACTTCGGGTGACACCGACTTTGCACGTCTACATGAGCGATTTGTATGGCCGAAGCGGTGACAGTAATAGCACCGCTGCGGCAGTGACATGAATGCCTTCACGCGGTAGCGGTACCAACCCGCACGCGGTAGCGGTACCAACCCGCACGCACCGACTCAGGGAGCTTGTCACAGACAAACGTGATGAAGAGTATAGGGGTGGGTCTCGAGGCCCCTCCCTGTTTTCTCATCACCTGTTCGACCTTGACCGCCCCATAGTCGGCCAGCTCTAGGGTGATGTCCTAATGGAGTAGTCAATGAGTTCCCTCGCATAAACTACTCCTTTCACAAAGTTCATGGTAGAGTGCAGCATCACACTCACTGGGGAGCCATGAAGTTTCCGAAGAGCACTTATCTTGGCCGCCTCGGCGGGATTCGCCACATTCGCCAGAAGGCGCCCATCTGAGAAATGGGTTACCTTCGGCTCTCTACCAATTGCACTAGCTAATCCTCTCCTCTGATGGATCATGTTGCCCTTGGACAACATGGTGCCATCAGTGGAGCGAATAAGCGTTTGAAGCCAGCGGGCTCGAAAACGCCATGTAATCTCTGAATGAGGGGCCCCGATGTCATCGAGGCTCCGCCCTGTGCACTCTTGGTATTAGTCTTAGTCAGGGGCTCCGCAACCGGAGGGGGCAGAGGGGGCGGATGTGCCTATCTTGGCTTGGTCACTTGCCAGAGTGGCAGCAGACCCATCCGTCCCCGCAGATGGAGAGGAGCCCTGAGTCTTTTTTGTCTTTTTAGTCTTTCTTTTTTGGAGAGGAGGGCGGGGAATGAACCCGCTTCTCAACTTCGCTGGAAGAAGCCCCCAGGCCAGATGGACCGGCCTCAGCCAGGTCATTCTCTGAAATGGAGAAGGTCCTGGTAGTTGTGGGGGCACCGGTCGGAGGAGATCCCTCCCCTCCTTGTACTGCTTCGGAAACCACAGCCGTTTGAGGAGGACCTTGCATCCGGGCGGATTCGGGTTCGGTGCTTGTCGCCGAGCCAGGATTTTCCCCCATGGAAGGCCCTACCGTCTGAGGCTGGGTTTCCTCAAGGACCATGTCTATCTTAGGGGGGCCTCCAGTTGGCCATCCCCCCCCCCCCAAGACATCGCAGGTCGCGTTGGAAGTATCGTCACTAGTCTTCTTTGGGGAGGCATGGGCCTTGACCCCGACAAGGTTCAGTATTCTTGCCAGCAGGTCTTTTGGGGGAAGCGACCGAAGGGGCCTGGCTTCCCTCTCCTCCCTAAGGGGGTTTGCCCTACCGAGCCGCTTCGATGTGGAGCAGATGGCTAAGGGCTGCCTGCAGGCTTTCTTGGCAGTCCCCTTGGAAAGAACAGAGGGGACTGCCGCTGGTAAAAGGGAGGCGCCCGAAAGCACCTCCAGAGAAGGGGGTGAGGGGGAGTCCCCTACACCCGTAAGTGAAGGAGAGGAGTAAGCCTCCTCTCCGGTTAGAGATGTATGGAGGGTCCCCTGAGCAAGCACAAGGGGAGGGGGACCTCCATTTTTTTGCTGGAGCTGCCCAAGGGCAGCTCCATCGATGTTATAGGGGAAGTTGGGTTTTTTTTTAAACTCATCATTGGGCATGGTGACCCTCTTTTTGACATGGGATGCAATCGCGCACACCTCTCTGGCAGTCCATCGGCATGGCGGCTCCACCTTAGACATGGCGTAAAATATATAGATTGTAAAGAGGAGAGGAAAAGGGATGTGAGGAAGGTATGGGTGGAGATGAAGCAGGTTGTTAAAAACCAGCCACCCCAGACCGGAGCTCAGGGGTTAGGGAACATTGTCCCCCACCCTCTCAGCCCCGATGCGGGACGGTTGGCTGAGAGGAAGGTCAGCATCTACCCTGTGAAATTAGAGGCTGACCAGAGAAAGTTGTGGGAGAGGTTGTATGAAAAGAGAGGAAACAAGTGTTTTGAAGGAAGGAAGAGAGGCTAAGCTGGGGCCGGACGGGGTGCTGAGTCCCGTCAGCATGGCGGCCAGGATGGCAAATCGCCGCGCGCATGATCTTAAAAATCGAACCCCAGCAGTGAAGTTTGGAGGAGGCAGCATAATGATATGGGGCTGCTTCTCCTCTGCAGGTCCTGAAAGACTATATTATTGAAGGGAAAATGAATGCTCAGATATATTGCAGGATTCTGGATGATAATCTCTTACAGTCTACATATGACTTGAAGTTGCCAAGAGGATGGACATTCCAGTAGGACAATGATCCAAAACATACAGCCAAGGGCACTGCAGTGTAGTTTCAGCAGAAGAAAATAAAGGTTATGGGATGGCCAAGTTCAGTCACCAGACCTAAATCCTATTGAGAACCTGTGGTGAGAATTAAAACTAAAGATTCAGAAAAGGGACCCAAGAAATCTAACAGATTTAAAAAGAACATGCCAAGATACCTACAAATATTTGTAAGAACCTCATAAGCAAATATCCCAAACAGTTGGGACCTGTACTAGCGACGAAAGGTCATATCACCAAATACTAACTGTTTTTATAGATGTATCGGATACCTTTTGAAACATTTGTTTGATATTTTTGTTGGAACCATAGTAATGTTTTACTATTTGGGTATTCTAATACTGAATTTGTATTCAACGTATAAAATACATAAATACATACGATGTTCAATTTTCGATTACTTTGCTGTTGTTTAACTATGGTAAATAAACTTTTGACCATGTATCGGATATTTATTGCACACACACACACATATATATAGGTTATTATTTCTCTTCTTTTTTTTTACTGATATAGTAGTTGTGCATTTCATATATCTGTACTTGTAGGTGATAGGATTGGGTGGTGGGGGATATATAATATATATATTATATAAACACAATAACTATCTGCATCTCCTTGAGCCACCTTCCCATCTAGCAAGCATCTCATGATCGAGTGAGTGGACCTTTGTGGCAGGTGGTTACTGGGACTATCCCCTACACTACCAGACAAATGACAAGAAATGGATCAAATTTCTTTCTAAAGGACGCACGGAAGTTCTGGTAAATCCTTTTCTGGACAAACTCCTTGTTTGCTCTTTTAACACTTAAAGAACCAAACGCATTTGCTTTAAATCACTGTAAATGAATTTAGCCTTGCTACATTGTTAAGCAAAATAACAAAAAATATTTAAATCCTTTTTGTATAAATTAAATATTATATCATTTTAATTGAAAAGAATTCTTTTATTGATCTAACTTAAAAACTATTAATAACCATCTACATATTTAGAATTATGATTGATAATTCTTGTAAAACTTTTATGCCATTTCTTCTAAGATGGGAAAATTTATTAAATTTCAGTTAATGCTTAAAAGTCCTATTTTATAGAAAACTTTGTGATATCAACCATAAAAATTGCAAATTAACACCCTCATCTTTCAGATTTTGCTGAAATTTGGTTTTTACATTAATGTGTGGTGAGTGATGATGTGGGAGTTGATGAAGGTGTGGATGTCAGTGCTGATGTTGGGGTGGTTGTTCCTTCTGTGTATTGGGAGCATGGAGGACCTGATATGATTGAAGCGAGAGTGAAAGTTGGTAAAAAGTTCTTCTGTGGTTTGATTGATACTGGAGCGCAAGTGTTGTGAGTGAATGAGAGGATTCTGACTAAGTACAATGAGTTTAGATGTTGTGAACAGAAACCTGTGAAATAAAAGATACGAGGGGTGGTCAATAAGTTTTGCAATTCGGAAATAAGGAAACGAGATATGAGGAAAATTGTTTTATTATTTTTCAATATAACTACCCTCGACTTCAATGCAATTGCGCCACTTGTCCCTGAGGCTTCAAATTCCTGACAACCAGAAATCTCACGAGTGCTGTTCAATCCACTCCTGGACGGCAAGCTGGACATCTTCATCGACCCCAAACCGGTGTCCACGCAGTGCAGCCTTGAGCTGGTGGAATAAAAAGTAGTCGCTAGGGGTCAGATGTGGACTGTAAGGGGGATGGTTGAACTCCTCGAATCCGCACCCATGCAGGGCAACTTATGCAACTCTGGCCTCCAAACTTTGACGACGTTGAAGTCGATCATGGGGCGTGAGGTTTCTAGGGACCCAACGGGCAGAGACCTTGGTCATTGCCAAATTGTTGTGGATGATGTTGATAACATTTCCATGTGATATTCCAAGTTCTCGCTCAATTTCTTCGACCTTCACCCATCGATTTTTGAGGATCATCCTCTCCACACGGGCCACATTGTCCTCGTTGGTCATGTCTGACAGGCGTCCTGGACAGGGGTCATCTTCAAGGGACTCACGACCATGGCGGAACTCCCTATTCCAGCGACCAATGGTTGCATAGGAAGGGGCGGTGTCGGTGTACACTGCAACCATGCATTCATGGATCTCTTTTGCATTCTTGCCTTCCTTGGTCAAAAATTTGATCTCTGCGCGGTGCTCAACCTTCTCCATTGTTGAAAAATTTGCGGCTGATGATCTGCGATCAGCTACTGCTTCTTAAATAGACGAGGCAAGAGGGTGCGTCATAACTAGTCCTAACACCCCCACAAACAGCCATCCCCCTTCCTCTGTTTTGCCCTACTGATTATCAAAACTTATTGACCGCCCCTCATAACTAGATTGGGGAATGGAATGATAGTGGCCTGGGAACTGGCTAGTCTGAGAGTGAGTTTGGGCAGTGGTGTGAATGTAAAGCATGACTTTGTGATTCTGAAAGATGAGCAAATGCCATGTTGTTTCTTGCTTGGTGTGGACTTCATGAGATTGTAAGTGAAACTGCCGATGTTGACAGTTGATGCAAAGATTTAAGATTTAAGATAAGTTACTGGTGGGTTGCTGCCCAATCTAAGTGGATTCTATATGGCCGCTAGGGTGAAACGAGAAATATCATCTATAAAAGGTGGAGGAAACCACTTTGTAACAAAAATTTAAAAAACGACGGGTTAAAAGATTCCTCCGCCAATATGAATCGAAGACGGGTGTGTTGAGGGATAGTTAAAAGGGTCGGGAAACAGGACAACCGGAGAATGGTAAAATGGCTACAATCCAATAAAAGGTGGGCAGCATACTAGTGCTGGGAATGTTGGAATGGTTGTTATGGTTGATCATAAAAGCAAGTTTGTGTATGCAGCGCAGTGAGAGATAAAAGGAGTGTGACTGTTGCATGCGTAGTTGAGCAGTTGTTTTTCCTATGTGTGTATGGAAGCCTAGAAGATGTCTGAGTGATAATGGGCCTGAGTTTGCAAGTCAATTGTTTGAGCAAATGTTAAGAGAGAATGGTGTGGAGCATGTAAGAACAACTCTGTATGTACCGTCTTTGAATGGGTTAGCTGAATGTACAATTTGAACCTTGAGTGAGATGTTAAGAATGATGAGTATGACTTTGAATGACTGGGATGAATGGTTGAGTAGTGTGTTATGGGCATATAATTCGATGGAGCATAGTGCAACTGGGATGTCCTTGTGTCAGTTTGTTATGAATTTTGAAAGGCGAGTGAAAGATAGGTTTCATTTGAGTGAAAGTGAGCAGAGTGTATGGTGTCAGGAACATGAAAGGTTTCGTTCATTGGAAATAGGTGCAAAAGTATTGAAGGTAAAAGAAGTAAAAGGTAGGTTGAATGTGTTGAAAATGAGTGAAAAGTTTGAAGGACCGTATCGAGTTGCGAGTCTGATGAAATGTGATGTATGTTTTGGAGAGTTTGAAGATGTGACTGAGAGAGTGCCAGCTCATCAGAGTCAGTTGAAGAGGTGGAGAGAACCTCCTGAAACTACCTGTGAGCCATCCAGTGTATGAACTGTGCAGAGAGAGAGAGAGAGAAGGTGCATGATAAGATGGAGTGTGATAGTATGGATCTGTCTGGGAAAGAGCTTGTCTTGGTCTTGAGGAGTAGAAAGCGTACAAAGAAGAGTGAAAGGAAGAATGCAAGTATGAATGAAAATAAGTCTGAGCAGAGTTCTTCTGGTATGGGGAAGCTTGAGGGAAAGATTGAGTGTTTGCTTAAGCAGGTGAGTGATTTGGCTGATGTAAGTAGACGAGTGAGTGAGCTGCCTGTGGCTGATTTTTCTGGTTTTGGGAACAGTAAGAATGATAGTGTGTTTGGGCAGAATGAACCTAGTGTGGCTGATTTTTCTGGTGTTACGAACGGTGAGTATGATGTGGAGAATGAGGAGGTGACTGACTTTTCTGGCTTCTGGTGGGAACCAGAAGCCGCTGAAAGAGGGGATGTGAGTGATTTGTCTGTTTCGCAAGAGTGTACCTTGAGTTGGATGAGAGCTGTGAGTGAGGAGCTGATGAATGGGGGTATGAAGAGTGAAGGTTCTGAATGGAAGAGTATGAAAGAGTTCTGCTGAGAGATGGGAGAACTGGTAATGAAGGCTAAGAGTATGGTGGATGACATGATCGATAGTGATGAGGAGACTAACAGGACGACTGACGAACAACCCTGACAGATTGCTACGCATAGCCATAGGATCAAAACTTCCATGATAAACACTAATTTCCAAGCCATTTAATTGACAAATAATAGAACATACTGATTCGGAAGGTAACTGACCCAAATTTCTCAGTAACCTAAGTGTCTCAAAGTGGAAGCTTTCTGATCATAACCATATTTAGTGCTATGGATAAGGAGGAAGGGGTGGATCTCCCTTATAGTACATCTGCTTCATGAACACCACATATAGGCATATAGTATATGCACAGTGGGATGTGCCAAACCTACAGTACAACAGAATCAGTATACTAGAGAATTGTGCTGTAAAATCTTCAGATACTGTACAGTACTGTGCTGTAGGATCTTCAAATACTATACAGTATCCTACAGGATTAACAATAAGAAATAAATAAAAATACATCATTATGAAGAAATATATACAGTAATGTTAAATCATATTAGAAATTATATATTTTTTTCCTTAGTAAAAAATCATTGATTTAATCAAGTG
Source organism: Ceratothoa steindachneri (assembly GCA_963969495.1). Lineage (NCBI taxonomy): Eukaryota > Metazoa > Arthropoda > Malacostraca > Isopoda > Cymothoidae > Ceratothoa > Ceratothoa steindachneri. Next base: position 51,842,937 of record OZ018330.1, on the reverse strand, counting down.
ATAAAATCATTTTTATTTATTTAATGCCAATACTGAAGAAAAATAAATAAAAATGAAAATATAAAGACTAGGTATCTCCTATACTTGGTAAAATCATCTAGTTCACTGTTCTTTCTCCTCCAATTTCTCCCCTCCTCCCTCCCATCAATCCACTATCAAAGTGCTCAATACTGGTTGGTGTATCATGCTATATACCATTCATATTTATGCATATGAACTTATTAATAGTAAAATACTGTAGTTGTTTTTCTCCATGTTTTAGCAAAAGCAGTGCTTTATGCAGGAGGAAAGCCAGCACTAGTGTCAACACTCCTGGGATTAGTCAGTCAACCATGGAATGCTTTGTTACAGTATCAGACACAAAGAAATATGTTCGTCAAAAGCAACTTGATGATGCGCTAGTGCTCTTTGTGACATGTGATCTTGTGCCTTTTTCTGTTGTAGACAGCCCATACTTTAGCTACTGATGTTCAGGCAGGAGATTGGAATCAGGTTGTGCCACTCGCTGGAATTCACAAGTAAAAATCATCAGATCTATTTTGCGAGTGCCAGAAGAAAAGTTAAGTAGTTTGGATGGTGCCCCAACCCTTGGAGCTTATAATCAAAATATTCTTCAGGATATGCTGGATTTTTTTAACCCTTTGAGGATGCCACTGACTGTGTTCAATGACAGAACTACGTTTTATCTACTCTAGTTATTCCTTTTGTATGGGGGCTAATGTTTCACCTAGAGCAGATGCAGTCAAGGTATAATAGTGCTCTGGCATTTGGACTGAGGCGAATCGGTACAGAAATGCCTAGAGCTATATGAAGATCGAAAAACATATTAACTGTATTGGATCCAAGGTTTAAAATGGTTTGGTGTTCTGAAGAGGAAGAAAAGATAAACTTGAAATCCTCTATCATAACTACAGCACAGTTTATGGTCAAAGAAGTTACAAGCACTACAAGCATGGATACTGGCACAGAACTTCCACAAGATAATTCAGGGAATTCAGAATCAAAGAGGAAGAAACTGTTTAGTTTTATGTTTCTTTATCTCACCAATCAACAGACATAACACAGGTGTAGGAGTCCATTAATACTGAAATTCAAAGATATCTGAGTCAGTCATGAATTTCTGATAAAAGGGATGTACTATCATACTGGAAGGAGCACATGGACACATTTCCAACTCTAGCAAAGATGGTACAAAAATACCTAGCCATTGCCGCTTCTTCTGTACCAGTGGAAAGGATCTTCAGCATTGCAGGAAAAGTCTTCCATCCAGACAGATGTCAGCTAATGACAAAAATTTTGAATCTGTAATGTTTGTGAAATGTAATGATAAGTCTTGGGCATTAGTCATTGTATTCATGGAAGGTCGAAGGGATTTTTAATATATATATATGAGGGGCGGTCAATAAATTTTGTGAATAGGTAGAGCAAAACAGAGGAAGGGGGATGGCGGTTTGTGGGGGCGTTAGGACAAGTTATGACAAGTCAGGACCTGCAGCCGCACGCTCCTGCCTCGTCTATTTAAAAAGCAGTAGCTGATCACAGATTGTCAGTCACAAACTTTTCAAAAATGGAGGTTTAGCACCATGCAGTGATCAGATTTTTGACCAAAGAAGGCAAGAATACAAAAGAGATCCATGAATGCATGGTTGCAGTGTACACCGACACCGTCCCTTCCTATGCAACCATTGCTCGCTGGAATAGGGAGTTCCACCATGGTCGTTGAGTCCCTTGAAGATGACCCCCATCCAGGATGCCCGTCAGACATGACCAATGAGGACAATGTGGCTCGTGTGGAGAGGATGATCCTCAAAAATCAGCGGGTGAAGGTCGAAGAAATCGAATGAGAACTTGGAATATCACATGGAATTGTCCACAAGGCCAGAGTTGCACAAGCTGCCCTGCGTGAATGCGGATTCGAGGAGCTCAACCATCCCCCCTACAGTCCAGATCTGGCCCCTAGCAACTACTTTTTATTCCGCCAGCTCAAGGCTGCACTGCGTGGACACCGGTTTGGGGATGATGAAAATGTTCAGCTCGCCGTCTCGGAGTGGATTGAACAGGAGTCGGGAGATTTCTGGTTGTTGGGAATTCAAAGCCTCAGGGACAAGTGGCGCAAGTGCATTGAAGTCGAGGGTAGTTATATTGAAAAATAATAAAACACTTTTCCTTATATCCGAATTGCAAAACTTATTGACCGCCCCTCGTAGTTGTGATATTGTCATGTATTAGCATCTAAAGCATTAAATCTAAAGGATATTGTGCTGTACATACACCTATTTAGAATAATCATTAATTTCAAATTAAGGGAACTTCAGTTTTCTTACATATTTTCTACAATTGCAAGTATCACACTTTTCATTTGTACTGGAAGTCTAGTCTGAATTATTTTGTATTATGAATTAAACTAGAATAATCATTAATTTCAAACTAAGGAAATCTTAATTTTCTTACATATTTTCTACAATTGCAAGAATCACACTTTTGATTTGTATCGGAAACCTAGTTTGTATTATTTTGTATTATGAATGTGCATCATTACTTTTACCTGCGAGTAAAAAATAATAGATAACACATGTTAATGTAATTGTACTTTTACTTAAGTACATTGTCAGGTATTTGGACTTAAGTACTAGACAAATCTTCTATACTTGTACTTGAACTTTTCTTCAGTACTTGTACTTGTCCACAAGTACTAGCAAGTGTACTTCGACCCAAGCCTGCTGCAATACCAGATCAGTCAACTGGGATTTTTCAGAAATGCTCAGGTCAAACTCACTCAGATGGAATGCATCATATAGAGATTCAAATGTCCATACATCTGGAGAATGATCAGATTCAGACAAGGAAGCAATAACCCCAGACAAAGTCTCCACATATGCAGAAGGCAGAACTATAACTTTTTGAAATTGTTGGATGACCTGAGGATGGGCAATGTTGTTGAAAACAGGAACATAGGGGCTTTGGGCAATCATATTCAGAATTCCAGGGGAGATCTCCAGTTTGGAACATCCATTCTAGTTGAATTCACAAAAAACAGGAGAAACAGGAAAGCCATCCAAATCTATCTGAACAGATATTGTCATCTAAGAACAAGGATCAATACAGACAGATTCCTGAGACAGACAATCATATGACCTATTCTCAAAGATAATAATTTCTGGTCAATATCAGGTAGTAACTTATTTATTCTCAGGAAATCTGCATCAAATAGAAGAACATGTCCTACTACACCCTCTGGTACAACGATGAATGGAACAGGTTTAGAAGTGTATGTCTCAGAAAACTGAATAGAGATATACACTTGTTCAAGAGTCTCAATTAGATAAGATCCAATTCCTTTAATCCCTTTCATATAAGAAGGTTCTCTGGTGAAGTGACTACCAAATACCTGTAAAGCTCACTCAGAAACCAAACTTCCACAGGCACCAGAATCAACAAGCTTGGACTATTACAAATTTGACCATAGACTGTTAGTCTATTGGGATCAGAAGAAAATGGATTGATCGGCAGAATATCACCAAATGGAATTTCGGAGGGTAGATCTGGTGGACAAACACAAATTTAATCTTCTATTGGTTTAGGTATGTATTCAAATCTGAATTGATGGAGTGGAGCATGAATTTTGGCTCCCAGAATAATTTCATTCAGATCAGGTTTAAGTTCAGAAACAAAGGCCTGATTACTTTTGGATTTATTAATTCCTTTGACTCCAAGGACGGCCTTCACCCTCGGAAGATCCTAATTTAAAGCAGGACCAGTTCCAGAATGATTTCATAATGATCCAGGGGCATTTCCAGAAGCAGGGCCAGCAGATTGATTTGAATTAGCTCTCCCAAAAGAGTTACAATGTCCAGATCATTGGCACCGAAAACACACATGGTTGGCTCAGGAACACTGCTCACTCTGAGGTCCAAGTTTCTTACAATACCTGCACTGGGCTGTTTGGGAGGTAATTTGATTTGTTGAGCCTGGGGGAAAATTCCAGAATGTACAGAAATGCTATTTAGAAGGGGGACCGATTTTGAGAATTCTGAGCAGGGTAACTAGAAGCAAAGAAAGTATTTCTATACTGCCTCTGATTACTAATTTGCTGTGGGGCAGAAGAATAATTTTTTTTTTTTTAATTTTATAGAGCCCATCTGGCAACTACCCACTTGGGCATAAGTCGCCGAAAAACACGACAGCCTAGAACTAGGCTACTTTAAAATAAAAATATGAAAACTTAACAATGATATAAATTTGGAAAAACTTAACAATCAGGAAGCAATCTCCGGCAGCGGGGGGAGGTCCTCCTCACCCCGGTGCAGGAGAGTGCAACCTACAAACAAAACAATAACAAAAAAAAACCTTAAATAAAGGGGAGAAGCCCGGCCTCCCCCTAAAAGGCAGAAGAATAACTGTCCTGAGGAGGACCAGAAGTAGGGATTCGGGGAGGGAAAGCTGGAATCTGACTGAAGAAAAGGAACTGAATTGGGATTGAATCCAAGTCTTAAACCAGGGCCAAAAAAAATGAGACATAGGGATAGCAGGGTGAGAAGTAGACCTATTTTTAGGCAGAAGAGCAAAACAATGGGAATACAAAGAGCAACCATCAGAAGGATAAGATGCTGCAGAAATATCTATAATTTCCGAGGAAGAATCAGGAAAATTTGTAACAAGACCAGAAGTATTGGTCAAACTGGTCGAATTGGAGTAGGCATTGGCTAAAGATACCAATTGGCTCCAGGGTAACATATCGTACTCATGTTCAGATTCATAAAGAGTCATTCAATTCTGAACTTTCTCATAAATACTTTTGGATAGATTTTTGCAAAAGATGTCATACAAAATTGGCAACTTCTCAACATCAGTACTGGGGTGACATTTTTTAGCCAACTTCTTTAGCTGGTAAGCAAATACCCGAACACTTTCTCAAGACTTAGTGGCCTCAGAAAATCTCTGGTAATCAGATCTCCTAAGTCATCTCTTTTCAATATCCACCAATTTCTGCAATTCATATTGGAAGGTGTGATAGTATGTTGAGGTTTTCCTAATTTCTTTATACAAGTCCAGAAGTGTTCCCTTCAGACACTGTTCTAGTGAGATACCCCACTGGAAATAATATCCAGGGACCTCACTTGTTCAATAAGACAAACTGAGCCAGAAACTCAGAAAACGAATACCCTTCAGAATGGTCATATTTCTTGGGTAATGGAATCTTTGGTTTGGCCTGTTGAGCCATCAACTGTGCCAAAACTGCCAATGTTTGGGAGATAAATTGTAAAAAATCTCCAGGCAGTGGTTCAGTAGCAGAATATTCATGATCAATATGATGTGGTGCATGAAATCATTTTGAGCGGACAGAGGAATAGGGTCAGGGTTGACATTTTTAACTTCAGGAAATGTAACATATTTGGGAGTGGTGGAAATGCCACCCAAATTCTCAAAGATGCTAATCAAGAGATGTTGAAGTGTTAACCAATGCTTGAGATGCAGGAACCAGAACATCATCATCTGAGTGGAGATTAACCATTGAGGGGTGCGGATGCACATTGACCCAACTCACATTAGTGGTACAGGAGGAAATTCAAGTGAGGAGGAATTTGGAAATTCCAGTTATTCTCTCTATTCTTAATATATATTAGTAATATTATTAGGTACTACAAATACACTACCAACAGGAATATAGGGATTTACTGATTATTACTTATAATTAATTTGACTTATAGACTAAAATTATTCTAAAGTATTATAGAATACAGGCTACTACTTTTTTTTCCAATTGCCCATATGAAGAATATTAAATAGAATAGGGTAGAGAAAAGAGGTTATTGAGTTGTCTTGGCAGATCCAGGATGATATTCTTCACAATCTAGGATATGGTTCCTCTCTTCAAAGTATATATCCTGTTTGAAAGACCATTATATGTTTTTTCACCAATAGAGTGGTAGATTACTGGAATAGTTTGCCACCTGAGACAGTAGACAGTCCTAACTTGAATGTTTTCAAACACAGATTAGATGATTATATGGGGAGGGATGGTTAACTTTGTTTTGGAGGAGGGAGGGGATGTACTGGACTCATTCCTGTGGATGCAGTTTTTTTGTTATTGTATATTATGATTGACTTGGATGAGCCTTGATGATGATGATGATGATGATGGCGCCTTTTGTTTTTGACATATTCCTGTGGATGGTTCAAATTGTATATTGTAGATGCATGATCTGATACAATCTTATGGATGCATTTTGTGGGTTGGTTTTGGCAGATGTGGATGACCTGTGATATGCCCTTGTGGCTTTTGTCATCCATGAAATTATGTTATCATGCAACCAACTCACCTCCTCTACCAAAGCCACATTTGCACGAGTCAAATAACACACAGGGCATTCAGATACATTTGCTCTTCTTTCAATACCACTAAAATCACAAACTACATACACACTACTTACATCAAAGGGCATACTCACTTCATTCACAGCAACAGCCATACTGAGAAATTTTTCAAGACCCTTTAATTAAGCAATCAAGGAAAGTGTAAACAAAAAGGGGGATCAAATAGGCTGCTCTGAAACATTTGTGATGAGCTATTTCACTTAAAATATAATTAAAAGTTCCTTGAATATTATGTCTAACACTCAACATTAACATCTTGCCAAACTTAAATATATTACAATGAAAAATTTTCAATCAGTCTGTCCGGGTGGTCTGTAAAAGGCTCCCAAGTATATTAGCCTATTTTTACTGACCTTAATATCTATCTAGTGACTAAACTTCTTGCTTTATAGAATTATTTGGATTTGATGCTATTTATGATATAAATAATCAACCCAGCACCAGTCCTATCTCTCCTTTGACTAATGTACAAATCATAACCCTGTAGTTCAAATTCACTCACATTGTCATTAAATCTATTTTCATTAACCCATGATTCTATTACACATATTATATCTATATCTTCATTAATAATATAACTAAATAACTCATTCTTCACATTTCTAAGACTACGAGAATTGGTATAAAGACAACTAAGCCCTCCTATCCCTGAATAACCCCTTTTAGCCTGTATACCTTCCACTTTATCTCCTTTCTATCTCTTTCCTTTCCCTGCCCCACCCTGTACTCTTGTATTTCCCTGAACACTATCAGTAACTAGTTTCCTGCCTGCAAAGACCTAACAACACTAACTCCTGCCACAACATTTCAACCCCAGCCCAGCTTAGATGGAGTCCATCCAATGCCTTATTCCCATAAAACCCATTCCAAACATCTACAAACACTAATCCACACTCCTCACACAGGCCTTTCACATACTTATTCAGTCCAATTGCACAAGACAACCATTCCATCCCCATATCCAATCTTGCAAGCACATCTGAAACTACACCTTTCACTCATCCTTTCAACTAACCTTTTGTACCTCTCTTATAACTCACATGAACCCACCTTCTTTACATCATTCACTCCCACATGTGTAATCATAACTGCATCCCTCTCATACCCAGACACTAGTCCAATTGCACGAGACAACCATTCCATACCCGCATCCAATCTTGGAAGCACAGCTGAAACCACCTTTCACTCTACTTTCACTCATCCTTTCAAACATCTCTTGTAACTCACATGAACCCACCTTCTTCGCATCATTTACTCCCACATGCCTAATCACAACTGCATCCCTCTCTCACCCAGACACCAGAGTATCATACCTTTCAGACACACCAGCACCCAGCAAATAAACTTTCACTCCTTTCCATTTGTTCACACTCAACTAGAGTTTGGAGAAATATTTAATGATTGGAAATTAGCAAATGTAGTCCCAATTTTTAAAAAAGGGAAGTAAAGAGGACCCCAATAACTTTTAGACCGGTAAGCTTAACTTCTATAGTTTGTAAAATTCTTGAGAAGATAGTTAGGAAGGGGATTTCGGACCATCTAGAGTGGTAAGTTAATAAATGATACTAGGCATGGGTTTAGAAGAGGTAGATCGTGTTTAATTTAACTAGATTTTATGGATTATCTAACTAAACAATTAGATAAGGGAGAGATTGTTAATGTAATTTACTTAGATTTTAGCACAGCTTTTGATAAGGTTCCACATAAGAGATTAGTTCACAAATTAAAAATGCAGGGGATATGTGGTAAAGTTTTGAATTGGATAGCTGAATGGCTGAAAGACAAGAAACAGAGTTGTACTGAATATTCTGGACTCATTCCTGTGGATGCAGATTTTATTATTGTACAGTTTCTTTTGTTGCAGTAGGTTTACTGTACCCTTGTCTTTCTCCTCCAATAGTTCATCCATGCTCTGTTGTTGTCTTCAATTTTCTTCATGAGGTGAGAGGTTATCCATTTGGGTTTTTTCTTTCCTCCGTGTTGGTAAACCAGCTGCCTTGGGACATACTGCGAGACAGCCTATTTGTATTTGCTAGTGAAGGTGTTCCACATTTCTTGCACAGATTTGTCCCTCAAATCTGTGCAAGAAAAGGCCTGGTAGTCCCCTTTGAAGTAGTTAAGCTTGTTGTCAGTAGCTTCATCTATTGATGCACCATTCTCTAGTCCAAAATTGAAAACTAAGACACACATGGTTGCTGGATCCTATATGGACTCTATACTGGATGTCTTCAATTTCCAGTTCACTCTTTGTCAAAATGAGATCAATAAGCGATGGGTCATTACTTCCACGGGCTTGAGTATAAACTGATCAATGTGCTGATGGAGATAGGGAGTCCTAGCAAGCCTCATAGAACGTGGCCTACTCATTCTCAGGTCCTCCAGATACAGCATGCTCCATCCACCTGATTTCCCTAAAGTTGAAGTCTCCACACAGCAACACTTGATTGCCAGCATAATTGCACATTTCTGAAATTGGGTTCCTTACAATATAGTTGTACTGATGGGTTGACCCCGAGGGTCTGTATATACATCCTAAAATTACTTTGTTGTTACCCATATGTACAGCAGTGGCCAGTGCTTCAACATCTGTCCAAGCATCATTTTCTAAATTTTTCGGCCACAAGACACTTGTGAACCAAGACTGTGACTCCACCTCCTATTGTGTCTGTCTTTCCTGAAGATGTTGTACTTGTCGATGTTGAAGTAGTTGGCTGACACATCATTTGCACTTAACTTGCTCTCTGTTATAAAAATAATATATGGTTCTTCTATTTCCACTAATAAGTGTAGTTGGTCTCCCTTATTGCTACTATTTACACCGTCTATGTTGGTGTACATACACTTTAGATGGGTTAGTACCCTCCTATTTGAGGTATCGGTATCTGATTTTCTCGTATCAGCCTCTCATGCCATATTACCCACTTCTCCCTGTCGACCCTCCGTTCTTCTTCATGTTTTTGAACCCTGAGTTTGGCCAGGTCAGCATGGGCTTTCATGTCCTTGAGGGTTCTGTGGGCTAGGACTTTTATATCTCTCAGGCTCTGGTCTTGTGCATTTTTTAGGTCATAGCTTGCTTTGAGGATGTTACATATGGTCCCCTCATGTTTAAATACAACTTTGAGTAGCCTAGGGGTGTCTCTCCTGGCTCCCTGTTTATTCCTCAGCTGCACCATGGTTTTTATTTCAATTCTTTCCATGACTCCGATGGTTTAGGTGATCTTCTTCACTGTCTTCTGGTCTGCCTTGTATTTTTCGGCAGCGCTTGCACCCACTGGTTCTTTAATATTTTCATAAAAAGAGAGTTGGTGAGATATCCATCCATTGGTTCCTCTCTCAGCCCATAGTGGGGAACATTGGCTCTTGTATCCTGCCAAACTCTTTCTATATTTTGTGTGCTGGCACCAGTTTCTGGATCTATGAAATTCTGTGAGTGGTTGATGGTAAGATGCTCGTATCCTTCAGATAACAAACTTGAATAGGCTGCCCATCCATCAGATACGACTGTCATTCCAGGCAAAATCCACTTTTTTTATTGCCGTGAGGAGGGTTTCACGATTTTGATTTTCAAACCTAAAGAATGAAATTTTCTTCGTTTCACATTTGAACACTCTGAAAACCCACTGCCCTTCCACTACACAGCCACAGTTATATTTGCACTCGCCAAATTTTGCCTCATTGATTTCAACTGTTTTTCCAGGACCTCCAAGCAGTGTAGAAAAATTGTCAAAATAATGTAAAAGAACTTCCTGGCAAAAAATAAACCAATCAAAGAGGGGTTTTTGACAAACGCCTGTATCTGAAGTTATTACTGTCATAGGTACCCTATTCACAATGAACCAAAAGACAGGCATGACAATGTTCTCGATTGAGTCACAACCCAGAGAAAAAAGTGCCTTTCTGATTCGTCAATTTGTATTTACAGGGTTGGCTTTTGCCATCAGCATCAATACCCAATTTAGCGCAGCGAAACACCAAATTTTTTTTCATTCTGAGCTGTGCTTTAAAATTGGGACACTCGCATGTAGATTTTAATAGCTCATAGGCTTGACGAAACGCAACACATTTATCATTGTCAGTTAAAACAGTACCTAAATGGTGAAAATTTGATAAACACACTATGCAGGAAAATGACATTTTGACAAATGGCCCCCAAAATGCCTGACCCATGTGTTTTTGTTTTTTTTTACTGAAATTGAGAATTTGTGTTTCTTGACTACACATATATAGTAATAAAAACACTAATACTGAACGCATCCTTTTGGAACAATAATCAAAATGAAGATCGTAAAAAACTTTTTAAAAAATCAAAGAAGAGAAATCATATAGGAAAGCAAAAAATGAAAGTCATTTTTTCATCAGAATCAAGAAGTGAAGCTTCATTAACACCGAAATATGGTTTAATTGAGCAATAAACAATGGAAAATAAAGTAACAATTAATTAAAAAGACTAAATAATGTCAGGCATAGAGTAGGTAGGATATATAGAAAAGAAATAAGGGGAAAAAAAATCTAAAATAAAAGAAAAACCTAGTTTTGATCAATATAAAAAGCACAAAAAGCCTTGAAACAAATAGAGCTTCCTGATTGGTCATTGACGAAACTCAATACAGATCTGTGATTGGCCAGTGTGATAGTAGAAAAACACTAAAAAGTAGCCCAAAAAATAAGCTAGTCACATCCGGCCATACTCGCAATATTTACCTTCTTCTCCATAAAATAAGAAGCCTGGGGTAAAGGGGAAACTGGGCATATGGCTGCACAACTTCTTGACCCACAGAACACAACAAGTTGCAGTTGAAGACCAGAAAACAACGGAAAGACCTGTCATGAGTGGAGTTCCACAAGAACATAAGAAAAGAAGGAGACTGCAAAAGACCATTCATGGCCTACACTTGGCAGCTCCTGTTCCAGTCAACACACAAAAGATTTCTTACCAGAGAAAAGTCATTGACATTATCACCCTTTACAGGAGTTCGTCAGATCTAATCTACAATATACATAAAATGCATCCAGAGGATTATGTCTATTCATGCAACCGCAAAATATAATCTCCCCACTCCTTAGAAAAATATATACATATGTACATAAAAAAAAGTCAGTTCCATCTAGCAGTGTCGTAGAATGACTCCCGACGATACCATATATATCGCTATTCGTTGAGGGAACTTCCTTAATTATCTTTAGAGTGCGTTACTGTCTGGTGGCCGATATTATGTATCTTTGATATGCTTAAGAAGTGGAACTGAGCTCAAGGATAATAATATTGCTATCATTAATAAAATAGAGTTTTATTAATAATAACTATAAACAATACACAAAAACGGAAAATATTGACATAAACAGAATGGAAAGGGTCGTGGAGACTCGGGCTAATCCAAGGATTTAAAGGATTTAAAAAGGTAAAACAAATATAGAGTTAAAGAGATGGGATGGTTCGATAAACCATTTAAAGCACAGGATAGAATTGACAAAAGGGTGAAGTACTCAAAGGTGACGTTTGGCTTACATAACTTTTGCACTAGTGGTGCAGGGGAAGGTGGCGCAAAGGAGTTTCGGTCCGCTGGCGAGTTCCAGCCGAAGGGGGGGGATAAAAGGATCCTGACGTGGCGTCTTGGGAAGGAGAACCGTTTCTCGACGAACGGCTTGAAGAACAATGGCTGTTCTAGGTTGTTCTCTTCTGAACAAAGGAGGGATGAGAACCGTCTCTTGTCTACGGGCTCAAGAACAATGGCTGTTCTAATGTTGTTCTCCTCTGAACAACAGGGGGGGGGGGGTGAGAACCGTTTCTTGGCGAAGGGCTCAAAACGAACAATGGCTGTTCTAATGCTGTTCTCCTTTGAACAACAGGGGGGGGGATGAGAACCGTTTCTTGGCGAAGGGCTCAAAACGAACAATGGCTGTTCTAATGCTGTTCTCCTTTGAACAACAGGGGGGGAAGCCTTGGGGACTTGGCGTCGGAAAGGCTCGAACCTTTGGCACTCAAGGAATATTGTCCTCCTTCTGGACAAGTGATGGTGAATCTCGAGGTCGAGGTCCCTTGGCGCACAAAGGGAGAGAGGGTCGTGGTGATGTTTTGCGACGAAAATCTGGATCTCCAATCTGATCTTAGTGGTAAAGTTTCCATATAAATAGCCAGGACATCTCCTTGGCGTGGGGGAAAATGGAGTGGAAGCTTGGAGGGAACGCACAGCCGGGCCAGAGAACAATGCCTTATCTGCTCATAAGCCTAACTCGATCTGGCGAGGTCGGCGTATGGGGGCGAATGGGGGGACGATAACCTCCTTGTTTAAACATTGACATCCGGTAGCTGTGATAAGACTCCAAGCCTCGAATCGAAGATGCACGTGGGCAGCATCGTGGTTTTAAATAATATGGGATAGGAGTTGAAATTAACGCAGCTTCAACTCGTTCTATCACACCCCTCCATTCCAGGGGAAGTTGTCACTTCGAAAAAAAAGAGAGAGAAGGGACAACGATAGAGCTCCGTTGTGGGGAACTCGTTTTCTTGTACCAACCGTACCTTCCTGCACCTAACTAGTATTACCTCAATACATATGATTATTTTGATCTTTAGATTACAGGGAAAAATAACCTTTAATACAACTTAATCAAAGAAAAAAAAAAAGGGCATGGAACAATGAAATGATATAAAATTAGTACATACGGGACAAAATAATTTATACGTAAATTAATGGGTACAAATATATATACATACAAAAAATTAGACATTGAGCGTTACAAAAGTCAGACATATACATTAATTAATTATATTATAAGACAATCTTAATTTAAGTCGTACAAGACGGTATATACCTACAGGGAGATACTAATCCTATGAATACACTTACTCTACGCTATTCGGTAAGCATTCCTACTGAGTGCGTCAGCGACCTGGTTATCGGAACCTTTTATCTAATTTATTTTAAACTGATACTCTTGCAAGAGTAAACTCCAGCGCATGATGCGGCTGTTTGAGTGTCGCACATTCCTAATATAGGCTAACGGACGGTGGTCGGTTCCTATTTGAAATTCTTTACATATCAATTACAGCTTGAATTTGTCTATGACCCAGATAATTGATAGAGCTTTCTTTTCTATAGTGGCATATCTCTTTTCGCGTGGTAATAATTGACGACTAGCATATGCAACTGGCTGACTCGTTCCGTCATCCACGTATTGAAGGAGTACACCTCCAATGCCCTCGTTGATCACGTCGGTCTTAATCCCAAAAGATTTTTCTGGGTTGGGCAACTTTAAAATGGGGGCAGAAATGAACTTACTCTTGAGCTGATTAAAATGGGAAACAGCGACATCATTCCAACGTAAACGATCGGGAAAATTCTTTTTTTGAAGGGGGCATAGGGGGGCCGAAATTGCAGCGAAATTCGGAACAAATCGCCGATAGGGAGAAGCTGATCCTAGGAACGATCTTAATGGCTTCTTTGTAATCGGGAGGGGCATGTCGGCGATTGCCTTAATCTTGTTCTCGTAGGGACCTAACTTGCTTTGCCCTATTTTGAAACCCAAATATTTGATGGTTTCGTGGGCAAAATGGCATTTGCTGGGGCCAATGCTGAGGCCATTTTTACGCAGTCGCTCGAAAAGAGCTAATAGGGTGGGTAAATGGTGACTCCATTTAATTAGTTCTTGTAGCTGACTCTTCTGACGTGGTGTCGGCTGCGCGTCACTATCCAGGTCAGAGGGTTCCAAAGACTCGCCTGGTAGGGAAGGAGGAGGGTAATCGGCATCAGGTTGGATGCACACTGTCTGGATTACATTAAGGGACTCCGCGGGGCAATCCTCTTCAAGCGCCGATGCTTCATCCAGTTCTACGAAGGTATCTCCATGGGCGCGTTGGGGGTTCTTTTTTTCTTGGGGTCCAGGGACAGTCTCCGTGTCCTTGTCTGGGGCCTTATCACCTAAGGGTGTTAGTGATTCACACTCCTCTTTTGCCGTCCTAGAGTCCTGGTTAGGGGTCTCCGAGAAATCTGACGGTATCGGGGTTCTGATGGGGACGGGCTCCTCGGCTTCTTTCTTATCTCGGCCTTGAGGAAGGGCAGCCTGAAACACAGGGTCGAAACTTACTTGGGGGCTCTGTCCTATAAGTACGGAACAGAATTGTATGGGTGCTACAATGACTTCAGCCCAGCCATTATAATATTGACACTGCAGGTAACATCTAACGACGGGGAACCGGTTCGCCCGCCCAAGGTGGTCATGTACCACCGCAAATTTTTCGTGGTTAGAGGCCACTGGGAGGAGTTCGTCGGACACAATGAAACACGTACATCCTGTGTCCCTGACGAGAGTCGATACTCGGCAGCTGTCCACGCTGCTCTCCTCATATTTCAAAGTTCCCGATGAACTTTTATCAAAACCAAAATTTACCTGGTGGCCTGACGGAGGGGGAGAAGTTTCTGCTTGGGTCTGCACCACCGGGGGAGCCGGGGTTGCATTAATCTGGTGAACTTGGTGGGCTGGTCCGCTTTTAAGCCTAGAATTTTGGGGGCAATTCCAGCTCATGTGGTTTTCTACACCACAGGTGAAGCATATGGTTGGTCGCTTCGGGAAGAGAGATGGAGGAGAAGTCTTAACGGGAGGTTTGGAGTCCCGTTGTTGGTTTTGGGGAAAGAAGTTTGGGGGTTTTACGGGGCTCGGAAACTTTGTCAGCTTTCCTGGGAAGGGGCGCGAATCCTTCCTTCTTTCTTCTCGTTGGATTTCTTTTTCTCGTTCTTCTCGTTGTATTTTTCTTTCTCATTCTTCTCGTTGTATTTCTCTTTCTCGTTCCTCTCGTTGTTTTTCTCTTTCTCGTTCTTCTTGTTGTATTTTTCTTTCTCGTTCTTCTCGTTGTATTTTTCTTTCTCGTTCTTCTCGTTGTATTTCTCTTTCTCGTTCCTCTCGTTGTTTTTCTCTTTCTCGTTCTTCTTGTTGTATTTTTCTTTTTCGTTCTTCTCGTTGTATTTCTCTTTCTCGTTCCTCTCGTTGTTTTTCTCTTTCTCATTCTTCTCGTTGTATTTTTCTTTCTCGTTCTTCTCATTGTATTTCTCTTTCTCGTTCCTCTCGTCGGATTACTCTTTCCCTTTCTCTTTCTTCCTTTTCTCTTTGAAATTTTGCTTCAATCCGAGCTAAATTAATCTGATGGTGAAGGTCCACTTGTCTTATCCATTCCTCTCTTATGTACTTAATTAGTTCTTTTCCAGAAAGTCCCAAGGATTCTCCTTGCGCTTTAAAGATTTCAAACTGAGTCATCTTTGCACTTGGGGGCGCACTAGTCAACCAACTAAAATTCCTTGCAACAAGAATTATGCCTCTATAGAATTAGCCTACCTAAATATGGGCACTGACCTATTCGTACTTGGTTTCTCAATCTAAATAACCACTGACTAAAATCACAAAAAAAACACAAACAAATTATTATAACCGTTCCTTGAGCTACTCCAGCTTCTTAAGTTTAAAAAAAAGGGGATAGCAATCGTTAAAACAAAAGGGAACTACTATATTCTATTATTGTAACGAATAACACTATGCTTTA
The DNA here is from genome assembly GCA_963969495.1 of Ceratothoa steindachneri. Classification (NCBI taxonomy): domain Eukaryota; kingdom Metazoa; phylum Arthropoda; class Malacostraca; order Isopoda; family Cymothoidae; genus Ceratothoa; species Ceratothoa steindachneri. The sequence continues at coordinate 51,827,030 of OZ018330.1, read as the reverse complement.
CTCGACTGAGACCAGTGTTTGCAAAGATATAGCGTTAAACCTTACACACCTGATACCAAATTTAAATAGTATATATATATATGTCGTAGAATGACTCCCGACGATACCATATATATCGCTATTCGTTGAGGGAACTTCCTTAATTATCTTTAGAGTGCGTTACTGTCTGGCGGCCGATATTATGTATCTTCGATATGCTTAAGAAGTGGAACTGAGCTCAAGGATAATAATATTGCTATCATTAATAAAATAGAGTTTTATTAATAATAACTATAAACAATACACAAAAACGGAAAATATTGACATAAACAGAATGGAAAGGGTCGTGGAGACTCGGGCTAATCCAAGGATTTAAAGGATTTAAAAAGGTAAAACAAATATAGAGTTAAAGAGATGGGATGGTTCGATAAACCATTTAAAGCACAGGATAGAATTGACAAAAGGGTTAAGTACTCAAAGGTGACGTTTGGCTTACATAACTTTTGCACTAGTGGTGCAGGGGAAGGTGGTGCAAAGGAGTTTCGGTCCGCTGGCGAGTTCCAGCTGAAGGGGGGGGATAAAAGGATCCTGACGTGGCGTCTTGGGAAGGAGAACCGTTTCTCGACGAACGGCTTGAAGAACAATGGCTGTTCTAGGTTGTTCTCTTCTGAACAAAGGGGGATGAGAACCGTCTCTTTTCTACGGGCTCAAGAACAATGGCTGTTCTAATTTTGTTCTCCTCTGAACAACAGGGGGGGGGGGAGAACCGTTTCTTGCCGAAGGGCTCAAAACGAACAATGGCTGTTCTAATGCTGTTCTCCTTTGAACAACAGGGGGGGATGAGAACCGTTTCTTGGCGAAGGGCTCAAAACGAACAATGGCTGTTCTCCTTTGAACAACAGGGGGGGAAGCCTTGGGGACTTGGCGTCGGAAAGGCTCGAACCTTTGGCACTCAAGGAATATTGTCCTCCTTCTGGACAAGTGATGGTGAATCTCGAGGTCGAGGTCCCTTGGCGCACAAAGGGAGAGAGGGTCGTGGTGATGTTTTGCGACGAAAATCTGGATCTCCAATCTGATCTTAGTGGTAAAGTTTCCATATAAATAGCCAGGACATCTCCTTGGCGTGGGGGAAAATGGAGTGGAAGCTTGGAGGGAACGCACAGCCGGGCCGGAGAACAATGCCTTATCTGCTCATAAGCCTAACTCGATCTGGCGAGGTCGGCGTATGGGGGCGAACGGGGGGATGATAACCTCCTTGTTTAAACATTGACATCTGGTAGCTGTGATAAGACTCCAAGCCTCGAATCGAAGATGCACGTGGGCAGCATCGTGGTTTTAAATAATATGGGATAGGAGTTGAAATTAACGCAGCTTCAACTCGTTCTATCACAAGCAGCTTCATCCATATATTTATCTAATCTATTCTTAAAACTACCCAGAGAGGAGGCTTCTATCACAAGTCTAGTGAGCCTATTCCATTCATCTACCACACGATTTGTAAACCAATTCCTCCCAATCTCCTTCATAAACCTATACTTATCAAGCTTAAACCCATTGCTATGTGTCCTGTCATGTTCACTAAGTATAAGAACCTTACCCAGATCCCCTTTATTATATCCTTTTACCCATTTGAAGAGTTCAATCAATTCCCCTCTGACTCTTCTCCTTTCCAATGTATGTAGATTTAGTTTTCTGAGCCTTTCACCATAAGGTAAGTTCCTTAGCCCACCAATCATCTTTGTCATCCTTCTCTGCACAGACTCAAGCAAATCAATATCCTTCCTATAATATGGTGACCAAAATTGCACTGCATAGTCTAGATGAGGCCTAACTAGCGCTAGATACAGTTTTAGAATGACTTCAGCACTCTTATTGCTTACACTCTTCCTAATGAATCCCAATATCCTATTAGCTTTATTCTTAGCATTTAGGCATTGCTTTCTAGGACGAAGGTCTGAACATACCAAAATACCCAAGTCCCTCTCACAATCGGTCCTCCCTAAAATTCTCCCATTTAATTTATAACTATTCAATAGATTATTTCTACCTATACTAAGTACACTACATTTGTCTATGTTAAACTTCATTTGCCATTCCTCGGCCCAATTGGACAGAATGGTCAATTCCTCCTGCATTACAACAGCATCAGAATCAGCCCTAATGGCCCTACCTAGCTTAGTATCATCAGCAAATTTAATCAGGCCACTACTTATACCTATATCAAGATCATCAATATAAATTAAGAATAGCAAGGGACCCAAAACAGATCCTTGCGGAACTCCACTGCTAACACACCCCCACTCAGATTTAACTCCATCTATACTAACTCTCTGCTGTCTGTCACCAAGCCATGACTGAATCCACCTAAATATACTGCTATCGATCCCATGTGCTTTAAATTTGCTCAGAAGCCGTAAGTATGGCACTTGATCAAAAGCCTTACTAAAGTCCAAGTATAAAATATCATAGTTTACATCATTATCTGCTGCTTCATACACCTTACTATAAAAAGACAGCAAATTAGTCAGACAGGATTTACCCTTACTAAAGCCATGCTGTGATTCTTTTATCAACTTATGCTTATCCAAGTGATCTCTAATATTCCTTGCTATAATAGATTCCATCATTTTCCCTACCACTGATGTCAAACTTACTGGTCTGTAATTAGACATATTTGTTTTATTATGAGAGGACATTATAGTACTGAAAGTAGAATGGACTTGGCAGATAACAGAAATAGGTTCCAAGGCGATAGAGGTGAGGTCATTCAAGTTTCAAGAGGTGCTTCAGGGATAGGGGGGTTAAATTGTTTCTATACAAATGCTCGTAGTCTTAGAAACAAGAAGGATGAGCTATTTAGTTATATTAGCAATGAGGATATAGATATATTATGCGTTACTGAATCATGGGTTAATGAAATAGAATTTAGTGACACTATAAGTGAATTTGATTTTCAGGGCTATAATATGTACATTAGTCAAAGGACAGGTAGGATTGGTGGAGGAATAATTATCTATATAAAAAACAACATTGTTTCAAGTTTAAATACTTCAATAAAGCAGGATGGAGTTGAGTCACTTTGGATAGATATTAGGTTCAGTAAAAATAGAATGGTGCATTTGGGAGCTTTTTACCGGCCACCTGGGCAGACTGATGATATAGATGAACTAATGATAAGGGAAATAAGTAAGGGATGTGAAACAGATGCAGTTATTATTGGGGACTTCAACTTAAACTCTGTGGACTGGGAAAATATGATAGGTAGGGATAGAACAAGTGGCAGGTTCATAGAATGCTTTGAGGATAATTTTTTGAATCAATTTGTTAACGATTCAACGAGGGGGGACAATATATTAGATTTAGTACTTTCTAACAGTGATCATTTAGTTCAAGAATTGACTGTTGGGGAAGCATTGGGAAATAGTGACCATCAGATAGTTTGTTTTAACTTGGGAATTGAGAAGGGTAAAATAACTGAGAATGCTGAAAAAGTTCCAAATTTTCATAAGGGAGATTATGTAAAACTTCGAAGCTTGCTAAATTTGGTAGACTGGGATATAGAATTCAGAGGTAAAAATGCTTATGGGATGTGGGATACTTTCAAGCATATAATAAATGTAGTCCAAGAACAATGTATCCCAATGAAGGCCATTAGGAACAAAAGTAGGAAACCATTATGGTGGAATCAGGAGATAGCTAGAAAAATTTCAGAGAAGAAAAGGGCATATAAAAAATTACAGGTAGAAAATAATATTCAAAATTTAAGTGATTATAGAATGGCTAGGAATGAGTTAAATAAGATTATAAAGAAGAACAAAAGGGTGTCAGAAATTAAATTAGCTCAGGATAGCAACAAAGATCCTAGAAAGTTCTTTAGTTACTATAAAATTAATAACAAGTGTGGCAGAGTTAAAATAGGACCTATCAAATATGAAGGGTTTGTGAGAGAAACTGATGAGGAAATAGTTGAGGTACTAAATGGTCATTTTGCATCAGTATTTACAAAAGAGAAACTAAATAGTCCTATGTATAGTACTCATAGGTCAGGAAAAGAGGTGTTTACTAACATTTGTGTGGATCGGAGGATGATAAAAGGACTAATAGGTGATTTAGATACTACCAAGACCTCCGGCCCTGATAATATTCATTCTAGGATACTTAAAGAAGGGGTAGAAAGTATCTCAATAGCTCTGGACAAGTTATATACTAGGTCATTGGAATATGGAGAAATACCCGATGATTGGAAGAGAGCGAATGTAGTCCCCATTTTCAAGAAGGGTAGTAGAGAGGATCCAAATAACTTTAGACCGGTTAGCCTAACTCCTGTAGTCTGTAAAATTCTTGAGAAAATAGTTAAAAAAGGGATTTGCCAACATCTAGAGAGGGAGGGGTTAATCAGCGATGCTCAGCATGGGTTTAGATCAGGTAGATCATGTTTGACTAACTTACTAGACTTTCTGGAGTTTGTAACAGATCAAGTAGATAAGGGAGAGAATGTAGATATAATTTACTTAGATTTTAGTAAAGCATTTGATAAGGTACCACACAGGAGACTAGTTCATAAATTAAAAATGATTGGGATATGTGGGGGTGTTTCAAATTGGATAGCTGAGTGGCTGAAAGACAGGAAGCAAAGGGTAGTGCTAAATGGTGTAAAGTCAGAGTGGAGGGATGTTATCAGTGGGGTTCCTCAGGGATCAGTTCTCGGTCCATTATTATTTGTCATCTATATAAACGATCTTGGGGAGGCAGTTAATAATAAAGTGTCAATTTTTGCGGATGATACCAAATTAGCAGCTGTAGTTAAAGATATTGATGATAATTTTAAAGTGCAGGGGGACTTAAATAAATTGTTATCCTGGGCACATAAGTGGCAAATGACTTTCAACCTTGATAAGTGCAAAGTTATTAACATGGGAAAAGATAATAGAGAATTTAACTATGAAATGGATGGGCATTGGCTGAGCTCAGTAGAGGATGAGAAAGATCTAGGAGTAGTAATAGATAAGTCATTAAGGTTTTCTAAGCAGTGCATTGAAGCAAGAAATAGGGCAAATAGAGTGCTGGGTTTTATTAAGAGAAATGTCAGTTACAAAAGTAAGGAGGTTATTCTTAAACTCTATAACTCTTATGTTAGGCCACATCTAGAGTACTGTATACAGGCATGGTCCCCACATTTTAGACACGATATTAACCTTCTTGAGTCAGTGCAACGGAGGGCAACAAAGATTATTCCTTCCCTGAGGCACCTTGAATATGAAGATAGACTGAGGGTATTAAATATGTTCTCGTTCGAAAGGAGGTGTGTGAGAGGGGATATGATTGAGCTGTTTAAAATTTTTTCCGGGATAGATAAATTGGATGTTAGCAAGTTTTTTGAGTTAGATGATGGAAATCGGACTAGAGGTCACCACTTGAAAATTAAAAAGCAAGGGTGTAGGTTGGATTTAAGAAAATATTTTTTCACCAATAGAGTGGTAGACTTCTGGAACAAATTGCCGCAGAGGGTAGTAGGTAGTCCAAATCTAAATGTATTTAAGAGTAGGTTGGATGAGTTTATGGGAAGGGAAGGTTGTGATGGTTCCTAAGTTTTGTATATATTAATATTGTTTGTATATATCTATAGCTGCATGATTTAGTTCTTGACAAGCCTTGATTGGTGATACCCTTGTTTCTGGATGCAATCCTCTGGATGTAGTTTTCCTGGGAGTTTGGGTGCCTTGAAAAAGAGGCCGCTTGACTCGGATGACCTATGATGAGCCCTTGTGGCTTTTGTCATCCGTTATATTATATTGTGGGGGACTTTGATTTTGTCTTCCCCTGGTGATGGTGCTTTTTGTGGGTGGGTTTTGACGGAGGCGGATGACCTTTGATAGGCCCTTGTGGCTTTTGTCATCCGTGTAATTATGTTATGTTATGTTATGTTATGTTAAATATAGGTATCACATTGGCTTTCTTCCATGCCACTGGCACAATGCCACTCTCCAATGATTTTCTAAAGATGCATGCTAGGGGCTCACTTAACACATCCTTACATTCTTTCAAAATTCTAGGAAAGACCTCATCAGGACCGGGTGCTTTACTACTTTTGATTTTATCAATTTCCTTTGTCACTATCTCCTTTGTGATCAAGATATCCTTTAATTTCTCTTCATCATTACCCCGAAAGATCATTGACACCTTGGGTATATTTAGAGTATCCTCCTGTGTAAATACTGAGAGAAAAAAGTCATTTAGCATTCCAGCCATTGAGTCCCTATCACTCACTAATTCTCCATTGGAATCCATATGAATCTGTCAAAAACAAAATCAAAGTCCCCCAAAATATACAATAAAAAGAAACTACATCCACAGGAATGAGTCAAGAAACATATCCACATACCAAAAAGTAGAAACTCGAAGATGAACTATCCCAGCTGTAACAAGACTTTAACAACATATACGACTGGGTACAAACAAACAACATGACCTTCAACGGAAAAAAAATTTGAAATGCTAAGATGCAGTACTGGTAACGATGAACGGTAAACATTTAGACGAGTGGCCCGGCCCCCCCAAAATATTTTTGTGTATATATTATCATTCACCCGTGTTTGAATATTCATACGCGTTTGAGTTTTCTTCAAATGATAGCTGCCCCCTTTTTTGTATTAAAAAAAATGCCTGAAAGTAAACAAACCGAAAACGTTATTTACGTAGGCCATTTTTTTTTACAAATTTTTTACAAATTTTTACTAATTGCAGTGGTTATACTTCCGAAATAGCGAAGAGGAAAGCCTATTTATTTTGCGTGTCTGCGTCCTATTCAAAATCTAGCTGACTTGAATCGCGTTTTATTTTCAGGGCATCTAAATTCAAAGTTAGGGTTCACATCTAATGCTCAGCCACAAATGTCGCATTCGCTTTTAATTTGCACTAAACTATGAACATCCAAAAAGGTGTTTAATTTATCTTTATCTGAAACTAGGGTTAATAATTCTGCAAGAGATGAGGGACAAAGTTCCAAATTCGATACTATTTTCACGTCTGATTGATCATTTTCAAACTGTGTAAAAGGGGAATGTTTGACACCCAAACTGCTAAAAAAGAAGTAGTTCCTTGAAATGATCTAGCTAATTACATTTAAATGTATAAAAGAAGGTAATAAAAATAGTAAAAAGGGGAAAAATATATTGACAAATAAAAATGACACCGAATGAAGATAGTAAAAAGCTATTAAGTGGGAAAAAATTGAAATCAAGCATTTCTGACGTCATACCCCCCCCCCCCCCAACCCATATTATAATTCGCAAAACGATTAAAGACACTGACATGATGTAGTTAAAGCATTCACCTTTGTAAACGTCAGAACATTATAACAATTAGGATTATATACTGGGGGGCTGTACCCCCCAGACCCTTCCCCAATTTAATGAAACTCAGGATATTCATAGTGTGGTCCCCCCCTTGTGTTTACCCCCACACGAGCCATCCCCTTAAATGTACTCTAAAAACGTGAAACATTTTGGAACATGGACTAAAATAGTACATTTTATCGGCCGGGCCGCTCAACTACATATTTACACAATTAACACCTAGGCCCCTGCAAACTGAAGGTGGTCTACCAATCACAACAAAACCCCACATGAAGTGCTTAGGTGTGCACCTAAGTAAAGATGGATGGGCATTGGCTGAGCTCAGTAGAGGATGAGAAAGATCTAGGAGTAGTAATAGATAAGTCATTAAGGTTTTCTAAGCAGTGTATTGAAGCAAGAAATAGGGCAAATAGAGTGCTGGGTTTTATTAAGAGAAATGTCAGTTACAAAAGTAAGGAGGTTATTCTTAAACTCTATAACTCTTATGTTAGGCCACATCTAGAGTACTGTATACAGGCATGGTCCCCACATTTTAGACACGATATTAACCTTCTTGAGTCAGTGCAACGGAGGGCAACAAAGATTATTCCTTCCCTGAGGCACCTTGAATATATAGATAGACTGAGGGTATTAAATATGTTCTCGTTCGAAAGGAGGTGTGTGAGAGGGGATATGATTGAGCTCTTTAAAAAATTTTCCGGGATAGATAAATTGGATGTTAGCAAGTTTTTTGAGTTAGATGATGGAAATCCGACTAGAGGTCACCACTTGAAAATTAAAAAGCAAGGGTATAGGTTGGATTTAAGAAAATATTTTTTCACCAATAGAGTGGTAGACTTCTGGAACAAATTGCCACAGAGGGTAGTAGGTAGTCCAAATCTAAATGTATTTAAGAGTAGGTTGGATGAGTTTATGGGAAGGGAAGGTTGTGATAGTTCCTAAGTTTTGTATATATTAATATTGTTTGTATATATCTATAGTTGCATGATTTAGTTCTTGACAAGCCTTGATTGGTGATACCCTTGTTTCTGGATGCAATCCTCTGGATGTAGTTTTCCTGGGAGTTTGGGTGCCTTAAAAAAGAGGCCGTTTGACTCGGATGACCTATGATGAGCCCTTGTGGCTTTTGTCATCTGTTATATTATATTGTGGGGGACTTTGATTTTGTCTTCCCCTGGTGATGGTGCTTTTTGTGGGTGGGTTTTGACGGAGGCGGATGACCTTTGATAGGCCCTTGTGGCTTTTGTCATCTGTGTAATTATGTTATGTTTTATGTTATGGCGCTGTTAGTCGGCTACAATTTTGGGCTACAGCATATCTCTTATGACATCAGACGATAGCGTAACATATGAACAATATCGGCGTAATATTTTTTTGTATATGAGTATATACAGGATCATCGCAGGGTGGTCCACCAACAGTGATATCTCCCCCACGAGCAGTCCCCTTGAATTTACTGGGGGTTTTTCTCCCCAACAGCTTTTTACGGGCAGAAAAACCTAACCTAATAACAAACAATTCTACTTTTATAGGTTTCTTGATTAGTTTATGCGCCTCTAGATAATCTAAAAGTTTTTCGCGATCATACAAAGTAAAGCCGAATTCGAATAACAAAGAAGCACATGGAGAGCACGAAAACACAATAACGAAAGAAAAAAATTTGCAAAACGGGTCCTATTTATAAGCTACGATGTTGCCAGTAAGCTGTTATCGTTCGCAGTAAACAAAAAAATACGAAAACAATAAAAGACATCAAGAAACCTTACCTAACTTAGAAAAAATATATAAACGAGCAGAGCGCAGATATTTAGTAAATAATAGACTAAAATTTACAAATCCCAAAAGAACAAAAAAATATAACGCAGTGATTGTCACATCTGACGCTACCGTCTGACATCATAAGAGATATGCTGTAGCCCAAAATTGTAGCCGACTAACAGCGCCATCTACCGTGTGCCTCGAATCTGAAGTATTACCAAGATGCCATATTCCAACGCCACATTGAAGAAATCACAAAGAAAGCCAGGAAGACAGCAGGGTGGATCCTAAGGGTTTTTCACTCACGAGAACAAGACTGTCTCCTAACACTCTGGAAAACCCTGGTCCAGCTGATCCTCGACTACTGCAGGCACAGAAATATGACTATAAAGCACACATAAACGCAAAGCACAACCAACATATAGTTGACAAACAAGCTAAAGAGCTGGAGTCAATGTGTATAAACCTCTTCCATAAGATCATCTGTGAGTAATGTAAATAATGATATCAAGTATTACAGACATTAGTATGCTAAAGCACGTGCGGCCCTAAGATTCATCATTACCAATAATAAATAAGCCCTCCTAGGTAAGTAACCATTCCCCCAAAAAATTCAAAGGCAAGATAAATAAAAAAACTGTAGAAAAAATATATATATAAACAAGAAAGCGCATGCTAAATTCACAAAATGTAATAATGTTAAAATGGTTAAATAATAGAAAAAATAAAAACTATCATGTGTTTCTATAGTAACCCAATAATTGAGTAACCATGGTTTCCATAATTTGGTCCATTGCTACAAACTATAACAAATTCGTCTGGGGCATTCTTATAAATAATAATAATTCTGGGAAAATTATATTCATAAGTATATAATATGTAAAAATTAGCATCCAAAAATATAATCAATCAATTAATTTGTAACTCAGGAATATTCAATGTAAAACACCCGAATATATTAAAATACCTTATCTTTAAAATCAGAGGTGGGCGCCGCTACCAATTTTTTTAAACCGCTATCCGCTACTCAGCAAACCTTGGCTAGCTAAAAACGATACCGCGACTAGCGCTGCTTTTACAAAATCGCGAAACCGCTACCCGATACTCCGCTATCGCTAATTTTCATTGTAAAGTGCTACCAGAGCGTTGCCCCTCCCCCCCACAGCTTTTACTAGTTTTAAAAAAATTTCAAGTAAAACTACTGTTTATTATCTCAAAAATTAGCAGTTTTATTGTAAAGAAACGTAAAATAGGTAGCGGTAGTGGTTTTGAATTTTTTTAGTCAGCTGCTTTTTGATTATGAAAACCGCTTCCTCTACTCCGCTACCATTTAGAGAGTCGGCAAGTAGCGGAGTAGCGGACTGTAGCAGCTGAAATCTTTGCAAGCTCCTACAAAGTTCGTAAAGAAGCAGTTGGCAATTTCTCGTCTGAGAAAATTATGCATATCGCACAAAAGTCCATTTCTATACAACCTTTGATACCAATACGGTTACTTCAAAATCAAAGGACGACTCCTCACAACCACCAACCAATCAAAACCTTTGTACAACCCAATTGGAAATTACCAATCAGAATAGATTTTCCCGTTTCCTGAGCCCCGAGCGCATTTTAACGAACACTTTTATTTCATCAGCGCAGAGACAAAGTCAGTAAAAGTTAGCTTGGATGACAAAGGCCAAAAGGGCTTATGAAAGGTCATCTGTAGCTGTCAAAACCCACCCACAAAATGCATCCATAGGATTGTGTTAGATCATGCATCTAAAATATACAATTTAAACAATACATAGGATTGTGTCAGATCATGCATGTACAATATACAATTCGAACAATACACAGGAGTGTGTCAAAAGCAAAAGGCATCATCATCAAGACTCATCAAAATCAAAATCAATCGTAATATAAAATAAAAAAACTGCATCCATAGGAATGAGGCCGAAATACCCCCCAAAGTCAACCCTCCGTCCCCATATAATCATCTAATCTGCGTTTGAATACATTCAAGTTTGGACTGTCTAACGTCTCAGATGGCAAACTATTACAGTAAGCTATCACTCTATTGGGGAAAAATTGTTCCCTAACATCCAGTTTGCACATCTGTTTTTTTTTTATTTTTAAGTGGTGACCCTTGGTCCTATTACTACCTTCCAACTCAAATAACATGCTAAAATCCAACTTATCAATCCCAGAATAGATTTTAAAAGCTCAATCATAAACAAAGGTCTACAAATATTGAAAGTGTAATTCCTTCCTTTAAATTCAAATTCCCCTGATTTTATAACTTCAAAAACGTCGCGGTTGTACTATACTATATTTTATATAATTCCCCCATATGTATATATATAGCGCACTAATGGCATACTTTTAACTGGGATCAAAGCGGTGCTCGCTGCCTCAGTGTGCCTGGTTCGAATCGCTTCCGTGCATGATTTTTTTTCGAAAAAAGGTAATAAAAATATTACTGTAAGGAAAAATTATCCTGTTTTCTCTTTCAATGTAGTTTAATGGATATATATATATATATATATATATATATATATATATATATATATATATATATATATATATATATATATATATATATAAGGTATATAAAGTGGATATTATCGAGGTAATAAGATATATAATATGGTTTAAAACAAAATATAGTCACGAACTAAGCTAAGCCACAAAACCTAAGCTCTCTCTCTCTCTCTCTCTCTCTCTCTCTCTCTCTCTCTCTCTCTCTCTCTCTCTCTCTCTCTCTCTCTCTCTCTCTCTCTCTGTCTCTCTCTCTCTCTCTTCTCTCTCTCTCTCATAAAGAAAGTAGAGGGAGAGGTGACGCCCCCTTGTCGGGGGAATAGAGCTTGTGTGTACCTTTGACTTTTCGAGCTATGTCAGTGGGGGTACCTCTTCTGGCTACCCCTGGTAGGGCTTCCCTTGTCGATTTGGTCGAAAACGAGATTCCAGACTAAGTGCGTCATTCCTTCCTTTTTCTACTCTATCCTTCTCCTTTTTCTACTTTTATCCTATCTCTCCCACTTATACAAAAGTAAAATAAAAGCCTACTCCTATCATGTCACTCTTTTCCTTTTTTCCTTCTATCTACATATAAGGACCTGGCAGCAACCTCATACGTCAGAAGAGAGGCTTTGGAACCTCTATAAATAACGCCAATCGACGCTTACTGGTTGCGAGAGACTAGGACTAGAAGTGTCCTAGGCTTTGGGGCACGATGAATGGGATGAGGGTAGTGCCCCGTTAACCCCTTCCCTGGCGCGTAATTGTTGACCATTCCCAGTGACCGTTGACGGATGCCTCTGGTAGCATCGGTCCGGGGTGATGGCCCTTTGTTCCTAGGTTGGTTGCCAGGTTAATAAAAAGCCTTGGCTCGAGTCTCTTGGTGTGGCTAGATAGCCATTGAACGCTGCTCTGAGATATTTTCCGTCGTGAAGGGAACTTTTAAGAGTTTAGTACGGGGTGTGCTCCGCTGTTCACCTGGTAAGAAATCGATGGCCCCCTCAGGGACCGTCAGTGCTGCTTGGTTGGGAGCCACGGCACGCCGAGGTTTGACGACTCAGGCGGACGAACAGCAGCACAAGGAGCGTGCCTTCTGAAAGATCCGAAACCTCTCCGATCTATAGGCGGGAGTGACTCACGCGGCTCGAACTCACCACCCCCTTTCTATTTTATTGAGTGGCACAAAGTATTCAGAGATATAAAGTGTTCAGCATGACTGGAAAGAAAGGACTCGGTGCGTTAAAGTATACCTGCTCGACATGCCGAAAGGACAAGTGGTGTGTAGATTTTCCGGAGGGGTGCTTCTCAAAATGCCACCCTGGAAGTATCTGCACGGTCTGCGTCCTAAGTGCAGAACTTCAGGAGCTTAAGGAACTTTTTAAATCTTCTGAGGAAAAAACACGACGGCTGGAAGAAAAGGTGAAAATCCTTGAATCTGAGCATGTGACTCAAATCCGTCATCTCGAAGCCATCATTGGAGAGATAAAAGCCACCAAGGTAGAGCAACAGCAACAAGAAACTCCCAACGACGCGGATGGCTCCTTTGTTGGGCCCTCATGCACCGCATCGATAGAGATAGGCCAACCATCCGACGCTCTAGAGCCAGCAGCTGCTAAGGTTACTCAGGGCGTCAAAAAGAAGAAAAGGAAGAGTAAGAAAGGAAAAACAGTAGATAAAACAAAAGAGAAAGTAGAAACGGAAGAAAAAACGAAGAAGAAAAAGAAGAAGAAAAAACAAAAAAGTGGGGAAGAAAGAGGAATCGAAAGAGCCCATTATGAAAGGGAAGCCTCTGTCATTTGAACCCAAATGCGCGAGGGTCATCGTGATCGGTGACTCCCAAGCGCGGGATCTACAACCCTTGCTAGCAGCCCGCCTTCGCACCAGTGGGAAAGTAAGCTGCCTTCCAGGAAAGGGGAACAGAGAAATAAGGGTGGAGGCTGAGAAATCTCAGATCTCTGAGAACTCAAGAGGGGCCCTCATGGCAAGTGGCAACGATCTCTACCTACAAGGAGGTAAAGTAGGTGCCAGTGGGAAGATCCTGACCACGGTTATGGGAGGAGTTGACGACTGTGGGCTAAAAACCCGCAGACGTGTCGTGGTCGGGATACTCCCAAGACGAGGTCCATCCCGCAATGCTCGCGCGAGGAACATCTCCATAAACCAACTCCTGGGAGATCTTTGTACGACGGAAGAAGTCTTTTTTTGTAGCCCCCTACCGCACCTTTTACGGGAGAAATGACCTGTACAAAAGAGACGGAGTGCATCTTTCCTTTAAAGGAAAAGCTGCACTCGCGAACATGATCCAGGATGTTGTTGTCACAAAGAGGGGAGTGACCCCACCACAGAGAAAGAAAGTGGGGAAACGGAAGAGCGTAGGGAGTCCTAAAGTCGGGGACTCCCTCAAAGTTCTTCTGTTTAATGCGAGGTCTATCAGAAACAAGATTCTAGAACTTCGTGGCCTCGTAGCAATATAAGAACCTGAGATAGTGGCCATAGCGGAGTCGTGGATAAAAACCTCAAGACAAGATTTTGAAGGTGAATTCACGATCCCGGTTACCAGCTCTTCTTGAAAGATAGGCCAGACAGAGAGGGTGGCGGTGTGATGGTGTATGTCAAGGATACTCTCAAATCGACGGATTGCAACATCGTATCCGACCATGAACTACTAGGTGTTGACCTAGAGATAGGTCCTGCCAAATACAGGACCCTGGTGCTTTATAGACCTGCTCCACTCGTTGAAAAGGACAGAGATCTGTACCAGCTACTAGGAGAACTTGTTGAAGACAGAGTGTGTATCGTCATGGGGGATTTAATCACACAAGTTGACTGGGAAACAAGAGAACCCTGTTGCGAGAACGCACTACCCCTGGAGTTCGCTGACAACGAGTTCCTGACTCAATGGGTAAGAAAGCCAACGAGAGGAGACAATATCCTCGACTTGGTTTTCACCTCTGAGGATGACATCGTTGAGGACCTCTCTGCTGGCGAAGAGCTCGGTGGCAGTGACCACCGACTAATTAGATTTGTAGTCAAAGTCCCGAAGGCAGGGCTTGCAACTAGTAAATCGAGGAAACTCGATTTGAAAAGAGCAAACTTTGCAGGTCTTCGTGCTGGACTGACTGACGCGAGGCTAGAAGTGTGCGATGTTGTTGAAGACTCGTGGAACAGTTTCAAAAATAAGTTCATGAGTCTTCAATCACGTTTCATCCCTCTGAAATGTTCCCATCGGTCTTCTGTTCAACAAAGTGGTTTAATCGAGAAATCGGCCAACTGCTTAGGGAGAAGAGAACTGTGTACCGGCAAACGAAGATCTCGGGCGTCTTTGACGAATACCGAAGGCTAGCCAGGAGAGTGAAGTCTAGCATAAGGGTGGCTAAGCGGTCTGAGGAACTACGAGTGGCAAGAATCTGTAAAGAGAATCCCAAGGAGTTTTTTGGATATGTGAACAGCCGTAAACCAATCCATCGAACGATTGGCCCTTTGAGAAATGAGGAGGGGGCATTAAAGCATTCAGATGCAGAAAATGCTAACCTGCTCAACGACTACTTCTCTTCAGTGTTTACTGAAGAGTGTGGTCCCATCCCCCAGCCAACGGATTTCTACTCGGGGGGAAAGCTGGAGGATATGGACTTCACCGGAGGGGAAATAAAAAAGAAGATCAGTGACCTAATGACGAACAAGTCACCTGGCCCGGATGGGTTTCTATCTAAAGGGTTGAAAGAAGTGCGTGATCAAGTGTCATGACACCTGAGCGCAATCTTCAACATGTCAATCCGGACCGAATGCGTTCCTAGAGACTGGCGTGAAGCGGAGGTGACTCCTATCTTGAAGAAAGGAGACCGTAGCCAACCGTCGAACTACCGACTTATCAGTTTCACTTCGATAGTCGGTAAACTCATGGAAAGCATGATGGTGGACAAAATGACGTCGTATTTAGAGTCAAACCTGCTAATGAGGAGTTCCCAGCACGGCTTCCGAAGGCAACGGTCATGCCTGACGAACCTTGTGGAATTCTTCCACTTCGTTTTCAGTGAGCACGACCGAGACATGGCGGTGGATGTTATCTACTTAGACTTTCAAAAAGCCTTTGATGAGATACCCCACCGCCATCTGCTCCGGAAAGTGCGTGCGCTGGGCATAAACGGAAATCTAGCAAGCTGGATAGAGAACTGGCTAAGTGGCAAACGGCAACGGGTCGTGTTGAATGGACAGGCTTCTGATTGGGTGCCCGTTACTAGCGGTGTTCCTCAAGGTTTTGTCCCGGGACCACTACTATTCATCATCTACGTCAACGACATGGACGATGACATGGTTGCAAAGATTTCTAAATTCGCCGATGATACAAAATTTGGTATGAACATCGCAAAGGAAAGAAATACTGCCCGCCTTCAAGGTGATCTTCGGAAGATTGGGGATTTGTCGGACACGTAGCAAATGCCTTTTAACATGAACAAATGCAAAGTGATGCACATCGGCCACCGAAACCCACAATCTAGGTATATTCTTAATGGCACCGCTCTTGAATCCACCGACACTGAGAAGAACTTGGGGGAACTATCACTAGGGACAAGTTCTCGAGGCAGTGTATTGAGGCGAGAAGAAAGCCCAAAGGATGCTAGGTTTTATAAAGCGACAGTTTGGAATTCGAAACAAGGAGATAGTTCTGTATTTGTATAAATCCCTTGTCCAACCGCACCTGGAGTATGCCGAACAATTTTGGAGTCCTTGTTTTCGAAAGGATATCGCGAGATTGGAACGTGTGCAAGCCAGGGCAACCAAACTCATTCCCTCTATCAGACACAAAAGTTACGACGATAGATTAAGGGAATTAGATCTGTTTTCGATGGAGACCCGGAGACTGCGTGGTCAGTTTATCGAAGTGTTTAAAATACTTCGAGGCTTCGATAATGTAGACTACACTGATGTTTTCCATTTGAATGAGGTTAGAACTAGAAATCATAGCTACAAACTTAAACTGAAGCGTTACCAGCGTGATCTGTGGGGGAAATATTTCAAATATAGCATCTACGGAACTTGGAACGCACTTCTAGTTGAAGTTGCCAACAGCAATTATGTTGAACAGTTCAAGTCGGGACTAGACAAAGTCTTGAAAAATAGCTGCGTGGAGACTTGAAGCGTGGCGCGAGTGCTCTTCTAGAGCGTCAATCTGACCCTTTAGAGGACTGGGCCTGTTCAAGTGTTCATTCAAAGGTATCCTCTTTGAATGGATCGTAAGGTCTACTAGGATACCTCCTTTCCTTGTTACTCCTTGTTACTCTCTCTCTCTCTCTCACACACACACACACACACACACACACACACACACACACACTGACTGACTCCGGCACTGTTTACGCCCCGCCCTTCTTTAGTTTTTACTGTAAGTTTGTTTTCATCTTACTTCAACGTACTCAATTTTTTCTTAACCACAAGTTTTCAAGGCGCACATCCCTTACCCATGAATATTCAAGCCACGACGTTTACCTCAACTGCCTCGACCACGCTAGCGGGCCAGGCCTCCTCAACTCTCACGACCATTTGTGCGTCACCCGTGGCAATTAGTCATCCTGCAGCTATAATCCAGGATGTCTGCGCCCGAGGAACCAACCAAACTTCAATCAATCTTCCCGCTTTCGATGTGACCGATCCGATCACGTGGTTCGAAATATGCGAGGTTTTGGTGGCATAGTAAGCTATAACTGATCAAGAGCGCATAATAAGCATCACGCCAAAAGTTCCAATAAGTAACTTTACTTTCTTTCCGGGAATTTTGTTACAAAGTGGAAGGAATGGTGCATGGAGGAGGGGGGGGGAGTTGATCAAGCTTTCAAGAATAAATTTGGGAGATCTCAGGTTGAAGACTTAAGAGAACTACTAAATACTCAACAAATGGGTGATAGGCATTCCACGCGTTTCCTAGAGCACCTCAAAGAATTAATAAGGGCGAATAGCGCTTTGTCAGAGCTTTTTGACTCGCCCCTAACGGAGATTTTTATGCATGGGATCCCTGACCACATTAGGCCCCTTATAATAATTGGTGAGCACAAGAGCATGGATGAAATCGCCAAAGCAGCAGAGATAATATATCTCAATCCTTACGTAAATTGCGGGACTGTCCCACAATCTTCCATTCCTCCCTCTACTCCATATATTTCGCAGGCTCGGTTACTAACGACGCCTTCTGGTAATAGGCCGGACCCGTGTAACTCTCATTTTCATATTTATCACCGGACTTGGCTGCCGCTTTGGAGAGGATAGTCGGAGAGCTGCAAAAACTAAAACACCAATGTGGAACCGAACGACTGCGTGGTCACAAGGGTGGACGGGGCGAAAGGCGCCGTTCGTCCTGTCGAAGACGAAACCAACGAGGGCATTTCGTCTATCCCCCTACTCCTAAATTCTCTCACTCTCAAACTATGAGTCTATGCTGGTACCATGAAAAATATGGTAGCGAAGCTGTACACTGTACAAAGCCTTGCCAATACTACCTATCATCATATTCTCATTCTCAATCAAATGCTTGCTCTTAACAATTTCGTCCTTCTAATCATAATGTTACTTTCATCCAACCAACTAATTGGTGCTGGTACCACAACAAATATGCTGCACAAGCCGTAAAATGTATACAACCCTGCACATATTTACAACCAGTACCTCCTCAATCTAACGCTATTCCACCAAGTTCACCTCAACAATCTATTCACTCTCCTCAAACTAATGCTCCAACTCACTCCTCTCATTCTAATTCAAATTCATCGACTAATTTAAACTGAGAACGCAAGCGATCAATGGGTCTATCACCTCTGCCTTTCCTTCATCTCAGGTCGATCCATCATTTATTATTTATGACCCACTCTCTGGTTTCTCATATTTAGTTGACACTGGTGCTCAATGTAGTGTTATTCCAGCGTCACTAGACGATAAAGCTTGTTCTTCCTCTGGTCTTGTCCTTAAAGCTGCTAATTCCTCGGATATAAGGAATTATGGAAGGCGCATCCTTCATTTGGCTCTCGGTCTCCATGGAATTTTTCGATGGACCTTTATTGTTGCCGAGGTCGACGTTCCTATTCCGGGCCTAGATTTTCTCTCTGCCCACGACATTTTGGTTGACTCTCGTAACCTCAAGCTTATCGATCGCATTACAATGCTCACAGTTTTGGGTTAATTTTTCCTGTCGCAGAGTTTTCTTCTCTCTATCCAGTTTACTTCAGCCAATCCACAGTTTCAGCGCCTGCTACAGGAATTTCCTGCAATTAGCATACCATACTCTAAAGACAGGCTTATTAAACACAATGTGGTTCACCGGATAGAGACGACTGGAGGGCCTGAAATTTACCGCCCCCGTCGATTAGCCCTATCTAAACTCGCCTTAATAAGGCAGGAGTTCACCTTCATATGGAAGCTGGCATAGCTAGCCCCTCTACTTCTACTTGGCCCTCTTCGTTTCATATTGTACCCAAATCTACCTCCGCTGAGTACAGAACTGTAGGTGATAACAGGCGGTTCAATGCCTGTGCTATCCCCGATAGATACCCTCTGCCTTATTTGTCCGATTTCAATTCTAATCTTTTCTGTTGTTCGATCTTTTCTCGACTCGATCTGGTTTGTGCTTTTAACCAGATCCTTATTCATCCAGATGACATCACAAAGACGGCTATCACCACACCATTCGGTTCCTTCGTCATGAACAGGATGCCTTATCGTCTTCGTAACAGAGGTCAAACATTCCAACGTTTTATGGATCAGGTTCTAAGAGGTCTTCCTTTCGTCTTCTGCTACATAGACGACCTCCTGATAGCATATTCGTCTCTAGATGAGCATCTGTCTCACCTTCCTCAGGTTTTCGCTCAACTTGAAGAGTACGGTATCGTATTCAACACTTGGTGTGCCCCCAACTCTCCTTCTTGGGTCACCATGTCTCGAGTACAGGGATTAGCCCACTCGAAGATAAAGTTACCGTAATGCGTAACTTTTCTCGGCCCACATCACGCAAGCAACTTAGGCGTTTCTGTGGAATGTTTAATTTATACCACATATCCATACCTAATTGTGCCAAATTCATGCAACCTATCAACTCTCTGCTCAGCAAGACCATAAAGAACTCTCCTCTTGAATGGTCTGCTGAAGCGTGCGATTCGTTCTCTCGCACCAAAGAGGCTATTGCCCGAGCTGCGGAATTGGCTCATCCTTCTCCAGGAGCCACCATCACCGTTGCCTCCGACGCATCCTCAACCTACGTAAGTGCAACATTGCAGCAGAAAGTTGGTGACCAATGGCAACCTCTTGCTTTCCTTTCTCGTTCTCTTTCAGACTCTTAAAAGAAGTATAGTACGTTCTCTCGAGAGCTCCTCAGAATATACCACGCAATCGGTCACTTCCAACAATACTTGGAAGGACGTGACTTTACCATTTTTACGGACCATAAGCCTTTGGTCAGTATTTGTGTTTCTCATAGTACTTCGTCAGTACACACTGCATTTGACACTCGTCATTTTGACTTCATCCTGCAGTTGACGAACGATATTCGCTATGTTCCTGATTCTTCAAACGTCGTACCAGACGCGCTCTCTCGCATGTCAGCGATTTCAGGCACGCTCTACCACATTACGCCCATCGATAAGCGACAATAGCGCTTGCACAGGAACAAGATGAAGACACGCAAACGCTGCGTCACTCTTTTCAACTCGTCGTTCGTGAGATCGATTTGCCGGACAGTCCTTCCAGGGCGCATCCTGGTTGACTACCTATTACCTGATTGTCCTTGTCCTTTCATTCCTCTCGCTTACCGTCGGCACATTTTCAAACAAATTCGTGGTCTCTCTTATCCTGGTGTCAATGCCACACACAAGCTCGTTCCCCAACGCTTCGTTTGTTGGGTATGAATGCTGACGTGGCAAAATGGACTCGGTCATGCCTGCTATGCCAGCGCGCCAAAGTCCATCGCCAGACAAAAGCTCCTGTGGTCTCTTTCCCTCTTCCTTCGTCGCGTTTTGACGCCGCTCACGTCGATCTAGTAGCTCCTCTTCCTTACTCTCGTGGTTGCAATTATCTTCTCACCATGCTCGATTGTTTTTATCGTTGGCCAGTGGCAGTTCCTATCTCGGACATCAGAGCTTCCACAGTTACTTGAGTCTTGGTCTCAACATGGGTTGCTCGTTTTGGTGTTCCCTCAACGATCATGACTGATCGTGGCAGCCAATTTGAATCCCACAAATGGGATGCACCAATCGCAGTGCTTGATTCTTTTCGCTTTCGTACCACAAGTTACTACCCCAAAGCAACTCAGCCGTCGAACGTTCTCATCAGGCGCTCAAGGCAAGCTTTGGGTGAACAAGCTATCTTTGATTCTTTGGGGCATTCGTTTGTCCTTGAAATAGGGTTGGCCTGCTCTGCAGCGGGACTAGTTTATGGTACACAACTTCGTCTTCCTGGTCAATAATTTTCTTCTTCTGACCGACCTCTACCTCCTGACTTCAATCTTGCTTCTTATGTAAACGATTTTGTACGGGTAATGGCTGAGGTTAAGCCTACCGTCCCTAGAGTGCCTGCTCATCAGAGACTTTCGTGCCGAAAGAGATGTCAACTCGTCCCTATGTCTTTGTCCGTCGCGATTCTACTCGATTCCTATTGCAACCAGTTTATGACAGACCCTTTCTCGTCATATCTAGGAAGCCAAAATTCTATGTACTGCAGTTTGGCGCCAAGTAGGATACTGTTTCTCTAGATCGTTTGAAACCTACCTTTATTGATGCTGTTCATTCTGAGCAGTCCTCATTTTCCTCTTCTACTATCTCTATTAATGGTCCAGCGATTCCCCTACCTCATCATCATCTAACCTCAGACCCATTCTCCTCTACCTCGCCCATATCTCCATTTCCTTCCCGATTGCTGCCGCCTCTTCTTTTGTTGCAGGAAACCTCGTTGTCAGAGCTATCCAGTCAGGAGACCATCCCTCCACCTCTGGTCACCCAAAAACCACCAAGCCAGGCACAGAACGTCATGCTATCGACAGACGCCAGCTCGGAGAGGTCACCCAAACGGGTCACCATCAATCCGTCCACTCTTGCTAGTCACAGCGCATCGCCCGCATTTTGTGCCATTCCCAGCAATTGTAGCCAGCCCACCGGCGTCATCACACGGTCTGGTCGCATGTCAGAAGGCCTCGGAGATATCTGGATTAGCTTAATATTTTTTGTAACCGGTTGGATAGCTCTCTTCGGGGGAGGAGTATTCTAGCAGCTGACATCTTTGCAAGCTCCTACAAAGTTCTCGCCCCAAAATACATTTTGTATGACCTTTGATACCAATACGGTTAGCTCAAAATCAAAGTACGACTTCTCCCAACCACCAAGCAATCAAAACCTTTGCACAACCCAATTCGAACTTAACCAATCAGAATAGACTTCCCCGTTTCCCGAGTACCGTGAGCATTTTAACGAAACTTTTATTTTATTAGCGCTCAGACAAGGTAAGTAAAGCTTAGCTCCCTAATTAACCATCAGTGTATACAAAGGTCCAAAAATATTTAAAGTGTAATTTCTTCCTTTGAATTGAATTCTAGTTCTCCTGATTTTATAACTTCAAAAACGTCGTTGCTGTACTATACTATATTTTATATAATTCTTCCATATATATATATATATATATATATATATATATATATATATATATATATATACATATATATAGAGAGAGATTAGATTGTGGCTTAGCTTAGTTCGTGACTATATTTTACTTAAATCATATTTTATATCTTATTCACTCTATAATATCCACCTTATATAGCTTATTCCTCTTAACATTATATTCATTAACCGTATTATCCAATTCAATTATTAAGCAATATTCCCTTTTTATTTGTTAGTTCAATAAATCTTGTTAAAATTATGCTTCAGTGCTCTCGAAACCTTCAAGGCTGAATTATTTATCCTCTCACGTTTTCTCTTTCGACGCATTTTTATCTTTAAATTCATATAGTAAGGTTTAATGGCTGCTATCTAGGCAAGTTTGTCATTAAACCAATCATAACATAAGCTATAGGACCGCCCAACTCTGTTTAAAATTTACCCTACACGAGCACGCATATACAAACAAACGCCTTTCGCCATCTGCCTTGAAGCTCTATACTTAGTCCACTTGTGCAGAACTTCGCTTCGAATAAGGTTAGTTACTTTTGCACTCTAAATTATTCTCGGGAATCAGTCCTTACGAGAGTAGATCATGACTCGTTTTCTTCTCTCATTGCATACCCCAATTCACACTCCATCATAGTTCTTTCCTACTAATTATACTTACACCACATAATTATATTTATACACTCACATGTACTCACGTATATACCTCGTATATGTCTGTAGCGTACGAAAAGGCAGGCGAGCGGCCTAAAATCTTCGGTTAAATGAATCTTTTTTTAGATTCAGGATGGCCGAGTGGATTCGTCGCTGGACCACGGTTAGCCAGCAGCGAATCCACTCGGCCATCCTGAGTCTTAAAAAAGACTCATTCAAGCGAAGCTTTTATACCACTCGCTTTCATTTCTCGTACGCTACATAATTGAATTTTTATAATGACGCTAGAAGCTAGGATGCATAAACTAACACGAGATTGAAAATGGGGCGCATGCTTCGTGAATGGCACCGTTTACTGGCGAAATACTACGAGACGAACAAACACTGCCCTTTGGCTTATGGTCCGTAAAAATAATGAAGTCACGACCTTCCAACTGGTGGCGGAAGTGTCAGATTGCGATGTATATTTCGAGGAGCTCGCGATAGAACGTACTATACCTCTTTGGGGAGTCAGAAAGAGCGCGAGAGTAGAAAGCAAGAGATTGCCATTGGTCACCAATCTTTTGTTGAAAGGTTGCACCAATATGAATCGAGGATACGTCTGAGGATACACTGATGGGGTCTCCTGGGGAAAGATGAGCCAAACTATCTACATGTCCATAATTATTTCACCTATATTCATGGTCGTGTACTCAGAGTACTAACTAGTAATCGCAAATTATATTACTTGTATTATATTTCAAACTCAACTGCTTAGTAATCTTTCATATTCTCTGAATAGCATAAAAATTAAATTCCTCAGCTATTTTTTGTGTACTAAAATTAATTTAAGAAAATTAACCTTAAATCCATACTATCTTGTAAAATTCGAATATATCCTATTTTTGTTAATATCAAGTAATTCTATTCCTTGGATAGCTTGAGATCCAATCCACGTTAGGGTTGTCGTACGATCAGTCAACTCAAATAACAAATTTATGCACGTACTGACTTGTATTGCTATCTAGGGCAACTAAATCATGCATGCACTAGTCAGAACCCATACATAAAAATGGTGCCTAGACCCGGGATTAGCCTACTCGAAGATAAAGTTGCCGTGATGCATAGCTTTCCTCGACATACATCACGAAAACAGCTTAGACGTTTCTGTCATATGATCAACTTCTACCACAGATTCATTCCAAACTGTGCCCAGGTCATGCAACCTATTAATTTTATGTTCAGCAAAACCAAAAAGAACTCTTCTCTTGAATGGTCTACTGAGGCGTGCGATGCATTCTCTCGCACAAAGAGGTTATTGCCCGCGCTGTAAAATTGGTTAATTCTTCTCCATAAGCCCCCATTAGCGTATCCTCAGACGCATCCTCGACTCATGTAGGTGAAACCTTGCAACAAAAGATTGGTGACCAATGGCAACCTCTTGCTTTTTTTCTCGATCTCTTTCTAACTCCCCAAAAAGGTATAGTACGTTCTCTGGCGAGCTCCTCAGAATATACCTCACAATCCGCCACTTCCGTCATCACTTCTAAGGACATGTCTTCATTAATTTTACGGACCATATGCCTTTGGCCAGTGCTTGTTCGTCTCATAATACTTCGTCATTACACACTGCAGTTGACGCTCGTCATCTTGACTTCATCCTGCAGATGGCGAATGATATTCGCTATGTTCTTGGTTCTTCAAACGTCGTACCGGATGCACTTTCCTGCATTCCACGATTTCGGGCACACAGCTCTCTCACACTGTGCCAATCGATTATGCAACGATAGCGCTATCCCAGGAACGATCAAGACACGCAAACACTGCGTCACTCTTCTTAACTCGTCGTTCTCGAGATCGACTCACCAGACGATCCTCCCAGGCGCATCCTGGTCGACTATTCACTGCCTGACTGTCCTAGATCTTTTATTCCTTTTGCTTACCGTCGGCACATTTTCGACCAAATTCACGCTCTCTCTTATCCTGGCGTCAATGCCACGGGCAAGCTCGTTGTATAACGCTTCGTATGAATGCCGATGTGGCTAAACGGACTCGCTCATGCCTGCCAAATTCCATCTGCACACAAGAGCTCCTTTGGTCCCTTTTCCTCTTCCTTTGTCACGCTTTGACGCCGTTCACGTCGATCTAGTAGCTCCTCTTCCTTATTCTCGGGGTTGCAATTATCTTCTCACCATGATCAATCGTTCTACTCGATGGTCAGAGGCAGTTACTATCTCGAACATTAGAGCTTCTACTCACTCGAGCCTTCGTCTCATCATGGGTTGCTCGTTTTGGTGTTCCCTCAATGATCATGACTGATCGTGGCAGTTAATTTGAATCCCACCAATGGGATGCACTCATGACATTGCTGAGCTCCTTTCACCTACGTACCACTAGCTACCACCCCTAAAACAACGCCAAATGGCAAAAGTTATACAGGACCCTCAAAGCAAGCTTACGCTCCACAGATCCCAACATCACAGGGGTGGACAAGCTACCTTTGATTCTCATGGGTATTCGTTCATCCTTGAAACAGGACTTTGCTTCTCTGTGGCGGGACTTGTATACGGTATTCAACATCGGCTTCCTGGTTAATTCTTCTCTTCTTCTGACCAACTTCTACAATCTCACCTCGATCCTGCTTCATATGTACATAATTTTGTACGGGTGATGGCTGAAGTTAAGCCAACCGCCCTTAGAGTGCCTGCCAATTACAAAAGCTTCGTGCCTAAAGAGATGACAACATGCTCCCATGTTTTCGTCCGTCGCGATTTCAACTCGCACTTCTTTGCAACTAGTTTATAACAGCCCCTTTCTCACCATCTCCAGAAAGCCGAAGTTCTTCATACTTCAGCTTGGCACCAGGCAGGATACTGTCTCCATAGACCGCCTGAAACTCGCCTATATAGAAAACGTTCACGTAGAACGCCCTTTACCTCCTCTTTCTCCCACTATAACCTTATATGTTCTAGTAAGCCCCCCAAACAATCCCCAACCCACCCTTTGAACCACCCCTACTACTCAAACCTTCCGTTTCGTTGCCTCTTCCTTTTGTGTTGCAGTAACCCTCGTCGGCATCGGTGGTCAGTCAAGAGCAAACCTCTTCACCACTGTTCACTCTGTCAGCGAAGAACAGGACTCAGGACTCCCACGTCCCGCTAGATGCCATCTCGGAAGGAAACAGCAAGCGGATCACCTTGGCTCCATCAACTTTCACATGTCACAATGCCTCGTTCAACGCTACTGGCACTGCCACAGTAAATCTGTGTCGCCGTACCCGCAGTCAAACCTCTAGCACTGTCACACGCTCCGGTCGTGTCGTCAGGAGACCTCTGCGTTACACGGACACGTAGTTCTCTATTATAAAAATGGGCGGGTAACCTTCTTAATGTGGGGGGAGCGTTATAGTAATGCCCTCTGGGGCATTCCTATAAATAATAATAATCTTGGGAAAATTATACTCATATGTATATAATATGTAAAAAATACACTGGTGAAAAATGTATTTGGTGAATTGACAAAAGTACATTTTCCTACCTAATTCGAGCATACTGAATTCAAATCTGAAATCAGATTCTCTAAATGTTACAGATATTTTGTAATATCAATAGCTAATATTATACAATAATTTTCATTTTATCACGCCTATCATCATGCCCTGAAGTAATTTGAAATCATCCTTTTGCGTTATTTATAGTAAAGCAGGTTTTTTGGCACAAACATTTCATTTCATATGATAAGAAACTTGAATTACACATTGGGATTACAAATACTGTCATCAAATAGATGCTAATTTATTAATGACCTCTTCTTGATTTTAATCGGGCAAAATTTACGTTTGTAACTCTTTCTCTTGTAAGTCTTCTCTGGCTGATCTCTTCTAATCGTCCAGCAGTAGTCCGCCATCATGTTTCTATCCCTGTGACCTTGGTAGCGCTCTTCCATCGTCATCAAATCCTGATGGAAGCGTTCCCCTTGTTCGTCGCTCACGGCTTCCAGATCCTTTGTGAATCGGTCGAGGGGACTACTTAAGAAATCCAGCTTCACACTCATGTTGAATCCTAGAAGATCATAATATGTTAAAAGCATATTAGTAACCAGATCCTCGTAGTTATGCGTTTTTTTGTTTCCCAAGAAGTTACGAACAACGGCAGAAAATTAGAGCCAGGCTGCCTTCTCTTTTTCATTCATGGTGTTCACGAATTTAAAATCACTCAGAAGTCTTCGGATTTGAGGGCCATCAAATACTCTTGCTTTTATTTTTTCGAATGACAAAGCAGGAAACGCCAAAACTATGTGCTGAAAACAATCACGGTCATTGCTCAACGTCTTGACATAGTGCTTCATCACCCCAGTTTGAGATGAAGTGGAGGGAAAACGATCTTCTCTCGACTTACGATTGGCTCATTAACAATGTTTGGCATTCCTGCCTCCAAATTTTCCCAAACTGGCCAATCTTTTGGGGACCAGTGTTTGTCACGGGCTCGACTGTCTCACATACAGATATAGCATGGAAACTTTGTATATCCCTTCTGCTGGCCAAGGAGGAAGTTGACCATCTTAAGGTCTACACATACGATCCAATTGTGTCATTGTATTTAAGTAAATCCATGACCATTCTTATGTTATCGTGAGTTTCTCGCAGATGGACAGAGTGACCGAGAGGAACTGCACTAAAGTCATTGCCATTATGCAAAAGGACACACTTAAGGCTACGCTTGGAGCTATCAAAAAATAGCCTCCACTCAGCAGGGCTATAGGTGCCAAGTCCCAACTCGGTAAACAGACCAGGAGCATCGTGGCAGTATACAATTTTTTTGTCCTCAGAGAAATACTTAACAAATTTACTCTCCCTTGTTCGGTAATATGATACCCGTACAGACCTGTCGAACATATGTTTTTCACTCAACCTGGAGCCTAAAAGTTCTGTAGCTTTCTTGGAGAGCGTCAAATCACGTATAAAGTCATTCAAATCCTCTTGATTCAAACAGTGAGGAGCTAAAGACTGTTCAGCATCTGATGATGAATCTGCAGACTCTGAATCCATTCCGTGGACATCCATATCAGGTACATCATTTTCATCGTCGGAGGAAGCATATCCACTGAAAATCGGAACTGGTAAATACTCAGAATGAGGTACTGGCCGGATCGCCGAGAGAATGTTGGGGTAGTCGATCTTGTGCCGATTTATCTTGTCAATCCCTTTAGTATTTACCAGGCAGAAATAACAGTCCGATACATGATCCTTTGGCTCTTGCCATACCATGGCGATTCCAAAAGGAAGACCATTTCTCTTTCCTTTCGTCCACTCACGAAGATGCTCCACACAACTATGGCAAACAGCATGTGGAGCCCACTTCTTATCTTGATCGCCAAGAGGAACATCAAAATATGCCTTATAAGTGCGGATCACAAAGTTTGATATATTGCGCTTTTGACGAACTAGCATGTAACAGCCACATGTGTAGCAGAAGGTGTATGGATCATTAACGCAACTTCCTCTTGACGAAGCCATCACTCTAACATGAGACCTGAAAAAAGAAACAATAATGTCAATATTTTGCACAATAACACATTACTATCTTACCACTATGTACTGTGAAGTATTTGCTTTCTACAAGCATCTTCTGTGTCCGTCCGGAGAGTAGTTTTCGGGGAAACGAGAAAATAGAAATTACAGAATAACTATAACATGTGGGTAAAAATGGATTATATATTTGAAATCAGCATGAAAAAAAAACGAATTAAAATTGGTAGATAAATCTAAGTCACCAGAAAATGTGATTAAAATTGTTCCCCTGTGTTATCATCCCAAAATATATTCGATCAATTAATTTGTAACGCGAGAATATTCAATGTAACTTCACCCTAATACATCAAAAATACCCTTTCTTTAAAATTTATCCTACACGAGCACGCACATACAAACAAATGCCTTTTGCCATCTACCTGGAAGCTCTGCACTCAGTCCACTTGTGCAGAACGTTGCTTCGAATAAGGGTAGTTACTTTTTCTCTCCCAATTATTCTCGGCAATCAGTCCATACGAGAATAGATCATAAGTCCTGTTCTTCTACGAGTATCATTGCAGACTGTCGTAGAATGGACTCTCGACGATATACCATATATAACTATTCGTTGAGGGAACTTACTTAATTATCTTTAGAGTGCGTGGATGTCTGGCTGGCCGATATTATGTATCTTCGATATGCTTAGAAGTGGAACTGAGCTCAAGGATAATAATAAGGCTATAATTAATAAAATAGAGTTTTATTAATAATAACTATCAACAACACACAAAACGGAAAATATTGAAATAAACAGAGAATGGAAAGGGTCGTGTGGAATCGAGCTAATCCTAGGATTAAAAGATTTAAAAAGGTAAAACAAATATAAAGTTAAAGAGATGGGATGGTTCGCTAAACCATTTAAAGCACAGGATAGAATTGACAAAAGGGTTAAATACTTAAATGTAACGTTCGGCTTACTTAATTTATACTTGTTGTGCAGAGGAAGGCGACGTGAAGGAATTTTCGGTCCGCTGGCGAGTTCCAGCCAAAGGGGGGGGGGAATAAAATGATCCTGACGTGGCGTCTTGGGAATGAGAACCGTTTCTTGTCTACGGGCTCAAGAACAATGGCTGTTCTAATGTTGTTCTCCTCTGAACAACAAAGGGGAAGGGTGAGAACCGTTTCTTGTCAACGGGCTCGAACGAACAATGGCTGTTCTAACGTTGTTCTCTTCCTGAACAACAGGGGAAAGGTGAGAACCGTTTCTTGGCGAACGGGCTCAAACGAACAATGGCTGTTCTACGTTGTTCTCTTCTGAACAACAGGGGGGGTGAGAACCGTTTCTTGTCAACGGGCTCGAACGAACAATGGCTGTTATAACGTTGTTCTCTTTCTGAACAACAAGGGGGAAGGGTGAGAACCGTTTCTTGTCAACGGGCTCAAACGAACAATGGCTGTTCTAACGTTGTTCTCTTTCTGAACAACAAGGGAGCAGCTTTGTGGACTTGGCGTTACGAAGGCTCGAACCTTGGCACTCAAGGGATATTGTCCTTCTTCTGGACAAGTGTTGGTGAATTTCGAGGTCGAGGTCCCTTCTCGCACAAGGTGAGAGAGGGTCGTAGTAATGTTTCGCGACGAAAATCTGGATCACCAATCTGATCTTAGTGGTAAAGTTTCCATCTAAATA
The DNA here is from genome assembly GCA_963969495.1 of Ceratothoa steindachneri. Classification (NCBI taxonomy): domain Eukaryota; kingdom Metazoa; phylum Arthropoda; class Malacostraca; order Isopoda; family Cymothoidae; genus Ceratothoa; species Ceratothoa steindachneri. Next base: position 51,796,979 of record OZ018330.1, on the reverse strand, counting down.
GTCAAGACATCTCCTTGGCGTGGGGGACAATGGAGTGGGAGCTTCGAGGGAATGCACAGCCGAGCCTGAGAACAAGCCTTATCTGCCCATAAGCCTAACTCAATCTGGCTTGATCGGCGGATGGGGCAAACGGGGGGGGGGTGATAAACCTCCTTGTTTAAACATTGACTCAGGTGGCTGCGATAAGGCGCCCAGCTTCAAAGCGAAGATGCACGTGGGAAGCATCGTGGTTTTAAATAACATGTGATAGTGGTTGAAATTACGCGGCCTCAACCCGTTCTATCACACAGACCCCAATTCACATTCCATCATAAGGTCCAATTCACTTTAGGGTTGCCGTACGATCAGTCAACTCAAATAACAAATTTATGCACGTACTGACTATTGCATCGCTATTTAAGGCATCCAAATAATTTATATACTAGTCAGAACCTGTACATAAGTACCAAATAATTATTAATATTCTAATTGACTATTTTAATAATTTGTTCACTATATTGAATTACGTTAGTAAAGAAAGAGAACAGAATCTATCATGCTATATTTTAGTCTCACAGATATGTACGAGTATCTAGTTAAGCCGTAAATTATTTTTGCAAAACACCGGAGGAGTGGGGCGTGAAAGGAATGTTTCCCTATATCGGAGGAATCAATGGATAGAATTAGCGAAACCAAATACAGGGAGAGAGGAAGTTACGTGGACAAAAAAAAAGTTACCTAGGAGGAGAAGAATATGATAGTGTAAATGAAAGATGCTTAAAGAGAAGAGAATAATAGATTCATCAATAAAGAAAGAAATAACCAGCTATTAAGAACATTTGACAAATAACGCAAAAAAGGAGGGAAGCAGAAAGGTATGGGAATGTAAAACATCTTAAAAAAAAAGCTAAAGAGAAGAGAAATAGAAATGTATGGAAATGACATGAAACAAAACCAAGAAGTGACTACGAATATATTAAGAGAAGCTTGGCAAGGAATTTATCAAACAGAGATAATTAAAATCAGGAAAGTTTGTGATAAAAAGATAAAGAATTCATATAAAAACTCCTTTTTGCAGTGAAGAGAACAGAATGACTCAGGTAATCTGGTCAATAAAACTGAATAAGCAATTGTACGAACATCCGGATGCAGAGTTCAGAATTAGTGGGGAGCCACTGCAAAAAAGGTTAAATATACATGAAGGATAAGGAAACATATGTAATAGCATATAGCAGTGGCGTACCAGGGCGGGGGGGGGGGAGGCAACATTTTTTGGTCACCCAACATATTAATATTTAAATATTTTTTGGTATTTCTCAGCATTTGCAGTGCTGTCTATCTATTAAATTGTCAAATGCAATCTTTACTCTACCTGATTGCCATATATTACAAAATGTGTCACATTATTGCTCTTCCTTACTATTTTTTGTTCATATGTATCATTCAAATTGCTTATTTAGTTATATGAATGTGTACATATATAAACTATTGTGTACCATGTTTTATTTATAATCGGCAAATTTGCCGTGCCATATATGTATTCCGCCTTGACATCACATGTTCTATTGCACCACTTTTTCAAGACAAAGACTACCTGGTCCTGACAGTACCATAGAAAGAGTTCATCCGCGAAGAGGTGCACGGGTAAACCCCCCAACTTTTTAAGGGTAATCTACATGATATTTGGATCTAAAATTACTATAAATCTATAATTGAGTTCCGTTTCTGCTTGTGTTCTTCATTAAAGAATAGTGTAAGTGCAATGTCGGGCAACGTGTGTTTCTAGCAGAGGTTTTTCCAGCAGCTTTATTTGACTTCTATTTAAGATGATGCTCAGCATGGGTTTAGAAGAGGTAGATCTGTGGTGCTCGTTGTTATACAATAGGTAGGCTGCTGGCACCAAATTAACGGATTTAATAGGCCCAGCGAGAAACTCCACAAATGGACTCTCGGTAGATTCATCAAATCCTAACAAATTGTCTAACAGGTTTATAACGGAACTAAACATGGCTAATGCGAGAATAAAAAGATGGAAATATATATGTTAATTTGTTTAGAGAATAAGGAAATGAAAATACATATCTTAATTTGTATAAATAAAGATGAGGCAAGCGGTCGGCAGAGTCGCGGGTGACAGCTCACGAAATACGAACGCGGAAAGCAGGTATCAGGTCGAACATCGGAGTCAATACAAGGTCACACAAAACAAACATTCGCGTCTTGGGAAAGATTTATTAGAAAAAAGGGACTCTAAATAGCCGCTGAGCAAATACAGACTTTCACCAAGAGAAATTTTAACACAGATCTATAATAAGCGATTCCTATAATAAAGATAAACTATTGGAAATATGTAGGTATATCTTACACACACACAGTGGTTCGGTAGCTCCGCCCTAGTGGTGTAAATTAACGAACTAGACCACTGGGGTCGGTCCGTCCCCACGAACAAGTCTAGGCCACGCCCCCTAGGAAACGAACACATATATAGTCAGACATTTATTATTTCGGTGTTACAGAAGTCAGAAGGACAACCAGAGTCAGAGAAAGAAAATCATCATTCGTTAACACCGTTTACTTCCTTGGTAGCGTTAGCAATCCGTTTAATTCGTCCAAGTCATGTTCCATTTGAACCCAATACTTCACCTAGAATAGAAAGCCTACTTATTTACCGCAATGTACTCGTGACGTGCCGCTTGCCCTTTTAATAGTTCAGTGTAAAAATAGAATTATATTTTTTTGCTATGTCCTTTTCGAATTCCTTCTTTACCCCGATTCTGGGAAACCTTCAGTGAACCCAACCTAAAACATAACTCTCGTGAAGAATTATTAAGTAGTCAGCAACAATTCGACGGAAGTATAAAGTAAGCCCAGTATCCAAATGTCTTGACCAACCGTCGTGAGCAATAGCAACGAGGGCTCTTCTATATACTAGCCATTGTGACTAACGACCAAGCTCCCACAAACTGGGCAACTTTTACCTCCACTTCTTTATTAGCTAAACCACCTTTTACCAACCCTTTTCATCACCCATAAACAGATCCCTATCCATGTATAAGCAGGCCACTCATCATCCTGGCAATACCTCTATGAATAGGTGACCTTATTCTTCCCCTGCAGATCGTGTTTAACAAATTTACCTGATTTTACGGAGTATGTAACTAAACAATTAGATAAGGGAGATAATGATGTAATTTACCTTGATTTTAGCAAAGCTTTTGATAAGGTTCCACATAGGAGACTAGTTCACAAATTAAAAATGCATGGGATATGTGGTAACGTTTTGAATTTGTTAGCTGAATGGCTGAAAAAAGAGGAAACAGAGATATGTACTGAATGAGGTGATGCCACAGTGGAGGGGCGTTATCAGTGGTGTACCTCAGTCTGACTCAATGGCGGCTAGTAGCTAAACTTAGTGGGACGGCTGCGTCAGAATTTTTTCAGCATTGTTTTAATATTGTGTAAAAGGAAATATACATAGTTTGGTGATCGTAAACAACTGCTGGTGACAGGATAATTATTTTAAATAACTTCAAACTGAAACAAGGAGAAATAATATTGTTACATATTATAATATAAAATCCCCCATCATAAACAGAAATTACATTCTCGCACAAAACATAACATCACAACTTGAAACATAATACAACAACTTTGACCACATTCTCCCCATCTTTCTTTTCTCCTCTCCCTCATTTATAAAAGCATCATTGATATTTGAGTCACTCATAATCACGGAGGTACAAAGGAGCCTTTCTCACCCTCGAACTCCTCCGAACACGGTCAGGGTTCATCATTGGCATGTCTTTGCACCGCTTAGGTTGCGTCACATGGTGTGCTTCCACTGGAAACGGTGCATCTACTGGTGCGTGTGGCCCTGGAGGCACATTCGTGACTACCGACGGTGTGGCAGCTTCAGTAGATGAAAGTGTAGGTAGATAGACAACTTTAGCAGGTGCTCTTTGGTCTCCTTTGACTGGTTCTCCAGGTTAGTCCTCTGCAGGCGTGGAGAGGCGGCGAATTGACACTGTGGCCTCTCTTCCATCCGTGTGTTGCACCCTGGCATACTGAGGGTTGGCATGCAAGAACGTTGCAGATTCTACAAGTGGCTCGTACTTTGAGGTTGTCGTAGCCTTCCGTAGCAGTATTTGCCCTTGAGGAAGCAGCCATGACGGGAGTGCTTGTCCAAAGGATGACTTCCATGAGAATTTGAAGAAGCTTTCGTGGGATGTCTGGTTGGTTGACACACACAGTAGAAACTTAAGGCTTTGAAGTGCATCTGGGAGTACAAACTCCCAGTCACCAACACGAAGACCTCTGGAGTGTAGAGCCAGGCGAATGGTGCACTATAGCGTACCATTGTACCTTTCCACTTGTCCATTAGCACGTGGATTGTACGCTGATGAGTAGCTTGTTGCTAATCCTCTATCATGGAAAAATTGCTGATACTTGGCAGAGGTGAAGGCCGTCCATGGTTTGAATGGATGTAGTCTGTCATATTGAAGGTGCAGAATAGGGGCCACAGGCATTCGATGGTCATTTCGGTGGATATATCTTCTGTAGGGAAGGTAAACAAGAATGGACTGTATTCACCCACAACAGTAAGAATGTAACGATTCTTCCTTAGTTTGGCTGGCAATGATCCCTTAAAGTAAATAAAAAGTCTCTCGGAAGGGAGAGTAGCCTTTATCATAGTTCCACATGTTGTACACTTGCGGACGACCGTCTTGGCATCTTCTAATGAAAACGGCAGTTTCCAGCAGCGTATTATGTGCCACATCTCTCTCACTCCTGGGTGGCACAGATAGTCATGCAAGCTTCCCCGCTCCACAGTCACATTGCCGGTAGCTACATATACGTCATGGGGTGCCCGAGACAGAGCATCAACGACGGAGCCAGGCCTGTATGATATGTAAAACTGAAACAGGACAGTTCTAGCCACCAGCGGAGGATTTTATCGCTCTTGATTTTTCCTCTATTCCTATGATCAAACATGAACCGTTCTGACTGTTGATCGGTCATGGATTAGAAGTGCCCACCAATCAAAAAGTGATGCCACTTGCGCAGTGCCTTCACGATGGCACATGTCTCTCGCTTGGCCGCTGATTGGTGACGTTTTCCGGGAGCGAGCGAACGTAAAAAGAAGGCAACAGGTTGCTATTTTGTGTCAGAGATACTGCGATGGCCCCTGCTGAAGCATCTTTCTCAACGGCAAATGGTGTGTTGTCCTCTATTGCACAGAGTGAATCCTTCGATATCTCCTGCATGAGTCTCTGGAAAGCCTCTAGTGCCATAGGTGTTGTTGAGAAACTCTCGCAATCACCAATGAGTCTAATTTTCTCACAGAAGCTAGGGATCCCCTTGGCATAGTGGGGCGGGAGCCCAAGAGCTCACTGCCGTGCTTTGGTATCCCCGAGGCTGGCATCTCATGTAGTGGTTGCATATGCTCTGGTTCATGGCTGATCTTATGTTCTTCGATGACGTGACCCAGTGTTATGATGCGAGTCTGAACATACCTTCCTTTGTCTTGATATATTATCAGCCCATACTTCTCAGCTGTAAAATTTAAATCTTCTAAATTGGCATCGTGCTCTTCCTTTGAGTGTCAGAAACTCGATGTCATACACGTAGGCGAAGGTGTCCTTTAAATTTTTGCTGCGGATGATGTCGTCTAGGATCGAATGAAAACAAGCCACCTCATTGGTAACGCCAAATGGGATCCGTGTGTACTCAAAGAGGCGTCCCCAGGGCTCAAAGGCACTGTACATTTTGCTCTTCAGTCTTCAAGGGTATTTGCTGACAAGCTGACTTGAAACAAGGAGAAATAATACAGTTACATATTATAATATGATAACTTCCATCCTAAACAGAAATTACATTCTCGCACAAAACATAACATCACAACTTGAAACAGAGCATAACAACCCTCACCACAGCACTCATTGGAGGACTTCACTTCCAAAAGATCATCGGCGATTATGTACCAGGATATCAGTATGGAAACGTAAAAAATTGCATCCAAGAAGACTGCTACCTATCTACACTAATATATATATATATATATATATATATATATATATATATATATATATATATATATATATATATATATATATATATATATATATATATATATATGTAAATTTAGTTGAAGACCATTGTGTATTTTGCCTTAATTAATTTCCTTTAGCAGCTTTCTCTTCTTCTAACTATCTTTTTTATTCCATCTTGTAGATAGGGGATCACTTGTCCAGTATACATCTCTTTCTTAAATGAAGGTGTTTGGTAAAAAACAAACTAAATTGATAAGCTTTCGATCTTATTCGATTTTCTTCGGAGCATTTTGAAATGTTCTTGCCTCCTTTACCGATGCAATGAGTTTAGTGAGGATCTGGCAGTGAAAGAAAACGATTTTTAAGGTGTAATTATTCCGCCTTGGTTAAACGTAACGTTAGAGGAACTGGATCACATTTGTGAGTGGAATTTCAAAATAGTTTCAATGTGCGATTCCAGATTGTCGCTTGACTGTTGATGGCCGGTTTATCTTACTTTATTAATATCGCTTTTGCAATTTTCAGCCTCGCTTTATTAACCTTTTTTCTTTTAATAATGGTGTTATCAACGAGCATATCTCTCGTTATGTTAATCTTATAGGCACTCTCCATATGATTCTTAGGCCCTCCGCTTTGTAGATGGATGGTTAAACGTCTTGAAAACATAGTGGTTGCCATGCCAATATATTTTGAGTTCTCATAAAGCTTACAGTCTTTATCGGGGTAGATGAAGTCGTAAACTATGTTGGTTGACTTAAGATTCGAGGTGCTTAGGTAGATGTTGTTTTCATCAGAAGATTGCTTGCTTTTGTTGTTTATAATAAATGATGAGTTGGGTTTTATCCATTTGATTTTTAACATTGGTATTATGGTTAGTAATCTCCTTGAATTTTTTTCATCTATTTATAGGCCGTGGACATCTGGTTTCTGTTTTACACTTTGATGTTGTTGACTTCTCCATGATTACTATCAGTTTTATCCACATGTTTGTAATGGTTATTTAAAAATGATTGGATTTGTTTGTCAATCATGCTGTTTGAGAAACCATTATTCACGAGTATTTGTTTTACTCGTGCAATCTCTTGGTGGAAAAGTTCCCACGTAGAGCAGCATTTATAAGCTCGGCGGATGTATGAGCCGATTACGCTTATTTTATACCGTTTAGGGCATTCACTCTCCGCATTGAGGCATCCTCCATTGTCCTTTCTTTTCCTATTTACTTTAGTGATGTAGCTGCCATTGATGTTTTGAACCTCAATGTCCAAGAAATGGAGTTTATTGCCCGTGTTTAATTCATAAGTGAATTTTGGCACGGAGTTCTCAAAATGCTGCTTGATGTTAACTAGATTCTCTTCGTTTGGACGTTGATGTAGATGTCATCTACGTATCGGCAATATCTGTGTGGCTTATATTCCATGATGTCCAATAATCTCTCCTCGAATTGACCCATGTAATAGTTAGCGAAGGTCGGCCCTAACGGTGACCCCATAGCCACTCCATCCACTTGAATGTATAGATTACCATCCGGTGTCCTGAACGGCGCCTATGATGCGCATGAACGTAACATGCTCCTTAAGATTTTTGGGGTTTTAGTCAAGATTTCGAGGAGACATTGCAGGATGGTGGTACACGTTTTTTATAATTATGTCGATGGTCTGAGCGATAGGCACTTTCATAACAAGTTTTCTACGTCAAGGGATGATATTAGTTCTGACGGTCTTGTAGCGTGGAGTAAGTCGATGAATTCCTCCGTAGATTTTATGCTATATTTCGAAGGGATGTACGGTTTTATTTATGCATTTAGGGTTTTCGCTAAACAGTACGTCGGAGTCGTGACTTGAGAGATGATTGGCATCAATTAGTCAAGATTTCGAGGAGACATTGCAGGATGGTGGTACACGTTTTTTTTTTGTATAATTATGTCGATGGTCTGAGCGATAGGCACTTTCGTAAACAAGCTTTCTACGTCAAGGGATGATATTAGTTCTGACGGTCTTGTAGCGTGGAGTAACTCGATGAATTCCTCCGTAGATTTTATGCTATATTTCGAAGGGATGTACAGTTTTATTTATGCATTTAGGGTTTTCGCTAAACAGTACCTAGGAGTGGTGACTTGAGAGATGATTGGCATCAATGGGTTGTGCGGCTTATGAATTTTTAATTTTTACATTGCCATACAGATATCCTGGTGTGTAATCACCGATGATCTTTTGGAAGTGAAGTCCGCGATGAGTGCATTAGTTTTAGTTATTTGTCCATTTACTTTCTTTTTTTAAGTCTTCTGTATACCCAACTACACTAATATATATATATATATATATATATATATATATATATATAGAAGATGGGTCTCCTACTCCTTCTATATATATATATATATATATATATATATATATATATATATATATATATATATATATATATATATATATTTATATATATATATATATATATATATATATATAATATATATATATATATATATATATATATATATATATATATATATATATATATATATATATATATATATATATATATATATATATATATATATAAGGAAAAGGAGACCCATCTTCTAGGCTAGATTATTAAAGATTCATATTTGAACAATATCCTGGTATAAATATACTTGAATAAAGTTACCATATCCTGGTATCTTTATTCAGTCCTTGCTCTTATTTTCCTGCTGAAGATCCAGCATGCTAGAAGTAGAAACATACACGTATATATATATATATATATATATATATATATATATATATATATATATATATATATATATATATATATATATATATATATACATTAGAGTACGAGAAGTGCAGGCAAGCGGCCTAAAAGCTTCGTTTGAATGAGTCTTTTTTTTATACTCAGGATGGCCGAGTGGTTTTGCCGCTGGCTAACAGTGGCCCAGCAACGGGGGAAGCTGTTCGCAACTTGCATACGCTAGTATATTTTCTTTGCCCCTTTTCCTACTCTTTTCTATCGACAATGGTGCCCATACCCTGGAGGGGGAGCGTTAGCCCTTGGATAACATTTCCAAACGGACTCTCTTCATTTCTTCAAAATACGCTTCGCTTCTTTGAGGAGGGTAGCGGGGGGGGGGGGGTATAGCGTACGAGATGTGCAGGAGAGCAGATTTGAAGTTTCGTTTGAATGAGTCTTTTTTGAGACTCAGGATGGCCGAGTGGTTTTGCCGCTGGCTAACAGTGGTCCAGCGACGCGGTGAGCTGTTCGCAACTCGCATACGCTAGTATTTTTTCTTTGCCCCTTTCCCTACTCTCCTCTATCTACAATATATATATATATATATATATATATATATATATATATATATATATATATATATATATATATATATGTGTGTGTGTGTGTGTGTGTTCTCACACCCTACTGTAATTTTCAAATAAAAATACCTTTAGAAATGCTCGATAGCCACACATATATTAATAAATATTTAAATAATATAAAAATAGTATTCTATTAGACCAGAAAATGGCATATCCGTGCCAAATATTTATTCTCTAAAAACCACCCCTATTGTTATTACTTTAAATTGAATTTTACACGAATTTGAACTTATAAAAGAAAAGTGAATAAATCTGAGGTTATTAAAACGGGGGCGATTATTGCTTCTTTTTTTTCTTTTAACGATAGAGCTTTATATGAGTCTTTTCGACCTTCTTTGTCTTGCTGCTGTAGATTCAGCACAACATTCGTTTTACATGGGGTAAAAAAGTTTTGTTTGAATGTTTTTTAGAGTCATGATGGCGCAGTGGACAATACCCTCGCTAACAGTGATCTGGTGATGCAGGAACCCCTCTGCACCTCCCCTTCCGCTACCTTTCTCCTTTATTTTTAGAGTGCTCCATTTCCTATTCCTCTTTATCTACACTACATATTCACGGGCGCACTGAGCTTGCCCGTGTGGATCAAACAGTTCTCTTCCTATGTATTCGCAACATCGCTTTCCATTTAATCAGTTCAGTTCAGTGGATGGTTCGAGGTATTGCCTTCACTTCGGCACCCCTAATTATATTTCTCATTAAAAACCAGAAATATCACTTTCTTTTATCTATCAATCTACTATATCTCAGAACAGTTTCATAATTAATTATCAATTCGGGTTACAATTTTGTTTTCCAAAACACCATTGGTAGTCACACCTTATTTAGCAGCTAAATTTATATTTTATCTTTGTCATTAATCAGTATTCAGATTTTCATCATCGTCAATATTTTTATAAACACATTTATTTACAATACTAGACATGGGTAAAATATGTAACTGACTTTAAAGTATTTTTGTATATATGCCCAAGATTGGGCCTCCCCTTAAAAGGTGTTTATGAGCAAGTGATTAAACGAGTTTTCCATACATTACACTAGTGTATGTGGTACTGTTCTGCAAAGAAATTTTTTTTAAGGGGGTGAATATAGAGAGTTTTTCTTAACCCCAATTTCTGCATCCTTACACTTTACTAATCATTGTAAATATTGAAGTCTTCCCTATATTTATCAGTGAATTACAGTACATGCTTCGTGCTCTTTCTAGGATCTAGAAGTCTTTTATTGCCTCAAGCATGTTTTAAATTTATCTCCATTCGTCTCTTGACTTTCTGTAAACAGTAATATTATTTCTATGCTTAAATTTCTATATTATATATTTCTCTGATATTTTCTAGCTTTTTACAATTCTTGATAAAATGTTCTAGAGTCTCAGCCTCTTCTCTGCAGAGCTTGCATTGTGCATTTTCTCCAGTATAGTGTTTACGCCAGTCTAAATTTAGAGTATTGCTTTTGAATTTAAATAAAAGCACAGACGACAAGTCATTACTATAAATATTTTCTTTTGAGACTGATCTTTTATTTGCTTTGTATAAACCAGGTGTTTGTTTTTTATCTAGTTCCTCTATTCATATCCTGGTATAAAAATCTTTTATCTGTGTCTTTAGTTCCTCCTTTTTCAGCTACTTTAATTTTATTTTATCGATTTCAATTTGCTCCATGTATTTTTCAATGGTAGTTTTCCATGTTTTATGAAGTTTTTCATTCATTATTTGTTCCATTATTCTTTTATTGAGTTATGTGCCTCCATCTAGGATATATTTAACAAAACCAATTTTGGCATCGATGTCTCTTGTTAGGAATAATGATGCCCAACTTTCTTCACGCAGTGCCACTGAAGGGTCAAAGCCTGGGGCACCTAAAATATTTCTCCTAAGAGAATTTTCTATTTCTTCATTCACGTAATGTGAATATTTGTATTTTTGTACGTATACATAATATTTGTCAGTAGTACACCGAAATCTCAAATTTGTTATTACCAATTGACCAGAAAGAAAACAAACCAAGTAGAAAATGGCGACATTGAGTTCGTTCAAAGACAGCTTACAGGGCCTTGGAAATCGATTAAAAGCTGAAAATGAAGCCCATTCCCGTGATAGAATGAATACAAATTTAAATTTAGACTTTTCCAGGGAAAGACCAGGGTCGGAAAGACGCCCTAGGCCTTGTAAGTCTCATTCTGTTGATATAAATTTAGACAAGGATAGCTCAAAGTTTTACTTCTGTTTTGAATGTTTGCTATCATATTTTGCTGGGAAGAAATGTATATATGTACCTTGTTTTAAAGAAAGTCTTCCAATGCCTATATATTTAATATAGAGCTCATTTTTTATTAGTATTGCCTAGTTTAATGCCAAAAGAGACCTTGTCAGTGCTTAGAAAGGCTGCCACAGGATGTCTTTTTCAGAGGACTCCTAGGCGTTATATTGAGCGTGTTTCAGAGGTGGTCAAAAGCGACATAATATGGACGTATTTGGATTTTTGGTAAACCTGAAGATCGGCGCGCGTGAAAAAGTTTATTTTTTTCAGCCCAAATGACATTAAGTTGTGTTTATGTTTCATTCACCCATGCATGAATATTCATGCATGTTTGGTTAAATAAAAGGTAATACTTCAGATTAGGGGCACACGGTAGGAGCTGCTAAGTGTAGGCCATGAATGGTCTTTTGCAGTCTCCTTCTTTTTCTTATGTTCTTATATGTCTTATGATGTCAGACAGTAACTTCAGATGTGACCAATCACGGCGTTATATTTTTTTGTTGTTTCGGGGGTTTGTAACCTTTATTTTGTATTATTCACTAAATAGTTTGGTAAATATGTAGATTATCGGCGCGAACGATGGGACATACTATTTCGTCCGTGTTCCAAAATGTTTCACATTTTTGGACTACATTTAAGTTGATGGCTCGTGTGGGGGTAAACACAATGGGGGGGACTACACTACGATGATCCTGAGTTTCATTAAATTGGGGGGGGGTCTGGGGGGCACAGCCCCCCAGTATATAATCCTAATGCTTTATAGAATAATAAATCAAAAAGGACTCAAATGAGCATGAATATTCCGACATGAGTGAACGATAATATTTACACACAAATTTTTTTTCCGCCCGGGCCGCTAATCTACATATTTACCTTTTTTGTTTCTCTGCGAATGATAACAGCTTTTTACTGGCAATGTAGTAGCTATAAATAGGACCTGCTGCGCAAATATTTCTATTTCATCATGGCTTCTTTGTACTCTAGTTGTGCTTCTTCGTTATTTGATTTTCGGGTTTATTTTGCATGACTGTGAAAAACTGTAGATTTTTTAGAGGCATATAAACTAATCGAGAAAACTATAAATTGCCTGAAATGCAGTGCAAATTTAAATTTTTCAGAAAATTTAATGTTTCATTGCGATAAAATATATGTAAATAATAAAGACAGTAAGTGACAGCAGTGCTATTTCAAACATTCAGTGGGGGTGTGTTAGCAGTGGAGTTCCGCAATGATCTGTTTTGGGTCCCTTGCTATTCTTAATTTATATTAATGATCTTGATATAGGTATAAGTAGTGACCTGAGTAAATTTGCTGATGATACTAAGCTAGGTAGGGCCATTAGGGCTGATTCTGATGCTCTTGTAATGCAGGAAGAATTGACCATTCTGTCCAATTTGGCTGAGAAATGGCAAATAAAGTTTAACATAGACAAATGTAGTGTACTTAGTATAGGTAGAAATAATCCATTGAATAGTTATAAATTAAATGGGGGAATTTTAGGGAGGACCGATTGTGAGAGGGACTTGGGTATTTTGGTAAGTTCAGACCTTCGTCCTAGAAAGCAATGCCTAAATGCTAAGAATAAAGCTAATAGGATATTGGGATTCATTAGGAGGAGTGTAAGCAATAAGAGTGCTGAAGTCATTCTAAAACTGTATCTGGCGCTAGTTAGGCCTCATCTAGACTATGCAGTACAATTTTGGTCACCATATTCTAGGAACGATATTGATTTGCTTGAGTCTGTGCAGAGAAGGATGACAAAGATGATTGGTGGGCTAAGAAACTTACCTTATGGTGAAAGGCTTAGAAAACTAAATCTACATACATTGGAAAGGAGAAGAGTCAGAGGGGAATTGATTGAAGTCTTCAAATGGGTAAAAGGATATAATAAAGGGGATTTGGGTAAGGTTCTTATACTTAGTGAACATGACAAGACACGTAGCAATGGGTTTAAGCTTGATAAGTATAGGTTTATGAAGGAGATTGGGAGGAATTGGTTTACAAATCGTGTGGTAGATGAATGGAATAGGCTCACTAGACATGTGATAGAAGCCTCCTCTCTGGGTAGTTTTAAGAATAGATTAGATAAATATATGGATGAAGCTGCTAGATGGAACTGACTTTTTTTTTATGTATATATTTTTCTAAGGAGTGGGGAGATTATATTTTGCGGTTGCATAAATGGACATAATCCTCTGGATGCATTTTATGTATATTGTAGATTAGATCTGACAAACTCCTTTAAAGGGTGACAATGTTGATGACTTTTCTCTGGTAAGAAATCTTTTGTGTGTTGACTGGAACAGGAGCTGCCAAGTGTAGGCCATGAATGGTCTTTTGCAGTCTCCTTCTTTTCTTATGTTCTTATAGGGGTACATTTTTCATGGGTTCCCATTTAAGTTTAAAAGACATTGTTCAAATTTCATATTTTGGTAATACTTCAGATTCAGGGCGCACGGTAGGTGGCACTGTTAGTAGGCTACAATTTTGGCTACAATATATCTCTTATGACGTCAGTAAAAAACTGTTGTCATTCACAGTGAAACAAAAAATAGGAAAAAACCCAGTAAATTCAAGGGGACTGCTCATGGGGGAGATATCACTGTAGGGGGACCACCCTACGATGATCCTAACTTTCATTCAATGGTGAGAGGGGTCTGGGGGAGGCACAGCCCCCCAGTATATACTCATATACAAAAAAATATAACTGTGATTGGTCACATCTGACGCTACCGTCTGACATCATAAGACATATATTGTAGCCCCAAATTGTAGCCTATAAACAGTGTCACCTACCTAAACTGAAGTGTTACCAAATAAAAATGTTAAAACATTCTATAAACAGTTATTATATACTGGGAGGTGGGGCTGTGCTCCCAGACCCCCCCAATTGATTGAAATTCAGGATCATTGAAGGGGGGGGGCTGCAGTAATATCAACCCCCACAAGCAGTCCCCTTGAATTTATTAAAAAAAGGTGAAACATATTGGAACAGGGATGAAACATTTTGCGTCCAATCGGTCGCGCTACCAATCTTCAGGTTTACTGGATTTTCTACAGGATGGCAGGCTATCAGGGTTTAAGGAATTTCCTTATTATTTACACTACTTTGATCCCTCTTTAATTATTTCTTGCTGTAGCTTTTTTTCTTTTCTTTTTTCAAATCTTTTCTTTATATTTTTTAAGGCAAAATGGTATAAAAAAGTTTTATTCCAATTCTATTAAAATTGGAGTAAATATCTATTTTGCCCCTTAGGCACCAAAAATAAAGAATAGATTTGGGTAAAGTTAAAGATAAGCTCCTCAGCCGCCATTCTGCTTTTGTCCCATAATTGTTCAGTGCATGATTTTTTGGTAAATGTTGCGAGTATGGGCGGATGCGATTCTAGCTTATTTTGGTGGTTATTTTTCAGTGTTTTTCTGCTATCTCACTGGCCAATCACAGATCTGTATTCAGCTCAGTCAATGATCAATCAGAAAGCTCTTATTTGTTTCAAGGCTTTTTGTGCTTTTTATATTTATCAAAACTAGTTTTTCTTTTATTTTATGTTTTTTTCCTTATTTCTTTTCTATATATCCTATGCCTGACATTATTTAGTCTTTTTAATTACTTGTTACTTAATTTTCCATTGTTTAATGCTCAATAAAACCATATTTTGGTGTTGTTAACAAAGCCTGACTTCTTAATTCTGACTAAAAAATGACTTTTTCATTTTTTGCCTCTGTATTAATATCTCTTCTTTGATTTTTTAAAGTTTCTTTTACGACCTTCATCTTGATTCTTGTTCCAAAAGAATGCATTCAGTATTAGTGTTTCTATTACTATATATATGTAGTTCAGGGAATATAAATTCTGTAAAAAAAACCCCTGTCAATACCTTTCCTGACCACACCAGTCGTATTGAAATGCACACCCATGCGTTTTTCGTGCCATTAGTCAAAATGTCTTTTTCCCTCATTTTGTGCTCATTAAATTTTCACCATTTAGGTGCTGTTTTATCCGATACTGATAAATGTGTTGCTTTTCTCAAAGCCCATGGGCTATTAAAATCTACACACCTGTCCTAATTGTAAGGCAGAGCTTATAATGAACAAAAAATGTGGGTTTCGGTGCGTAAATCATATATTGACGCTGATGGAAAAAGTAGCCCCTGTAAATACAAATTGACAGTTAAGAAAGAAACTTTTTCCACTGGGTCCTGCCTCTCAAATGAGAACATTGTCATAGTCGTGTTTTGGTTTATCATGAATAGGGTACCTATGACAGTAATAACCTCTCTGAGGTAAGTATCTGCTGACAATTATAATAATGTAAGAAACAATAGTTGTATTTTGAGCGTTTGTTCATTGTTGGGGATGGCTCATCACAGGGATGTGCCTACGATGATCCTGAGTTTCAATCCTTTCGGGGGGTCTCAGGGGCACAGCCCCCCCAGTATAGAAGCGAAAATCACCATAAACTTCATAAATTTCATCTCAGAAAAAGTAGCCAAAAATAAGCTAGGACTCGGATCCGGCCATACTCTACACAATTACCAATTTTTTTTGCTATTTTTTTTTTGTGTGTTTCACTATCCCACTGAGATCTGATATGCCCGTTTCTTACATATTTAGGTTAGCATTCTGGTCCCATTGACATACATGAAGACTATAGGCTTTATGAGTCCCTGGGTGGGATACCTGACACCTTGGGGGGGGGTGCCTCCCAAGGTAAAGGAAGACCTGCCCCAAAGGCAGGTCTTCCTTGGGGGCAAATGTAGGCTCAGTACCAGCCTGAGTCTGCCCCTGTGCTAGGTCCCTCAGATGGCAAGGACCCCTGAGAATAGAGGAGGGGGGGGGGGTAGTCAAAACCTACCCATTCACTCATCCTCATGTTCGGTTATGACAGGATCACTGAGATGTTACTACGACCAATGCTTTTGTCAATACAAATTGCTCATGTACATGTGAAAAGTCACCCAAAGTCTGTTTAAGTTGCTCCAAGGCCATACAAGATAAGATGGTGGTACTTTAGCATGCAGTCTACCAGGTCATTTACACTTTAGCATGCTATCTACCTGCACTTCTGCAATTTAGCATGTAGTCTTCCAGTCCTTTTTACACCAGTGTGCAGCCTAGCTCCACTATAAGAACCTTATACTACAGGATGATAAAAACAACTTGAATGATGTTATATTATTAATGCCACAATACCCAAATCATAATTATTCAGAATAAAAATGATCAAAAACGGCTAAATAGTTCATTAATGGTCATTATTATGGCAGAATTCATTGGTGCTACATAACTGATACAAACAATTTAACTTAAATCTTTCTAATTAATGACTCCCAGTCACTGTCAGGAGCACTCAGGTTAAAAGGATAACGATAATTTAAGAACATGAAAGGTAGACTGCATGCTAAAGGTCATTTTATATTGACTAGTCAGGAGTACTCAGGTTAAAAGGGCCACTAAAAAGCTAAGCACGGCTAATAAAAATATACTATGAAAGGTAGACCACATGCTAAAGGTCATTTTATAGTATAGACTACAGATACTATGGGAGACTGTACACTAAAGTAGTACTGATATGTCCTTATTGTGTATGGCCATGTGTATCATTTGTGGAAAGCTGCACCCTGCTCCTTTGAAGCTATGTGGCATGTGTATCCTTTTAGAAGGAAATCCTGCCCATTCAGAACTATTCTGCAGGTTCTACCCCCTTCCACCTCATCCAACTGGGAAGAGCTGTGGAAGCTCCTTTCCTGTTCCTTGTTAGCTATCTTTCTGCAGGAGACCATGCTGGGAGCATACTCCCTGTCCACCCTCCTGGGGTATAGGATTTAGCACCCCCTACCACCATAGGTGGGGCTTGGTCAGGAGAATGCATAATTTACACTTGGCATGGTATCGATTCTTCTATTTGGTATAAATACCTTCCTTAAGGCAGTGGCAGTGCAGCCAATCATGGATAGGAGGTATGCTGTTATTTCAGCATACATTTCACCATCAGGCAACCTTGACATGGGGGGACTCTGATGCATTGTGTCACAGTTGCCTAGGCCTTTTCTCCTGCTCAGAGATTTGAATGGTAGACACCCCCCTGGAGGGAGGGGGGTCAGATCCTTACTGATCTGATAGATAAGCTGGAGAGATGTGTCCTAAATGTGGATGAGGTTACACATCACTGCTTGAGAACCACTTCATTTTCTTATCTCAATCTGTCCCTCTGCTCTCTAGATACACACCCATATTCTGCAAGGGAGGTGGTTGATGACCTCCATGCTAGTGACACCACTTTCCCTTTTATCATTTTCTGCTGCCTGAAAAACCTGCCCCAGTGGTGCTTAGTATTTCAGGAAATAACTGATTTCTCTGTCCCTGTTCGAGGAGTTTAGGTCAGTGCATGATGTTCTTCTCTTGCAATATCGTTGCCATAGGCTAACTACTATTCCTTTAACCTCTGCTCATTTTGCACACTGGGCACTTCCTTAATGGTCAGACAAGTGTGAGATGGCCCTAAGACAGGGGCAATATGCTTTCATGCACTATAAATGAAACCCTAACAATTTCATTTTCAGTGAATTTTGTTGAGCTATGGCTAGATTCCGGTATGTTTTGAAGCATGCCTGCTGCTTCAAAACATACCGGTGTGAAGACACACCATATGTGTCTTCACTTAACAGGAAGGATCCCTCTTACAGAGGTGTGGAAGTGAGTCTAAAGGATTTGGGGCAAGTTTTCACAGGACCCCTTCCTCCCTTTCTCCAGGAGAATAGGACCTCATTCTCTGACCCTGCATCTGTGGCAGTCTTTTGCCACTGCTTTCTTTGCATTCTCTGGCTGGGATGCTGCTCCACCACCATTCAATGCAAGTGATAATGTTGCTGAAGGCTCCAGATGTGGAGAACCTTTCAATTACCGGTTTACATTGAGCTAGCTTCATTTTGCTCTTGTTTCATGCATGGACACTGCCATTGATTCAGAGGATTCTCCATATGCCATGCCTTGACACCTAGGTGAGTTAGGCATCGCATTTCTACTAGATTTGTTCAACAGGATCTGGGCAAATGATATCCTCCCTGATATATTTCTGTGGGGTGGGTGAAGGTTTGGTAATAATTGGGTGTGGTGGGGCTGGCTTTTGTGGACTTTAAATCTTCTACCTTCTCTCCTTTCTTTACAGTCTTTTTGCAACCTGCTATATTTTGGAAGTTTTTCCTATCTCTAATTAGGTGACAATGCATTATTACTCACTGTTATTGTGGATACAAGTAAAATTTTTAAGCTTTTTTTTTTTAAAAAAAGCACTCAGGCAATGGGTATTGGGTATTATCTAATGAATGTATATTTTTCAGCCCACTTTGCTGACTTTCAAATTCCTGGCCGTCCAAAAACAATATCAGCAAGACCAAAAGGAGAAAGACCTAGGATAGAGCCCCTTCTTTTCAAAGACCGAAAGCAGAGTCAAGATTCTCCAGAGTTAAGTGCTCATGTAAAGGAAATTTCTCGTAATAAAGGAATTATTACGATAAATTCAAAGGCAAGTTGTTTTTTTTATTCACTAGATAAAATGCATACAAGGAGGCAAAATGAACAGTGAAGTAAGTGCTTAATCAAAGTGTGAGAGCAGCAAATGAAGCATTTGGAAGAAAGCTAATGACAATCTGAATGTACACTTACTTAAGCTCCCCCCAAGCCACTAGTAGCCTCTATGATCTCTGCTGACCAAACACTGTTCTCCAGAGATCCTCCACTCCAGCTATCTGCAGGTTTTGTCTCAATTGTGAATGTGTTGAACTATTTTCAGTTTCTGGTTGCAATCCAACAAAAGGCAATAGTGGGAAAGAGCATGGAGATCCACTTCCAAGCACAGCCTCACCCTCCCTAGGAGGTTTATTCCTCTCCCCCATGCCTATGTGTGTGGTGGCTTCCCTCTCACCCCCTATTTAGAGGTGCCCTCAAACAACTCCATCTCCCTACCAGCAGCAGTCCGGGCCAACGAGAGCAGGGCCTGTTGGTCTGTGCTCCCTAATGTCCTGCAATTCTGCATTTTAAGCATGCTATGGTTGATGAAACATGCCCTGACAGAATCCTCGATTGGGATCTGTGATGCCTTGGGGGGGGGGGGGGAGGAATGGCTGCCACATGAAGACACCTCCCTGAGATAGACATGGTCCTGGAGGTGACCCAGCTGCATATGGCAGGATCTTCCATGGGGACAAACCAGGGCTTGGTGCCATATACTTAACCTCGATTTCCCCCTGTCCAAGCTCCTCTTTGTGTGTCTTGGGCCCTGAAAAGGATCTTGCTGAGGCCATTCTGTATGGAATTGGGGTTCCTTCCAGTAGTGGAGAAAAGCAGGTTGACTCCCAATCCTACTCTCCCAAAAAGAAAAGGAACAGGAAGACAAAGAGGACTAAAGGTTTCTCTCCCTCCATGGTGGCTCCAGGAACAGACTAATCCACTGCCATTTCCGCAAGTGACCAAGACAAGATTGGCACATGTGCCCTCAAGTAGGGTGGCCCAGATAAAGACCAAAGTCCCAAGTGTGCTGAGCAGAGTCTTGATTACGTTGAGGCCCCTCATTGAGAGACTACCTGGAAATTTCAAGCCTGATGGCAGCATGTTGGCCAAGGGCAACATGATCCATCAGAGGAGAGCATTAGCTAGCTTGATTGGTAGAGAGCCAAAGGCGACCTGTTTCTCAGATGGGAGCTTTCTGGTGAATGCATTGTATCCCTCAGAGGTAGCCATGATTACTGCCCTTCAGTCACTTAATGGCTTACAAGTGATGCTGCACTCTACCGTCGACTTTGTGAAAATTGTTGTTTATGCAAAAGAACTTGGTGATTACTCATTAGAAGACATCATCTTAGAGCTGGCCGAACATGGGACGGTCAAGGTTGATGTATCATGACAAAGCAGGAAGGGGCCTCAAGACTCACCCCTACACTCTTTATCAGATTTGGCTGTGACAGGCTTCCTAAGACGGTGTGTGCTAGTTGGTATTGGTACTGTGTGAAGGCATATGTACTACTCTGCCCATGCTTCAGCTATACAAATCGCTCATGTAGATTTGCAAAGGGGTTTACCCAAAGTCTGTGTAAGTTGTTCCAAGGCTGTATTTGATAAGTCCCTATTGTATATGTCCAAGAGTGTCATTTGCTGCAGCCCATTTCAAAGCAATGCGGTACCTATCTCCTGGATAAGGAAATCCTGGCTGTTCAAGCTATGGATTGTATCTCATTTTACAAGGCTAGGGACTTGCTCCTGGCATTCCCAGTGCTGCCTGGGATGTCTTATGCTCCACTCCCATTCAGAACCCTTCTTCAGGTGCTACTTACCCAAGGTGCTTTCCTGGTACAGCTGGTGCCCCAAAGGGTTCACACCCAGCCTCGACAAGACCAGGGCTCCTTCCCTCTCCACCAGCGTAACTGATTCCTGGAAGGTGAAATGGCCACATGCTTCCATTGAGTTGTTAGACATATAGGAGGCAACACCGCTGAATCTGGTCGTGAGGCCATCTTGCGAGTTTCTTAAACCTACCTCCTGAAAGTAGGCTAGCACCAAAGGAGCTTTGGTTCCTGTGCCCCAACCCATGGCTGTACCGGGTGGGTTGGAGACTGTGTATTCTCCAAAGGAGGGTTTCCCACCTGATGAAGGTTTTGAGGTAGAGGGAGGAAAAGATTCACATAGTGAGCCCAACCTCCACCAATAAGTCCTTGAAGGTGACAGGGCCTTGTTCAGCCAACAGCGCCTTGAGTTCTGCTTCCAGGAAGTGCGAGGATCTGTTCAAAGAGGGCTTCCGCATCCCCTCCGAGCTAGGCTGGGAGGGCATATTCAATGCAATTGCTGCAGACTGGGCCAACTGGGAGGAGCTGCAGAGGTGAGGCTAGCTTCACCTATCCATTAACTATCTTTTTTGCAGGAGACCATGCTGGGTGTGTGCCCCTTGCTGACCCTCCCGGAGTGTAAGGGTTTAACAAATGCACCACTACAGGATTGGGGATTAGGCAGGAGGATGCACAATTTATACCTTGCATAATGTCACTATTCTTCTTTTTGCTCTAAATACCTCCTGTAAGGCAGTAGCTGTGCAGCTGCACACTATAGGAGGTATACTGTTATTTATGCTTACATTCCACCATCAGTTGACTTAGAGGTGGCAGGAGTTCCGCTGCATCACAACACTGTTGCCAGGAATGCAACCCAGTGGGTTGCATTCCGCTCTTGCTTCATGTGCACACACTGCCCCTGGCCCAGACAATGTCCCATATACCATGCTTCGACACCTAGGAGAGGCATGCCCTTTTGTTCAAAAGGATCTGGACAGTAGGTATCCTTCCAGCTACTGTGCTCACTTTTCACAAACCGGGGAGAGAGACTACCCTGGCCAGTTTCCATCCAATATCTCTAACCTCCTGTGTGTCTAAGTTGAGAGAAGTTGGAAAAATTGGTAAATGTTAGACTAACCTTTTTCCTGGACAGGGTAGGCCACCTCTCTTCCGCATATTGCGGCTTCCCAAAGTTCCACTCCACATTGTATGCTCTACTCTGACTAGAAAATGCTGTCTGTGAGCTCATTGATTCCATGTATGGTTTGGGGGATCAATGGAGAAGGAAGAGTGTCTCCCACAAGCAAGTGTTCTCAGGTTGACACACTTCTGAGCATCAGTGGTATCACCTCAGTTCTGCTGGAAGATGTTCTCGCAATTCTCTACATGGATGACCTTTCAATTTCGTTTGCTGCCCACTAGATGCCAACTCTTGAATGTTGACTCCAACAGGCATTGAACTGCATCTCTTGCTATGCCGAAGTGCACAGTTTTTAGTTTTCCTTGGTCATGTCTAAGGTGGGGCACTTCTGCCACCACCCGTGGCTTCACCCTGACCAGGACATGTTCATAAATGGGCTTCGCCTGGAAGTGGTGGATTCACAGTTTCCCATGTCTTGTTTTCAGCTGATGCCTCATTTGGGATTCTCATATTCACAGCGTTAGGGTGCAAGTTTTATGCATCTGCAGCTGAGCATGTATTGCAAAAGGTGGACTCGATTCAACACATGTCTTTGTCTTTTGACTATTGCCTTCCATACCTTCTACTTTGAGATTTTATTTGTCAATGCTGGAGAGATGCTACTTGCTCTGCTCCATGCACAGTACATTATGCTCCTGTATGCGTCAGCTTCTGTCTCCCTCAGTTGCCAATGACTCTCATTGCATCCGCAGCTGATCTTGATGGTGCCTATGTTGCCGAGAGATGCCAGTTATAGCCTAAGCTCTGGGTTTAGGGTTAGGAAACTTATTTGAGAGTTTGGTGGATGCCACCTTGGAAGGTACCACCTTTGACTATTTGTTGCCATGCCTCTGTAGCAGCAGGAGTATTGCATTCGGTCAGCCCTTTTGGAGCACACCATGTATTGTTGGATCCGTGCCAGTGTATACGGATGCTTCAAATTCCAGACAAGGGGTCAATTTCCATGCTATTTCCCCTCTTTTTGAAGTTAGTGGGGGCTCTACCAGTCATTCACCTGTCTTTGTGGCCAAACTGGTTGCAATACATGGCTCGGTATGGGAGATAACGAGTCATTCTCTGGTAGAGACTGGATTTTAATCTTTACCTACTTACAAAGCTCCCGGAATGCTCAGCAGTGAGCTGAGTGGATGTTGAGATTATTTTCTGCTGGGCTCCTGCACATGTGGTAATTGTGGGGAATGAGGGTGTCAAGGAGTCTGAGAGGACTGGACAACCAGACGAGTGTTTCACTCTTCCTCACACTGACTACATGGCAGAAATCAGGGCTGCCCTCCCAATGTTGTGACAGCTTCAGGTCACTTTGTCATCTTTGAATTGGGCACTTGTGGGATGCACCGACATTTGATGCAGCATTTGCCTGCACTTTATTGCAACATTACATTGTCCCACAGACTGTTTGGCACATTCTTGTTGAATGTCCCAGCCTGGGTGATCTTCGCACACTTTACCTCTCTTGGTATTGCCACTCAGATTTGTTCAGCAGAACAAAAGATGACAGGGAAGGAGTATTCAGAAAAGAAATAGGAAAAGAGAGAGTAGAAGAGTGAATAGGAAAAAAGACTTGCACAGGTTCATTGTTCAAGGTTATGCAGAACTGGAGAAATCAGGAAGCAAAGTGCTGACTTAAGAAAAGGGAACAAAGAGGCAGAAGCTTAAGAATTTGAGCAATTGGGTTACTAATAGACAACAGGGTTATAAGAATAGATTTATTTAAAAACTAACTATTACACAAAAGAGTATTTACAATCTGAGAAACCATAAAGGAACCATAAAGGGTCATTCCAAGTCAATTCAACCTAAAAAAAGGGTTGATTTTTCGGACCCATCTCTGATTTGGCTCATGTTTGATAGGCTTATAGATCTCACTGAGGTGAGTAAAAATATATAAGCCTTAATATTCTTGGTTGCACCATTTGTGAGCTATAGCACTGTAAACTTTTACCCAAGAGGTAATTTTCAAGGGGGAATGCATTTGGTTGGCAGTCAATATCTTGGCTGCTTGACCACCTAGAGACACCTTTTTAAAGCTGTCGGAGAGCTTTGCTTAAATAACTTTTTCTGTGCGAGGTCAAGTATGTTGACCTTTGACCTTGGGGTAACAAAAAATAGTTACCCTGATTTTTTTTAATTGTATTTTGAAGGTATATACATATATAAGCTTTAATGTACAACAAGTTTTATATTGTGCTTTAATATGGTTTGAACACTACACCACATTTTGTAATACCAAAAAGAAATAAATTTCAAACATAACTTATGCCAGATTTAGGTTAAATTCATGGATTACAAGGACTGTTTTTATAACAATTCTAGCTATTGCCATATCTCCACTTTTTAACACATAAGTATGACCTGTGTATGTTGTCAGGCTCACATCACACAAAATGTCTGTTACATCAACAACAAGTTCATCCGGTTTTGGTGGAAACATAAATGATTGTACTGCTCCTCGTGGCTCCAGGAAGTTGAGATATACTTCGTTGGCATCTGTATCAATTCTAGTAATACATTGTTATACTTGAGGGTTTTCTATTCTACGGAAATTACCCTTTCATTTCATGAAATAGTGGAGCATGAATATTCCTTCACTTCCATTATTCCATCATCATCAGTTCTTCCTTCACTTGTCGCTTACCAGGCTCTCTTAATTCACCAAAGTGAGTTTCCTATACTTTCACCATTTCTTCATCTTCAACCATCTCACCATCAGTAATTCTATGCTAAGGATCAACAGTTGTTCACTGCGGCTTGTAGTTTCTTGAAATTTCTCCTTAAGCTGCATTATCATCACAGACTCAGAGTCATCTGAGTCACTATATATAATGGAACAGTCTAATGCCAGTTCAAACTTCATATTTCGAGTGGGTAATTTTTCTCATCTTCTTAGAGTACTTTGAACTCCCAGACCCTGATAATCTTGATTTTCTTAAAGTTGTTCATCAAAACTTGCCAGTGCCTCATTTACTGAAGTGAGTTCGATCTCCATTCTCACATCATCCTCACTAGACACTTCTCCAGAGGGGTTTTGGGGACTATCATTATTTGAGGGATCTTCGAGTGGGGGGGGGGGAGTGAGCTTTTTAAAGTTTTTTTGAACATACAGTACAGGCCTTTTGATTCTCACTCAGATTCAACTCCCTATTCTTGTTGATCAAATATTTTAGTGTCTCTTATACCCCTCCACACTCTCTTCTTTGCTTTTGCAAAGCGTCATAGCAAAACTTTGCAACACTTAGGTTCCTCGTATGGTCCAGAATCTGAAAATATAAAATAAAATCAAGTCAATATATTCTGTTAAAATTTTTTGACCAGACAAGTTTTCTACAAAAATTTGCATTGGTCTATCAGGGAGTTAGATGGTGATTTTCTACTTTGTGCATAACCAGATACTTCTGTTTCATCTGGAATCTTTTCAAGTCATTTGTCTAAAGCAACTATTTTTTTTTTTTATTCATTTTGGTTATATGTTTTAAACTTTTCTAGCGATAATATTGAATAGTTTGTGACCTTTAATGGAGAAGGAATTTTCTTTTAAATTATTTTGAAGTCAGAATTTGATGCTCATTTAAAAATTTCACAAGTGCAGCCTCTTCATGACCTAGTTATTATAATTTCAAAACTAAGTAATTAATAGTTTCACATAACTTACTTTGATTTTAGTATTTTTTCTGGGATTTTGATCCTTTTCTTTAATTTGTTCTTGAAGTAGAGCTCTTGTTGTTAGCAAATATGATTATATTTGTACAAAAATTGACTTTTTACCTTGTTCATAATCAAAAAGTTAATCTCAAGTATTTTTTTAGGAAATATTATATTTATCTTTAAAACATGTTCCATTTAGTCCAGTTTGTTTCAAATAGCCGTGTGGTGTGGTACATGTATGGTATTCCATTAAATTTCTGTTTCATGATGACTCAATCCACAAAACAAGTTACCTATTCTTCAGAAAACAGTATTGCTTTCTCATACATATAAAATAATTTCATAAAATTGAGTGGAGGGGGGGTGTATTCAACTGGGTACCCTGCCCTAACCATATTACATCGCAACATAAAACTTGTTGTTAATTGAAGCTTATATATATTTTTTATTACCCAAGGTCAAAGGTCAACATACTTTTTTACTTGACCTCATACAGAAAAGGTTATTTAAATAAAGTTGTAGAGCTCCCCAACAGCTTTAAAATGCTGTTAGAATGGTGTCTCAAGCTCATGAATGGTGCAACCTAAAATATTAAGACCTATATGTTTTTATTTGCCTCAGTAAGATCTATAAACCTGTTAAATCGGAGTTGGGGCCGGAAAATTGTTGGTTGAACTGACATGGAAGGACCCCAAACGTTTTCCAGTCATTAGACAAAAATAGACCCAATTTTGGAACCTAAAAACAAAACAGATTTCAATAAGTGATGAACACACCAGAATTCCTCCAAAGAAAATATTTATAATGAAACAGATTCGCAAAAATCTACTAATTTAGGAGTTCTCATCAGAATGAATCACTAAATTTCATAACAGGTAAATAATAAAGCAGATAAAGAAGTTCAAATCTTGTGAACATACTGATATTAATCTAATATATATATATATATATATACTTATCCTGTAATTGGGGTCTCTTTTTTTTCTTTTTGCGGGCCAAAATTTAGGTTTCCTCATGCTAAACTTAACATTTTAAATTGTAATTCTAAATCCTCTGTTTGTTAAAAGAATACAAATAAATACAGATATATTGTTCTCTGAAATATGAAATTATTTATTAAAATACTTTAACTTAACTTGCCTATCTAAATATTTAAATATATAGAAATTAAAAGAAAAGGAGAATAAGATCATATTACACTGGTACCAGAATGAACAGGGTCGCTATCACTTTCCTTTGTACTCAGAATAGTTTCATGTACATACACTTGTGAACTATCTGACTTTTTGGAGGAGGGTGGCCCCCTTCTATTTTATTTAATTCTTTTTGTTGTAGGTCGCATATTCCTGCTGTGGAGGAAGCTAACCTTCCCCTGAGGCCAGAATATGCTTCCTTATTTTGTTTTTGCGCGAATGTTAGAATAGCGGAGTACTATGCTAGAATTTTAATTACACTTTCTGATGCCCTTGAAGGCAATTGCCAAATGGGTGAATTAAAAAAGAATCCGAGTTGCAATTGGGGCTGAGCTCTGAATCAGACATGCCAGTACCCAATTTATACATTGAAATCCAAACCCCATTTACCCAGACATAAATAAGCCTGTGCTCATATCATTTCCACCCTAGAACTGCTTTCCTTGCACTTCTCTCTCACCCTTTCCCCCTCTTTATCCCATACCAACACACCCATCCTATCAAATTACAAGAGCCAAAGTGGCTAAATTCCCTTTCTTAGAGAAAACACCACCCAACTTTGAAGTTGAGCAATTCTCCTCTTTCTACCTAGCCATCTCTCACTTTAATACACTCCAGCAGGCAAACAAGAAATTGACAATCATAAATTGAAAGAAGCAGACAAAACTGACCCCTCCCCCCCACCTTCCAACAACTTGAATACATTGACACCCTCCATAGCTGAATCACTACTCTCATTTATACCAAACAACAAGAAAATTGGGAACAATACCTTGAAACAATCTACCACAAAACCAACATCTCTCAACCTCGCACACCCAACACATGAATCTCTCTTCAATGGAGATAATAAAATTCATAGACTAACCAAACCATGCAACCATCTCATGACACAGTACTCGAAAATTAGCAAGCTTCCCACCAGCTGCAACAATAGAAAAATACTCACATCTCAACCACTTCTTACTCCCCACAACATTTCACTCAACACACACCTAAACATGCCCTCAAATGACATATCCAAACTCAATACCCTTGGAACACTCCTAAAGAGCTTTGTACAACACAAAAGAACCCTGACAATCCTATACAATCAGTCCATCTACACAGCATTGAAGTACACATTCCCAACCTGGGCACCAACCATATCTAATATACAACTACACAAGATACAAACACTCCAAAACATGGCCCTTCACATCACAATTGGCTGCTGCACAAAAACCACCTCACTATACCACCACCACACTGAAACCAAAATTCTTTCCCTCCAAGACCACTTCCACAATCATTGATTGGTGTAAAAAACACAATATCCCCCAAACCAGCCCCTGCTGGCTTCTAGCTTGTCAGCATTTGTAATTCTACTTGTGTGTATTTCCTTATCAAGTTCAGGAGGCTCATCTACATTGTGAGGGAAGGATGGTGCAACTTACCACCTAAACATGATAGACACACAATTTACATTAAACTGTGCTGCCACCTACACCCTCTTCATGCCTTCTCCATTCCCATTATCAGAACTACAAAGACCACCACTCAATTATTAGGAAACTTTCCCCCAACCCCACCAAACACATAATACAATAAAATACACCTATATAAACTGTTACACCTGGCATCTTAGGAGCAGTACATCCTTACCTTCCCAGTGGCCTCAAACTAGGTTGAGACTACCATGTCTTGTTTCTTCTAGACATTTCATTATTACACTTTACAAGCATCTTCTCTCTTCATTGGCAGTTCATTTTGCAAGCTATTCACTGGCTGGGTGGACTTCCAGCCTCGTGTTTGAAACTAATCCAGTCCAAGATTATACTGTGAGGTTCCTATCTGCTGCAAGCGGGGAAATCTTGATTAATAGGGGAGGTACAATGTGGGGAGTATATTAGACTAGCCATTCTCTTTGCTATGGTTCCAGTTCACATATTAAGTGGCTATGACAGCTCCATTCTTTGAGATAAAGTGCAATTTAGACATTCATTTGGGTTGCCAAATTCCATCCTGGCTCACAACTGGAGCCAAATATGTGTAAATGATCACATTCTTGGTTTCTGATCTCATGAAGATTCTTCCTATACCTACCAAGGCATTGGGAGGCCATACTATTCTTCTTCCATGCATCTATTTTTTTTAATCTATATCATCGCTACAAGAGGATATATTATAATTTATATGTAAGAAGTGCCACCACTAAGTGCACTCTCGTCCCACCTTAATGCTGGAAAGTGCTGGGAAGAAAAAGGCACCCCTCAGAGTGATGGAGGTGCTCTCCTCCCACCACCCTTAACTGGCAAAGGCCCCTTTTCCCTTTCCATCCTTTAGCGATCAAAAGGGTTCCCATCTTAAACAGCTGAGTAAAGAGATATTCTCTTTACCCGCTTCTAAGGAGTCACCTCCCGGCAACTAGGTCTTGGGTAATGATTGCGCCCTCTATGCTTTCTCAGTGACTACAAAAAAAAAAGAAGACAAAAAAAAACCTCACCAGGATAAGATTTGCCACTCCTGTAGGCAGCAGCAGGTTTTACCAGAGCCCCGCTGAGGGGGTTTCATGGGCAGCATACCAGATTGGGCTCTGCCACCTATATTTGATCAAGAATTCTTCTTTTTGAAGGCTGACATTGGCAGTTCTCTGAATCTTCCCATTGGAGGAGAGTGTCCCCCATCACCTTCCCTGACTTATAGAACAGAAGTAGGCCACAGGCCTATTGAGCACATGATCAGGATCCCTGACACCTTAGGGGGATAGTTGAAAGGAGGCCTCTTTATTAATTGAATATTAAATACATCAGGTCAGCTAATAATTTGGAGGATGACATATCTTTTACCTTTGGTTTCCCTCTATTACACCTTAGTTGAGAAGTTATTCTACTCATTAATTTGAACAGAAATGTGTGTTTATAACCTCACATGTAAATTCTTCACTCAAATATTTATTTCTAAACCTCACGACTAGCCTGATAAAGGTTCTAAAGATCTTTGCTGGTTTGTAATACTTATTGAACATTTTTCCAATGTTAGGTCACTGAAAAGCTTGGGTAGGGGTTATGCAAGTCCATTAGAGAGTGGAGGCTGCTTTGTGTTTAAAAGTCAGCCCAGTGAACAGTACAAACATACAAATAAACATGGCCCCATGCATAGTAATTAATAAAACAGACCTATCATTACAAACATATGTATGATTGCAAAATAAATATAAATTGTCTTTCACTAATTACAAATGCAACATAATGAAGGGCATATTAAAGCAATAAATGAAAAATCACATAGCAAGTATATGAGAGATCCATTTCACATGCATGCTACTGCACAACAGGCCTTCTCTGGCATCCAGCTTCAGTCACAAATCGAAGAGTTGATCCAATATAGAGACGAATTTTGGCTGTAAGTAGAGGTCCACTGTACATGAACTCCAAGCCCATTATATGCAAACCTCCACATGACCTGCACAAAACTACACGGACAACACTTCAAGAACTCTCTATCCTGAAACCAATCTTTGTGTTTAAACCACCTCCTCAGTGTCAGTCCATGAAGCATCAACCCAGATGAAACATCCCCCTATTCCACAGATGGGTTACCCTGGCAAGGCTCTGGTGTGGCCGCCATCCAAAACTAAATACCACATCAGTCTGAGTGATACAGACATCTACTCCCAGGAACCAGCTACATTGGATCATATAGTCCTATTTGCAGCACAAGTAGAACTAAGACAAAACTTGAAGATAGGCAGAGTGATACCTTCCTGAGAGAACCCTGTCTAGTCCTGGGGAAGGCCCCTAGTTGTTCCAACTAGGGGCTTCTAGCATCGAGGCACAGGTTTGATTCTGCCAGGTGCTGACACAAAACTTTAACATAGCTCCACACACATTGTCATGTACATAGCTAATCACTAGTGCTATCATTCCTTTACTGTCTTCCCTACAACATACCTGCTCTCTCCCCAGTTCCAGAGCCCCATTGATGGAGTAATTCTATTCCCTATGGGATTACTCATATTCACATACTCACCATATGGAACCACAAAGGATTTTTTACCCACTTGTTAGTATCAAAACACAATAATAACCAACAACTGCCAAATAATGACCCGCCCCTGATTTCTCTGAACATTCCAGTGATTATCATTCTGATTTTTATATATATTTCATTATCTGGTTCGGGATCTTATCCACCATGCCAGGGATCGATGCTGAACTTACTAACTGCAATCTGCATAATAAAGTATAGTGAATAAAAAAAATATGCGACAACAATGGTTATAAAAAATATTCTCAGATTCATCTATATACAAAATAACAATCTCCAGTTGATCTCAACACCATTGCAATTATTTCTTCATATAAAAACATACCAAAATTTTAATAACCAATTTATTTGTTGGGAGAGAGGATAGGAAAGGTTCTAGGGTCATGATGAGAGTTTCTCTCTGGATGAGGCAAGGCCGCTTTTCACCAGGTAGGCACCAGCTCTCGTCAACTATATTATAGCTCCTGTTCCACTTGGAAGCCAATCTTTGTGCCTTATTCAATGGATGCTCTCGTCTGGCTCTTGGAACAAAAGAACCTGCATCCAAGCTGGGTTATTATTGTT
This sequence comes from Ceratothoa steindachneri, assembly GCA_963969495.1. NCBI lineage: Eukaryota > Metazoa > Arthropoda > Malacostraca > Isopoda > Cymothoidae > Ceratothoa > Ceratothoa steindachneri. The sequence goes on along the minus strand of OZ018330.1, from coordinate 51,765,392 downwards.
CCACTCCTTGTATCAAGATATGGCAGAGTAAGTTTATTTTAAATAAGTGGCAGCACTCATTTAGAACTAATCAGTTAAGGTTACAATGACCTACTCATTTTAACTTTCAATTCCTACAAAAAAGAGAACAAATATTCATGAAAACAAACCTAACATAGAGTTCAATCTAAAAATTAAAATACCCAAACCCTCTTAATCACTATTTTCATTCACACCATCACCTTTGATAGCCAAATCTCTTTCAAAGCTTGTCTCACTGATGTTGGTAAGTTTTATCTCTGCTTTTGTAATCATGATTATATTTTACTTTCAGGGGGATGTATCCTATTATAGATAACATCTGGATGTTTGTGCATGTCCCTGTTTTTTTTTCCTCCCAGCCTCAATGCCTTTGTGCCATTATATCTTCCACACATTTTTACTTCCTTTAACTTCAACCTTTCTCTACAGATCTTAAGGATAAAATATCTATCTACTCCCAATTTTACCATTATAATTTTGAGATCTTCTATGCTTTTGTTACCTCTCACTAACTATTTTTACTCCCTTCTCACTGGATCACATGCTTCCATCTTCAACCTCTTCAATTTGTTCAAAACTGTGTAGCCTCTTCTCCGCTGAGTTGGTCTCTTTTGTGAAACCCCTTGTGACCTCAACTGGCTGCTCAGTCAATTGGGAATAACCTTTAAGGTCATCATTCTAACATATAAGATCTTAAATACTGCAGCACCGTCCAAGATGTAGCCACCCTCCACTGAGCCTCTCTCAGGCACAGATCCCTCCATTCTGTCTTTGCCCTCTTACTGCCTGTTTCTTATAATCTGTGTTGCCTGGGTGATCATACTCCTCTCCCTCCCTCATTGTGTTCAAGGGTAACTTGAAGCCCCACCTCTTCTCACAAGCCTTATCTTAGTTGATTGAGAGGCATGTTGCTTTAAAGTGTCATAGCAAATAGCAAAAATGCCTATTATTATTATTATATATTTTTTTCTTTCAGAAATACAAAAGCACTATTGATGATATGAAGTATATCTCAGAATTAGGTAATGGAACATCAGGTAGTGTTGTTAAAATGCTTCATGTACCTTCAGAGAAGTATATAGCAGTAAAAGTAAGTATAATTTGAGTAGATATATTTTTCTTTTATATTTAAATGAAATATGATTATAAACTTTGACTTTTCTTTCTCTTTAAAAGTCTTTTATTTTTGAAGTATTAATGATAAGATGATAATCCTAATGCAGAATAGTTTTCTTTTTGAGGTTGCTCTATATTTTTATGTCAATAATATGTGCTTAATTTGATTTATTTTAGCAAATGCATCGCTCAGGAAATTTGGAAGAAGCAAAGAGAGTGTTCTTTGATCTTGAAGTTGTTCTCAATAGTCATGATTGCCCCTTTATTGTTCAGTGCCTTGGTTGCTTTGTCACAGATACTGATGTATGGATATGTATGGAGCTCATGGCTACATGTTTAGATAAACTTATAAAAAAATATAAGCAACCTTTCCCAGAACCTATAATTGGCAAAATTGCTGTTGGGGTATGTTTGTTGCTAAATCCTTTTACATCTTTTTACATCATAAACTTGGTTATACAATTGGATTAATAATAATTAGGGGTTTGATACTCGCTGATTATTCTTCTTTTTACAGACTGTGAAAGCCTTACATTACTTGAAAGAATCACATGGTGTGATACATAGGGATGTTAAACCTTCAAATATTCTTTTAGATGAAAAGGGAAATATAAAACTATGTGATTTTGGAATTTCTGGTCGATTAGTAGAATCTAAGGCGAATACTAGAAGTGCAGGTTGTGCAGCATATATGGCAGTAAGTCAAACTTTGTTTACCTTGAAAGTTTTTTACTAGATGCCCCTATATGTAACTCTTTTCCTTGTTTCACTTCAAAATTAGTTCTGTAAAATGTAATTGTAAAAAGTTTGAGATATTGAGTTATGAAAAGTTGGGTTTGTTCATTTATAAAACTTAAACTTGATTTGGTCATTCAATTATTAAGCATTGTTATTTTTTTCTACAAATTGGGTTTTGTGCATGCCAGTGCTACAGAAAGTACCTTACCCCTCACTTCTTTGTGCCATTAAACACCAAACAACTTTTTTATTCACAAATACAAGACTAGTTTCAGAGCATCACACTCCATCCTTTGTACAGCTGAAAGATGGAGCATGATCCTCTGATAGTAGTCCTGTACTTGTGACTAAAACAAGTTTTCTCTCGCAAAGCTTTTGTTTTTCATTAATTATTAGATTGTACACTATGCTAATCCACTAAAGATCAATATAACCCATCTCCTTTTTCCACACTATTCACCCTTCATAGCAATGAGGTACTATGAATAGTGGCATTTTGTCCAGTTGGTTAATCTGTGAGTAGGAGGCCTTAAGCACGCTCCTTACAAACTCCATCCATGCACATCATACACTATATCATCCACATCTCTCCCTTGATCTTCTTGCCTTTAAATACTTAATACTCTGATCATCTATAACTTTTTTTTCTTTTCCTTGTCACACACTACATCATTCGTATCACTTGCTCATGGTACATATGTCAGTCTAATCAGCCAGTAATGCTAGGTCATCAGCATAATATGTACACTATGGCAGGTCTTTTCACACCCTATCATTTTTTCCATACCACACTTAGTAGACTTACTCACTACTCCTTAATTCTTGCATTTACCTGTCTCATAATTCTCAAGCTCTCTTACACCTTCAAAGGACTTAAAACAATCACAACACACATTCCATAACACTTCTTATTCCACTTTTCTAGCTCCTTTCCTCACATCAAATACTTAAAAGTAGTGGTGATTTTGTTATGGAATGTTTTTTTTTTATGGTCGAGGGTTGTGTTAATCAGTGATCATCCCTCCCCTACCATAAATAAATCTCCTGTCATAACAAAATTTCCACCACTTTTAAGCATTTGATGTGAGGAGAGTAGCAAAGAAGTGGGAATTTGAATTGAACCACTGTTATAACAATGATAGAGGGAAGAGTAAGTGAGACTGTTTGAAAGGAGGAGGGTGTAATTAAGTATGAACATGATCACAAACAAATGTGGAACAAGTTTAAAGAAGCAATTTTATGGAGTGCCAAAACTATGTCATATGCAGAGTTGTGAAAGTGAAAAGAGAAAGTGGTGTAACATCAGCCTGAAACATGCAATGCAGAGCAAATGGGAGACTTGCATGCAGATATGCATGGAGGATAAAAGAGCAGTAAAACAAATTAGTAAGAAAGCACCAAATAAGGCATTTAGAAGAAAAGTGAAGTTCTGAATGTAAAAATGAAGTTGTTTGTTAGTGAAAACCCTAAGATGAATGTGGATCTGGGTGGGAACATGAAGAAAGTAAAAATAGAACAAGAACTGTTGTTTGGACATGATTGAGCAATGGAGATGTCAAAAGTACTTTAACACATTGACCACATTTGGGCCATATATGGTACACTGGTAGTCTCATATAATTTATCCTTACCAGCCTTTTTTTATATTGCTCATTAAGCATTAATATGTAAGGGCGCTGTTCCTAACATGTATACCTGTATAACTTACTCTTAGCTTTTTGCTACCCTTCGCAGTCAATGTGTTAAGGTGTGTAATGTATGGAAAATAATTGGCTTTAATGGTGTAAATCAGATGCTGTATCATGATAAGGAGCTAATAAATAAATATGCACAAGTTCTTAACCTCTTCCAAGAAACTTGCCCAAAACTCCAAGCACACACTATAAAGAGATATTCCAAGGAATCTCACCTTCCCCAAACCAAGCAACCATTACCCACTAAACAATCTGCATACACACAATGCAGTATCACATCCAATGTCTGGGTCCACATCACCACTCAATGCCATTCCACTGGATACCAGCCTAGAAGAAACATTCCTCCAAATTTAAACAATGGTCACCCTGGCAATGCTCTAATGCGGCCACTACCCAAAAGTAAACACAATGACTGCAATGGCCTTCCATTAGAAACCTGATACAGTTCAACACAAATATAACAGACAAAAACCTACAAATATACAGAGTGCTGCATCTCTGGTCTAGCCCTTTCTGATCAGTGGTGTTTGTCAAAGTTGCTAACTTAAGGGATTCAACGCAAGTTAAAAAAAATAAAATTGGTAGGTCCATTCAAAGTATCACAATTTTATATATATTTCATTTTTAATGGTGTATTCTCCTATTTTACATTTCAAAGCTAGATTCCACTGTCTGTTATGAGTAAAATAGTAATGATAGCTAGTTATTATTTTTTTAAAATTTACTTTGTAATTGATACTAATCTTTCCTTCATTTTTCTCAGCCGGAAAGAATTGATCCACCTGACCCTAGCAAACCAGATTATGATATTAGAGCAGATGTCTGGAGCCTAGGAATAACATTAGTCGAGTTAGCAACAGGTCAATTTCCTTATAAAGATTGCCGAACAGATTTTGAGGTATTTATAACCAATAGAAATATTATTGCTTTAGTTTCTTATCTTGTGATATTGCCCTAATTACCAGTTCTCTTTATTTTGAGTATAAAAACTTCTTTTGAGATGAGAAAATGTGTTTTGCTATAGGTCTGATCCTTACCTTATTAGGGATCTACATTTTAACATGGTATTTGAATCATGGATCCACCATATGGAAGCCATTAGAAAATCACTAACCATGGAAAGGCATGCTTACATTTAGCTATCCTCATCCCTGAGAAAAGGTGTAACCAATGAGGGGACTTTCATAGGAGAATAAATTAGGAAAGATCGACTGATAAGCAAAATACAAATGAATACTGGATCTAAAAGGGTGTGTGATAGATATCCCAGAGAAAGTGTGTATTCAATGTGTGAATTTTTAACCTCTTGTGAGGTAGATAGTAATTACTTTTGTCGCCCCTAGCTGGACTGGGTTCTCTCAAATATCCCACTCTCACATTTGTAGGTTTTGTCTCGGCTGTGCTTGGGTTGGGCATGTTGTACATGAGCATTGGATGGTGTCTGGTTCCTGGGGCAGTGAGAGCATATGCCAGTGCATTGCTTGTATGTGTACTTTTAGGCCATGGCCACACTGGACGTTTGGCAGGTTGACATGTTTTGGGTGTGGGAGGAATCTGTCCTCTGGGGTGATTTCCATTAGAATGGGATTGAAGAGGTGGTTTAGGCCCAGAGATTGTATGTAAGCCCTGCTTTGTTATATGTGTATGGGTGTTTTTTTTGTGGGGGATGGTTTTAGGGTAGAGGGATTTCTTGAAGTGTATCAGTTTAGTATGACCTTGGAGGGGTATTTTGTGCATCACATGGAGGGTGTATGGGTCTTGGATGTGGTGATTTGGGTTTTTGTACTATGGAGAAATTGTGTTCCCTGGATTTTGAGATGGTGTTTTAGTGGTGTAACTTTTGTATCATGGTGCAGGTGGTTAATTGGGATGCTGCTAGTGTAATGTGTTGCTAGGTGGAGTGCTTTGTTTTCTCTTCTGTAGTGTTGTGTGTTTGTGTGTGAAGTTTGGTGCCTAAGCTGTAGAGGCATAACCAAGTGAAGGATGAATGCATTTCTTGTGTGTCAGTGATGGATTCCTTGGATTGCCCAAGTGCTCGGAGTATGTTCATTTTTGTGTTAGCTTTGTTTTGTGTGTGTTATTGGAAATTTAGGCATGTATCTAGTTTGACACCAAGTACCATATGTGTTTTATTTAAGGGAGGTGGTGTTTCTTGTTCTCCCATTCTAGGTTGTGAGGATGGTAACACGATTTTGAAGGTGAGATAGTCATTTGGTTCTGTTGCACTCAGCATTTGAGCCATGTGATGTAGAGTTGTAAATTACAAGTTTTTTGGTTGCAGTTGGGGTGTTGTGTGAGAATGTTGATTTCATTCACATAGGTGTAAAGTATTATGTTAAGGTTGTTTGAGAGGTATGCCATGGAGGAAAAGTTTGAAAAGAGTGGGAGGGAGAGTTCATGGATTCCTGTAGGATGTTGTGTATGTGGTGTGTTCATGATAGCTTACTGCTGTATATTACTTGTGCTTGTCTGCTTGTGAGAAAATTAACAATCCATTTTTTATATTAGAGTGTAGTATTTTGTTAATAAGGATGTGTTTGGGTACTTAGCTGAAGGATCTGCTTATATCTATTTTTGCCATTACTCTCTTGAGTGGGGGTGTGAGTTGGGTGATGAGGGTAAGTACAGTGGTTAAGTATAATGGTCAGAAATTGTGTTGAGAGGCATCTAGTGGGATGTGAGAGTTTATTTTGCTTAGTGCAAGACATTCAATAATTTTGGAGGGTGTACAGAGTAGAGATTTGTCTAGGCATGTGATGGTGAATTGATTTGTGAGTGTAATTTTTTGTTTGTGGTTCTGTTTGACATGTCAGGAGTTCTGTTGCTGATTTTTTCAGTTTCATGAGGGTGTTTGCTGTCAGGTGAAGTTGAATCCTGTTTGCATTTGTATAGATGGCTTTGTGTGTTTTGTTCATCACTGTTGGCAAGGCCTCCCCCCCATCCCTAGTTTTCCAGATTTTTTGCTCTGTTTCTGATTTAATCCCTCCAGTAAGGCTTGCCACTGTCCTCCTTGTCGGATCAGTACTTGGAAGTTTCATATTGTCTTTAATGATGGCTTTGTTGTCGGTGGATTTTGGGGTTGACAGTTTTTTTTTTAGGATGACTGTGGTTTTTAGGAGCTGTGATTTCTGGGGAGAAGTGCGAGTTGTAGTGTCTTGTTTCTCCTCATGGTTTAAGTGTTCTTGGCTGTTGAGAGGATTTTAGTAAAGTTTGTGTAGGCCTTGTTTATGTCACAAAACAGACCAACTGAGAAACCTTTGAGTCTTTGTTCAGTATACTTGGTGAAGGGATCCCAGTCAGCTTTGTTGTAGTTAGTGTATGTGCATAGAGTTTGTTGGAGGTATGGGTTTCTCAAGGGCTATTTATTGGATGATTGAGAGGTAGTTATAGGATAATGCAGTATTGGGGGGCTAGGTTGGGTGAGCAGAAGAGTGAGTAGTGGCAGATGGGTCTGTGTCTGATAACTAATGCAATGGATCCCAGTCATCATTTAATATAACTGATGTTAGCAACCTAGAAGCCAGTTTAGTTAAGGAATTTTGATATTTTCCAAAACTATGAATATATTTACAAAAAGCCTTCCTACTCATTGATCCGGGGATATAGTAGGACTTCTAAGTAAAAGCTATTATATATTTGTAATATTTTTTTGTTCTTAATATCTATATATATATATATAATCAAAATAGTTGTAATTTTTACCAAATATCTATTTAAAAAATAACTTCCATGTTTATTTTACTCCTTTATAAACAAAGTTGCTCCATTAAGTAAACTTGAAGGCCTAGTCAATATTACTTAATATTTTCATTTAATGCTTTTATTTTGAAATTCATCAATAAACTTGAAACTATATTCTTTCTAAGTTTTTATAAAAGAACATTTATTAAGAGTTTTATTCCTATTTTCCTGGATTACCCTTTATAATTCCCTGTATGTGGGGCAGGAAGAATATCTGTACCCTCCTCCAGCATGAGAATAAAAGGCAACTAATCCCAGATACAGGGTTGCTAACCTGTGAAGCCAAGCACCCAAAGCTTTATTCTATGAGTGGTATATGCAATGATGGTAATGGTTGGGGGCTGTTGTGGATCCTGTCCAGTCAGGCCAATTAATCTGCATCATTGTGTAAATTGATTATTTGACATGGGGAAGAGGACAGTGGTCGATGTCTTTAAAACAGGGAGATTGCTGATGCTTGCTCTATGTGAGACTAGCATGAAAATGAATGAATAGTTATTGTGGGAGGGAGCACAATCAGGTGGTAGGAGTGAAGAGGATGTGGCAGTGCTTCTTAGTGAGAAGTGATATGATGCAATGGTTGCATTTGAATGTGAGAACTTGGGAATTATTTGGTGAATTTGAGATTAGCAAGGGTGATTCTGTGCAGAGTTGTTGTGCATGGCCCCTCATCATATGGTTGTGCTTTATAAGGTTGAACTAGTTGGTGTATGAATGAGATGTGAAGGAAGAGAGAATTAGAAGTGAAAGTTACTGAATCAAGAGAAAGGGGAGAATATGTGAGAATGCTGGTGAATATAAGATAGAAAATAAGTGCAAACATAAAGATAGAGCAAATGTGGAACAAATTTAAGGAAGGGGTAGTTGATTGTCCAAGTACTATGTGTGGGTGTGCCCAAACTGGAAAGAGAAAGCAAATGATGTTAAGGGGATACCACATTAATTTTTTCAACTTTTTACTATGTTCGATTATCATATATGAAATTAAAGCTCATTAAAAGCCCCTTTTATTCCTGTCAAAATCATAATAACGTATGGCACCATTTTTGAGATACAGGGGGTTCTTTCAGATCCCCCCCCTCCTTGAAACCTGATATCATATAAATGGCTATAGAATTACTAAAAATTAAGCATTTGAACTCAATTCATGAGCAAAAGATGCACATACTCATATGATTTAGTTATCATTTGAAATCAGTTTTCTTTAGTTCCATGTAAATTTGTGTTAATGGTGGACTAAAACATATTTTTCAGACAGTCAACTATAGATTTTGTTCTCAGTTGGAAAAGGGGGTGTTAGGTAAATAGTAGTGGTGTTCTGAATGCCCTGGAATTTAATTCAATCTATATTCGAATGATGCTAAAAATATAAACCAGTTCTCAGGCATGGTATAGTTTTGCGTTTTGTTCACAAATCAACTTTAAAAATCTACAGAGAATTTCCACGAATGTATAGAATTTTGCATGATCATAATTTTCACTATGCTCTAGTCATGTTGATAAAACAAAATATATACTCCAAAAAGTGCATAAAATTTGCTATAAAATAATATAAAAATCAATGGTATGGATTTTTTTTTCACAAATTAACTTTAAATATCTAAGAAAAAACTTCCATGAATGTATACACTTTTGCATTATCTTAATTTTCACTATGTTCTAGTCTTTGCTAAAAAAAATTATTATACCATAAAAAAAAGTATAAAATTTGCAATAAAATGATATACAAAACAAAAAAAAATGCAAATTTTGAATGAAGTAATTCGAAAAGTGACTAATGAAAAAATGTTCTATCCCCTTAAGCATGTAGTGGAAAGCAAAAAGCAGACGTATTTGCAAATGCTTAGCACTGTAGAGGAGGATGTCAGGGAGATGCATGGTTAAATGCATACAAGGAGATAAAACAGAAAATGAGTCATGAGACATAGTACGAAAACAGCAAATTGAACCTCTTCAAAAGATCAATGAGGATGCCAATGGGAATAGTAAGGTAGTGAGAAAGGTGAAGAAGAATAAGGAGAGGAATAACTGTGTGAACATAGAGACAAGAATGGTATGGTACTTGTGAACAATGTGGGTATGGAAAATGATCTAAATGTAAATATGATTAGTGTGGCCTTAAATTGGGCGCTGTATTGAGGTATGGAAGAGAGAAGTGTGCAAGAGATTGTTAGTGCTCTGAAAAATAGGAAGGCAGCTGGAATAGAAGATAGAGTTGCTGAGATGCTAAAAAGTGGTATTGTTGTGTTATGGAATGGGCCTGCTGGCAGTGTTGTAAGGCATTTGAAAGGGGAGAGAGGTGAATGCGAGAACTACAGGAGGATAAGTTGTGTTGTAGGTAAAGTGTATGAAAATATTATAATTGGGCGTGTAAGAAGGAAAACATGGATTGATAATGAGATGAAGAAGTAAGGTTTAGAGTGGGTAGGTACTGTGTGGATGACTGCGACAGTTGAAAAATAACAAGGGATAAGGTGTAAAGTGTATGGTTGATTCATGAATGTGTAGATAGAGAAGCATTATGGCAGTGCTAAAGAGTGTATGGATTGAGTGGTAAACTATTGGATGGTGTGAAATTTATTTATGTTGGAATTAAATAATGTGTTAGGGTGAAAGTTAGTCAGAGTTTGTGGTTTGACATAAGTGGGGTGTGTAAGACAAGGTTGTGTGATGGATTTTGAAAAAGTTATAGGTGAGTAATGGATTTTATGCTGGTATATGCTGATGACCTGGTGAGAGAGATTTACAAATATTTATTGAAGTCTTTGACAGTGTATGAGAGAGGAGAGGGCTAAAAGTGAATACAGAAAAGAATAAAATAATGGTGTTTAGGGTGAAAATTGGGTGGGATATGATATCCAAGTCTGTGGTGTCACCCTTGAACTTGTTCAAACTATCTAGGATGCATTCTTTTAGTGGTAAAGATGAAGCATTTTGTTACCACAAAGTTCTAAATGATGGAAAGTTTATGGGATGATTTGAATGTGTAGTTAATGCTAAAGGGTTTAGTGTGTAATATGCCAGGAAACTATATGAGAGTATGCTGATGTCAACATTGGAATATGGGAGTGACACTATAGTAAGGAAGGAGAAAAAAAAAATCTCAAGTGAGACCAGTACAAATGAACAACATGAGAGGGTTGTGGTAAGAAGTATCTTATGCTGTGAATGAGATTGTTACTGAAAGTAAAGCAAAATATATGAGAGTATCAGGGTGTGAGAAAGGTTTGGAAGATATATAAAGTGAGTCGATTATAGGAATGAATGTTTGAGACCCAGGGCTGACTGAGGAAGAAGTGATATAGTGTATGGAAGGGATGTGCTTGGGGCTTATGTCAAGTAATGAACCCTGTTTGGATGATATGCCGCAGTAGAGAGCAACCCACCACTATTAAAGTTCCCTCTCTATGGGCAACTGGTTGAAGTTGATGGCCTCAATGGTGTAAACTAAAGAATTTCATATGAATCAACCTAATAAAAAGTGGTTAAAATCAAGTGTGGAGAATGACACCTGTGTCCAATTCATTCATACACTGACCACTAATTATAATCTTGGATTAAAGTTTTATTATTTATGCCCCATATTTTATCAAGTATTCATTTTATGTTATGTATGAAATAAAAATTTACTTATTTTTTTTAGGTATTAACTAAAGTTTTACAAGATGCTCCACCAAGTTTACCATCAGATAAAACTTTTAGTTCAGAATTCAGAGAGTTTGTTAATAACTGGTAAGTTCCTTGTATTTTCTCTTTAGTTGACTGCTTTTCTTCTATTGAATCTGCAATAATCATTAGCAATCCTTTTTTCCTATGCATTAATTGAAGTGTTTTGTTTCTTGATATGCTATTCTACTGTAAAAAAATTATGAATCCAACACTTCTCATTTGTGGTGGGGGAAGAATTGGCAGTTTTGACTAAATGGTTTGTTTAGATCATCAAAATCAATGTTTTATTGAGAGAGATGCTACCTGAACAAATGGAGAAAATGGTGTACGATGGATGTTTTGGTGAGGATATACAAGAGTCCTAGAGCCAGACCTAAGGCGGGTGATGAACCTCTTGACAAATGCCTAGGCATTGGTTGTTATTGACACTGAAGCATTTGTAAATAAATATTATAACTGAAATTGGGTCTGTAGTAGGTGTTAAGGGAGGGTAAGAGTGGTTTCCTAACTATTTCCAACACTTTTTCCCATTCTATGGCACTGACACATCCCAATTCGCACTTGAGTATGCCAGTGTTGGTATTGATCTTGAATATTCACAGCATTATCCATTTGCCACTCCAAACAGTTAACTTCTTGCCATAATACCATTGGTCATCTTAACACTACTTTGGTCTTCATTATCTTAATGTCGCTTAATACTCATGCTAAAGTTAGTGTCACAAACCTATTATTCTGACCTGCATGATAGAATCTCGGTATTCTCAAGAATAAAACAAATTTAGGACAAATGGTTGCTTCATTTCCATGTATACTTAGACATAAGCTCTATTTGTCATGATGGTCAATGTTGCTATAAATTGTTCCATTCTGCAGTAATTTTTTATTTCTTTTTTCACTCATGTTGCCTGTCCCATTACTGTGCTGAGTGGGGTCACTTACACTTGAGACTGGTTCATGTATATAGACCTGTGGACTCAGACTTTCCGCAGGAGACTGGCCTCAGCCATTTTATTTTCCACTCTTTGGTATTACATCCACGCCTGGGCCTGGATGAGGTGGGCTCCAATGCCGAGATGAGCCTCCTTCTTGTTTTGTTACCCTGTAAGGGGTGAGGCGATTTGCCTTCCTGGCTGCCCTGCTGATGAGACTCAGTGCCCCGTCTGGCCCCAGCTTAGGCTCTTCTTCTTTCAGACAGCCTGTATTTCACCCCTACAACCGCTCCCACAACTTTCTCTGGTTGGCCTCTATTTTCACAGGGTAGATGCTGACCTTCTCAGCCAACTATCCTGAATCGAGGCTGAGTGGGGAGGGGACAATGTTCCCTAACCCTTGAGCTCCAGTTTGGGATGGTGGGTTTTTAACAACCTGCTTCATCTCTACCCATACCTTCCCTACATCCCCTTTCCTTCTCACTTCACACTCTATCCTTTTTACGCTGTGCCCAAGGTGGAGCTGTCTTGCTGAAGGGGCTGCCAGGTCACCAGGCGGAAGGGTGGCCTTAAATGGTGGCACCTGGATCTGCCAGCCCCTTATGCACCCCTTGCAGAGCCGGCTACTGCCAGGGGTGATTAGCATCTGCACCCCCCTTAATTTCCCCCGGTCCACCGTCGGAGCCACACTTGGGCAGCTCCACTGAAAAAAATAGAAGTCCTTTCCCTTGCTTTCACAGGGGACCCTCCAAATCTCTTTAACCGGAGAGGAGGCTTACTCCTCTCCTTTGCCTACAGGTGTAGGGGACTCCCCCTCAACCCCTTGTCTGGAGGTGCCCTCAGGTGCCTCCCTCTTTCCAGTGGCAGTCCCCCCTTACTTTCCAAGGGGACTGCCAAGAAAACCAGCAAGCAGCCCATAATCGACCGCTCCCAATTGAAGCGGGCTCGGTAGGGCAAACCCCCTTAGGGGGAAAAGGGAAGATAGGACCCATCGGCCACTTCCTTCCAGAGACCTGCTGGCTTGTATACTGACTTTAGCGGGTGTCAAGGCCTGTGCCTCACAATACTTGACTCTGATACCGCTGCCAATGATACCTGTGATTTCCTGGAGGGGGGGGGGGATGGACAAATGGAGGCCCACCTGTGATAGACATGGTCCTTGCAGCAATGCAGCCTCAGACGGTATGGCCTTCCATTGCGGGCGAATCTGGGCTCGATGCCAAGCACCGAACTCGAGTCTGCCCCTATGCAAGGTCCTCCTCAAATGGCTCGGGTCTCCAAGGCAGTACAAGGAGGGGGGGGGGATCTCGTCCTCCAGCCGGTGCCCCTGTGACCGCCACGACCTTCTCCATCTTGGAGAAGGACCTTGCTGAGGCTGGTCCATCTGGCCTGGGGGCTTCTGCCAGCGGAGGGGAGAAGTGGCTTCATTCCCCATCCTTTCCTAAAAAGAAGAGAAACAACAAGAAAAGGATGAAAAAGAGTCAGGGCTCCTCTCCATCCACGGGTGCTTCGGTAAGCAACCAAGCCAAGATCGGCACATCCGGCCCCGCTGCCACCCGGGGTGCAGAGTCCCTGACAAAGACCAAAAGTAAAAGTATAAGTGTGCAAAGCGGAGCGTCAATTATGTCAGGGCCCCTCATTCAGGGACCACCTGGCATTTTTGAGCCTGCTGGCGTCAAACGCTTCCTGGTTATTCGCTCCACTGATAGCACCATGTTGGCTAAGGGCAACATGATCCATCAGAGGAGAGCTCTAGCTAGTGTGATTGGTAGAGAGCCGAAGGTGATACGTTTCTTGGATGGGAGCCTTATGGCATAAGCTTCAAATCCCTCTGAGGTGGCCATGATTAGTGCCCTTTGGACACTTGCTGGAATCCTGGTGATTGTGACGCCGCACTCTACCATGAACTTCGTTAAAGGATTAGTTTATGCGAAGGAACTTGTGGACTACTCCATAGACGACATCAACTTAGAGCTGACTGACCATGGGGTGGTCAAGGTTGAACGTGTGCTGAGAAAACAGGGAAGGGCCTCAAGATCCACCCCTATCTACTCTCATGTCACGTCCGACTGTAACAAAGCTCCCTGAATCAGTGCGTGCCAGGTGGTATGGCTACTGCGTAAAGGGATTTGTGCTACTGCCACAGATTGATACTGTGCTGGCCTTTCACAAGCCAGGGAGAGATCACTCTACTCCACCTAGTTTATGCCCAATCTCTCTAACCTCTTGCGTGTGCAAGTTGATGGAGAAATTGGTAAATGTTAGACTAGCCTTTTTCCTGGACAGCGGAGGCCATCTTTCTTCTGCACCGTGCGGCTTCCGCAAGTTCCACTCCACGTCGGATTCTCTGCTCTGACTGGAAAATGCCGTCTGCGAGGCTTTCCTTCATAGACAGCACTACGCCACAGTGTTTTTCGATCTGGAGAAGGCCTATGATACCGCTTGACGATACAGTATCATGGAGACTCTCCACACGATGGGGGCGAGGGAACGCCTCCCAATGTTTATATCTGAATCTTTGCGAGATCGTCGATTCCGCGTACGGGTGGGGGGAGCCCTCTCTGCCCCAAAGGAGCAGGAAGAGGGTGTCCCGCAGGGAAGTGTCCTCAGTGTCACACTCTTTGCCCTGAGCATCAACGGCATCACCTCGGTGCTGCCGAAAGATGTTCTCGCTACGCTCTACGTGGACGACCTTCCGATCTTTTTTGGCGCGGCCCAGATGCCAACTCTGGAGCGTCGAATCGAACAGGCCTTTAACCGCGTCTCTCGCTATGCACAGGTTTCGGTTTTCTTTGGCAAAGACTAATGTGGTGCACTTCTGCCGTCATCCACAGCTCAGCCCCGACCCTGATTTGTTTCTTAATGGGGTGCGCCTGGATGTGGTGGAATCACACCGTTTGCTTGGTCTTGTATTCGACCGAGGCCTCACCTGGGAGGCTCATATTCGCAGCCTTAGGGTCTCTTGTACCCGCGCCATGGACATTCTCCGTTCCGTGACGTTCAGCGCTTCGGGCGCTGATAGGGCTACTGCCCTACTTTTTTATCGACCCTTTGTTCGTTCGAAGCTCGACTAGGGATGCGAGTTTTATGCATCCGCAGCCGAGTGTTTATTGCGGAAGGTGGATTCGATCCACCACACCGGCTTTCGCCTTGCAACCGGTGCCTTCCGCACTTTCCCCATTGAGAGCCTGTTGGTCGATGCTGGGGAGATGCCACTCGCTCGGCGCCGCGTGCAGTGCATCACTCGCCTGTACGTGGGAGCCCGGCGCCTCCCTCATTCGCCAACAGCTCTCACTGCATCAGCAGCTGATCTCGATGGTGCCTATGCCGCCGAGAGACGCCAGTCCTACCCTAAGCCCTTTGGTTTTAGGGCCAGGAAACTCCTTCGAGAGGTAGATATAGCTCTCGGGCCGGTGGCGCCCCTGGTTCTGCCCAGGAAGCCACCCTGGAGGGTACCACATTTGGCTATTTGTCGCCACGTCTCTGCTCCCAAAGTTTGTATGGCGCCGGGAGTATTGCGTTCGACCTTTCTGGAGCACACCGTGTCATGCTGGAACCCTGCCAGTGTATACGGATGGCTCCAAGTCCCAAGAGGGGGTTGGCTTCCACGCTGTATCCCCTCTGCTTGAAGTCAGCGGGGCTCTGCCAGGCGCTGCGTCCGTCTTCACGGCCGAGCTGGTGGCAATACACCACTTGGTACGGGAGATTACGCGACGTGCCCGGTTCGGAGACTGGATTGTGATCTATAGCGACTCACAAGGCGCCCTGAGTGCTTTGGGGGCATTAGAATCTCCGCATCCCCTGGTTCGCGGTATCCGTGACGCTATGGTTTTTGGCGAGCCGGGCAGATGTCGAGATTATCTTCTGCTGGGTTCCTGGACATGTAGGAATTGCGGGGAATGAGCGCGCCGATGAGGGCGTGAGGACTCTGCGACCGGACCAGCGTTTCGTTCTTCCTCACAACGACTACATGGCAGGAATATTGGCAGCTCTTCAGACTGCTTGGCAAAGAAGATGGGAGACGGTTGAAGGGAACTTAAAGTTGCGTGCCATTGTGCCGCGACTGTTCCCATGGACCTATCCCCCAATGCCGCGATGGCTTCAGGTCGCTTTCTGTCGTCTCCGAATCGGACACACTCGTGTGATGCATCGCTATTTGATGGAGCGCCCTATTGCGACGACTGCGTCGTCCCCCAGACTGTTCGGCACATTCTTGTCAAATGTCCCAGTCTGGGTGATCTTCGCGCATGATACCTGTCCCGGTACTGGGATGGGCGGGGTCGCTACCGCCTGTCCCTTGTACTCATGATGAGTTTGTACACATTGGCTTGTTGACTTTTTGGGAGTGGCCGGGCTTCTCCCCTTTATTTAAGTAGGGTTTTTTGTTGTTATTGTTTTCTTTTTAGGTTGCACACTCCTGCACCGGGGTGAGGGGGACCTTCCCCAGACACCGGAGATTGCTTCCTAATTGTTACGTTTTTCCCATTTTTTATCATTGTTATTCTTATTTTAAAGTAGCTTAGTGCTAGGCTGTCGTGATTCCGGCGACTTATGCTCAAGTGGGCTGTCGCTAGATGAGCTAAAAAAAAACAAAACTACTTTGAGAGCTAGGTATAGCTCTTGGGTCGGTGGCACCCTTGGTTCTGCCCAGGATGCCACCCTGGTGGGTACCACCTTTGGCTATTTGTTGCCACACCTCTGCTCCCAAAGTTTCTACAGCACAGGGAGTATTGTATTCAACCTTTTTGGACCATACCTCACGTCATGCTGGAACCGGCTAGTGTAAATGGATGGCTCCAAGTCCGAAGAGGGGGTCGGCTTCCACGCTGACCAGCGGGACTCTGCCAGGCCAGAGGATGGCTGAGCTGTGGCAATACACCACTCGGTATGGGGGATTACGAGACGTGCCCATTTCAGAGACCTGATTGTGATTAATAGCTACTCACAAAGTGCCCTGGGTGCTCTCGGGACATTGGAATCTCTGCATCCTCTGGTTCGCATATCCTTGATACCACAGTTTTGGCAAGCCGGCGGATGTCAATATTATCTTCTCCTTGGTTCCTGGACATGTAGGAATTGCCGTGAATAAGCGTGCTGATGAGGGTGCCAAAGACTCTGCGAGGACTTGGTGACTGGACCAGCATTTTGCTCTTCCTCACACCGACTACATGGTAGGAATATGGGCAGCTCTCTGGGCTACTTCGCAAAGAAGACAGGATACGGTCTAATGAAACTTAAAGTTGCGTGCCATTGCGTCACGACTGTTCCCATGGACCTACACCCCAATGCCGCGAAGGCTTCAGGTTATTTTTGTCATCTGGAATTGGAGACACTTGCAGGATGCACCGTCATTCGATGAAGCGTTTGCCTGCACCCTACTGTGTAGACTGCCTTGTCCCTCAGACTGTTCAGCACACTCTTGTTGAATGTCCCAGTCTAGGCAATCTTCACACGAATTAGCTGTTTCGGTACAGGGACGAACGGGGGCGCTACTGCTTATCCCTTGTACTTGGGATGGGTTCAAGTGCATTGACTTATGGACTATAATTCTTTTTGGAGGATGGCCTTCTCCCCTTTATTTGACCCTTTTTTATGCTTCTTTTTGTAGGTCACATGCTCCTGTGTTGAGGGGAGGCTGGCCTACCCCCGACATTCTAGTATGCTTCCTTCTTGTCCTCTTACTTTTTCTCATTATTTTTTAGTTATTTGTTAGTTACATATTATTTGTTTTGTTTTTTATTTTCTAATATAGCCTAGTATTAGGCCATGTGGAGTACGGCGATTTATACCCAAGTAGGCAGTCACCAGATGAGCTCTTGAAAAAATCTTGTTTTGTTGTTGTTGTTTTTTAATGTAGCCTAATAATGTTAAATTAATTAGATTAATTTATTAAATTAGTTAATACCCTTGGTAGGAATCACTGGATTGACGCTATTAAAAACAAACTTTTGAAAATTAGTCATATTAATGCTTCAGCATTTTATTTGAAAAGCTGCTTTTAAGTTAAATTGAATAACAATGCTTTTTGCTTTTTTCATTATGCTCACTGACAGACTTCTTTTTTTTCATTTGTTAGAAGCAAATCAAGAATTGTTTTTCCTTCATGTTGGATCATTATCCATTTGGTTGAGATCATTTTTGCTTTCCCTTCATTATCAGCTCTTTTTTTTATCATTAAAATTTACATTTAGAAAGTTAAAACTGCCACATATGATTATCAATCGCTGCCTAGCATCATTCCCTAGAGACTCAAATAATTCCTCATCATTTTGTGCAGGTAGTTTATATACTACAACAAAGTTAAAAACATTTTCTTACGGCTACAGAGACTATTAAAATATCCCTTATACCTTAGTGTGACTGTATCATAAACTATTGTATTTAAATTGTCTCCCACATACAGAAGGACCTTGACCCTTCTACTCATATCTCTATTAAAAGTTTGTAACTATTCAAATTTATTTGCCTATAATGTCACCATCTGATTTCACCCAAGACTTGTTTATTGCAATTATGTCAAACTTGTCAATAGTCACAAGACTTGCATTCTTAATTCTCTGTTAAATGATAGACACCTTATTTTTTTCAATTTTGTGTCACTGGTAATATAATTTATTTATGCTGCCTCCACCTTGTTTGATGAATCTATCTGAAAAAGTTGAAGCTGTGTGATGTTGAAATTTTCAAGTGTGAAACTGTGAATGGTTGTAGTGTATGGATCTTGTAATGATATATGAAAAAGAGAGGTTCTGTCTGGAATGAAGTGAGTGGTGGGTAGGAATGAGTATCATTTGGTGGATGTAAGAGATATAAATTGACAAAAAGATGACATAATGAGAGAGGGGATAACAAGTTTTTAGTATGACTGGAGAGAATGGAAATGGAAATTGGTAGGGTTTTGTGCTGAAATAGACAAGTGCAGCAAGCATTCTTTCAGCACATGGATGTGCATAAATATACATGGGTAAGCAAAGGGGAGAGGGGAGAATTTAAGAGATGATTGATCTGTGCTTAGTATGAAAGAAAATGCTACCTACATATTTAATGTCAAAGCTATAGAGGTACGAGTATGGGACTATCTAATCACAAGATTGTGTTATGTATGGTTAAACTGGTTGGTGCATAGATGAGAAGATTTGAGGTAGGAAGAATCAGAAATGAAAGGTTATTGAGGGGAGAATATGTGGAGTGCTTGGGAGTAGAAGAAAGGAAATAGGTGCAGGTGTGTAAATAAGGTGAATGTATAACAAAGTTAAACAAGTATTAGTGGGTACAAAGGCTATGGTTGGGTGAGCCCCAAACGGGAAACAGGTAGCAAAATGCTGAATGGTTGAATGATGTGAAACATGTAATGGAAACCAAAAAGAAAGTGTACATGCAAATGCTTAATACTGCAGGCAAGAATAAGGAGGATGGGGTTGAATGCTTGCAGGGAAATGAAAAGGAAAATGAGTGAAGAGTATTAAGAAAACAGCAAATGAAGTGTTTGGATGATAAAAGATGAATGAGGATCCAGATATGGGAACACAATGTTATTTTGGAAGGAGAATAATTGCTGTGTGAACAGCAAGGACAAGAATATCAAGATGCTTATGAACAATTTGGAAGTCAAAAGCAGTTTGAGAGAATACTTTGATGAGTTGTATATTATGGGTATGGAGGGTGAACATAAATCAACTACTGTATCAGGGTATGGAAGGGGAGATAAGCATGCAAGGGGTTGTTAGTAGCTCTGAGAGGCCTTGGGAAGACAGAGCAAATGATATAGTTGTTTAAATGTTTAAAAGTGGTGTTGAGTGTGTCTGGTGGCTGTGTTGTAAAGCACTTGAAACTGAAAGAGTGCCTGAGGACTGGAAGAATGCAGTAATAAGGCCATTGTATAAACATAAAGGGGAAGAGAGTGAATACAAGAACTACAGGCGAATAAGCGGTATGAGATTGGGTTGTTGTTTTTTTGTTTAAAGGGCTATCTGGGGACTGCCACCAAGGCCATGTGTTGCTGTAATCAATTTAGCCTATTATTAGACTGTTAAAAAAGCCACACCAAACAAACAAAGAGAAGCCGAAGATGGCATGCTACAGTATCAGAGGGAGGGGGTGTATAAGAATGATAACAGGGTTTGGTAAGGGATAAACAAGGGCCATTCAGATCAGTTAGAGGGTGTGTGAATAAGTATTTGCACTGAGACAGCTGAAAATAACAAGGGATAAGAGATGTAAAGTATATGCTGGTTTCATGGAGCTAGAGAAAGCTCATGATTATGTAGATGGAGAAGTATTATTGCAAGTGCATGGATTGAGTGGTAAATTAACTACTGGATGTCTTAAAGAGTATTTATGTCAAAAATAGGGTCTTTTCCCTAAGAGTGTGGTCTTAGGGGAAAAGATAACTGGATTGAGTGGTTTGATATGTGGGGGTGTAAGACAAGGTCGTGTGATGTTGTGGCTGTTTACTATATGGGTGGACTACTGAGAGAAGTATCAGAATGAGGGGAATGTGTGTTAGATTGAATGAATTGTGAGGAATGAGTTCTATCTATGTTGGTATATTCTAATGACCTGCTGTTAGTGGTTAGAGGGATTTTGAAATGTTGATTGTAGCTTTCGACAGGGTGGGTGCGGAAAAGAGCTGGTTAATGGCATTTGGGGTTGAGAATGGGGTTGTGTGATATCTGAGTCTGTAGTTTCCAGCTTGAACAAGCATAAAGTTTTAAGTTTCATAGATGCATTGTAAATGATGGTGATATGGATGAAGTAGATTGGAACCACAAAGTTTTAAATGGTATGAACTTCTCCCGGGCAATTAGATCATTAGTGAATGCTAAGGGTTTGATTGTGGAATGTGCCAGGAAGCTGCATGAGAGTATGCTGCTCCCAACTTTGGTGTATGTGGAGTGAGACTATGGTATGGAAGGAGAAGGAAAGATTTCACATTCTTGTGAATGGACAAGTTGAGAGGTATACTTAGTTTGCAATAGACTTGAATGGTATTGAATGTGATAGGTGTTTATGGTGGGGGTTTGTGACTTGCTAGGGGTCTTCTGTCCAGGGATGAACTGCACTGGGTTCTACAATACATAGCACCACATTACTTTGAAAAAATTCCAGGTAGTTTGTGCTTAATAGAGCATAAAGGGGATAGGATGGGTCAGGTAGATTTAGTGGGAAACTAGCGTGTTGGTTGACTATACACATTCTCCATTTGGAGTAAACTAAACAGCTGCACGATGCACCATTTGGGCACTGGCTGTGACATTATGCACAATCTTGTATGCGATTGGCTGACCATAAGCAAAGGCCAGTTGCGGAAGGGGCACAGCCAGGTCAACAAGGTGGATATTGAAGTTGTGCAGTCTGCTTTGTTAACCTCATACTCATTTAAAACACACACTTCCATGAGCAGAGTGGTCTTGTCCCAAAGCACACTATCTTGTTTGATAGCCATATTTTCAGTTTAGGTGGTTGTGGGTATGTGTAGGAAGGAACAGAATTGGAGCTCTTAAAATGCCTCTAAATTTGTCTTGATGATTGCTGCTCTGCATCTGAATGTTCCCCTTCCTTCTTAATTATTGTATTTTCTATTTTAGCCTCGTAAAAGACTATAAGCAAAGACCAAAGTATAAGCGACTACTTGAATACCCTTTTATAAAGAAGTATGAAAAGGAGAAAGTGGATGTATCAAAGTGGTTCAAAGGTAAAGTAATAGATTTAGTTGTCGCTAGTTTCCTTTCCTCTGTGTTTTTGTAGGTAAACAATCAAAAAAACTAGCCTGGAAGAAACCATTGACTTCTTAAATACATTTGCTTAAATGAAACAATATTTTTTGTCTACAGAAGTGACTCGCACGATCGAGAATAGGTCTAAAACCTGGCCGCAAACCATCTTCTCGCCACAGTTTCCCCGCCCGTCGCGCTCCAATGCCCGGGCACCTAGTTCGGCGCCCGCAAACGAGACTCCGCCCACGCCACCCCCAGTCGCTCCGCGCCGGAGAAGTCGTACCCCCGATACCCGCTCGCAAGAACGGTTCAATAATTTACCCCAACTGCAGGCTTCTCAAAGACCAATACCTCCTCCTCCCCTTCACCCGCCAGAGCAACCACAGTCGCAATACCTACAACCGCAGCCACCACCGCACCCCAACCGGACCCCAGTCCCAGCCCCTACTCAGAGCAACCACGTCCGGCCGCAGGTACCCACTTCGACTATGTCGGGGAGGGCAGTCTCAGCGTCACCAGCGCGCCACATTCCTTCTCTTGCTTCTCCTACTCTCTCCCGCGCCCTATCCGCCTCCCCAACCCCCCGCGGGGGCTCCAGTGACCCTGCCCAAACTTCCGCACCCCATTCCTCCCACCCCACTTCTTCCAACTCTCAATTCTTGTCCTCTCACCTGGGTGGGGCCGTGCCCCACCATCAGTATGGGGTGGCGGCCCACGCGCATCCCAGCTACAGCGCCAAGCCTTACTCGCAAGGGTACAGTCAGTATTGCAACCCCTACAGCCAAGCGTTGCCCCCGAGGCCGTTTCCTGTCACTACCCATGGCTCTGCGCTTCCTCCCGTCAGTAGCCAAATGACAAATACCTCCTCAGGGCCATTCAGTACAAGTATAGGTGAGAATTACATTGGAAATGTGAAGTCGCCACATCAGAGATTCCATCCCACTTCCGTCTCGTCTTCTTCCTCCACAACCTCTTCTGTTTCGTCTACACATCCAACTTCATCTTCTTCATCCTCCTCTTCATCCTCTTCCTCTCTCACTCCCCAGATTCTCAGGAAGACACCGGAACCAGTTAGGTAAGAATGATAACCACTGTTTCCCAAGATCGTCCAAAAGTGTGAATCTGTACACAGGCAGGTTCCTCCAGCTCTTAGCGCCTATTTGCTCATAAAGCTGCTGTCTCTTTATTTGTAAACAATTGGTTAACCAATTTACATTAAATTAAGATTGGTTCGGCAGTTTTAGCATCCTTATCCTTTCACACAGTTTTTTAATTTTATTTTCACTATGCATATACTGGCCTTGTTTATTTCCTAGTATAAACCAAGTCTCCAATCATTGCCTCAAAAGCATTGATTACTTGTTAAATCTTCATAGAAATATCCCACTATAATAATTGCTTCTCTTCACTTGTTACATTACCCTATCGGGGTGTTGAAATTTGTATGTTTGAGAGAGTGTGTGCTTTTATTCAAAACTTATTGCTAGAGATTTAAAATACCCCTTTCCTGCTCCAATATTTCAGAGTGAAGAGATGATTTTATTATTCCTATCTAGTTTGAATGATTCTTAATCTTCTCTCTCTCTCTCTCTCTCTCTCTCTCTCTCTCTCTCTCTCTCTCTCTCTCTCTCTCTCTTTGCCTTTTCCCATTATACAACTTTGTTTTTTAATAATCAATCAAATTCAAAAGTTTCCACTCCCAATGGATTTGCACTGGCTATTACAAGCTATGCTCATAATTAACTTGTTTTAGCCTTGGGAACAGCTCTCTTGTACTTAGTTCTATTTAAGAGCATTGTTTTAAATGGTCTATCACATGTATAATTTACTTTATGCCGGTAAGGTAAGGGTTTAAACCCCAAACTGTCCCAAGCCTTTGATTGCCTAAAGTAACGTCTTAACTTAATCAAAATATTTCCTGATTTTTTTTTTAGTTGGTCATAAGAGAATCATTAAAGTTATATTTCTATTGATTTCCTGTGTACAGATTTCCCTTTTTTGGTTGTATCTTCATATATGTTAAGCTTGATATTTTTATCTTTGCTACTGACCCTACATTTAAGACTTTAAGGATCTACTGATTTACATTTTATAGTGCATTTTGAAGAGCCCACTGGCATGAGTTATTTTGAATATTTATAGATGTAGATTATTTAAAATATTGGTTATGATGCCGTGAAGCCAAGTAATAAGTTATTACTCAATATACTCAAAATCCTCATAAGTTTTGCTCTTGAGAGAGGGGGTGAGGCTTTATTTATTCCTCTGCTGAGACTCACTTCCAAGATATTATTATTTGAGTTTTCTCAGCCAAACATTTAACGTAGCCAAGATTTACTATATCAGACCTTGTTATCCTTTTCAAATTATATTTTCATTCTTGATAATTAAAAAAATAATTAAAACAATCCAATTCACTTTTTGCAGTTTCTTAATCTTCAATGCCTTAAATGGTTGATGTTGCTCAGAATTGATATTTTTGGAATAAATGTTAGTAACCCTTTGAGCTGGTATAATAACTTCACCAAAGTAGTTTAGCATTATAAAAAAAATATACCAATTGCCAACTTGTTTCATTCTATTATTGTATATTAAGGTCATTTGTTAGCACATAGAGTGGGTGCAATGTGTCCATTAGATTGCCAAAATGTTTATTTAATACACAATTGTGCAAAATTGACCAAATTGCAATTATATACAGTGGAACCTCAGTTGTTAAATGGCTCCCTTTTGAACAAATCGGTTGTCGAACAAAATTTTGAACTAAAAATTGCCCCAGTTGTTGTACCATAACTCGGTTGCTGAACAAGCCAACAATACCATGTGGGCAGCACATGACTACTTAGTGACTGAGCATGTGTCGTCAGTCTTGCCTCAGCCCACACTCAGAGTATACACGCTAAGAACTGTTGTCTGATTTTGCCGGTATTTCTTATGGTGTGCATTATTTCTTGTATTTTTTTATTCCATAAGCCACCATGGGACCTAAGAAAGATAGTGAAGGTGGAAAGAAAAATAGTGAGAACAACAATAGAAGTGAAGAAAAAGATTATAGAAAGCATGAGAATGGCATTCGTGTTTCAGATCTGGCTTTACAGTATGTCTTATCAAAGTTGTCGATTTGTACCATCCTTAAGAACAAGGAAGCTAAGGTTGCCAAAGGAGTGACTGTGATCACCAAGCAAAGATCTCAGACATTAGAAGAAGTGGAAAAGTTGTTACTAATTTGGATCAACGAAAAGCAGTTGGCTGGCGACAGTATTTGGGAGGCAATAATTGGTTTTGTGTATTAACTTGTACACAAAATACTGTTGTAGAAGTTTGAATAAGCCATCATCTGAGGTCCAGGAATGGATTAATCCATTTTACATTGAATCCTATGGGGAAAATTGTTTCAGTTTTTGAACTTTTCGGTTTGTGAAGAGCCTTGAGGAACAAATTAAATTAAAAAACTGAGGTTCCACTGTATTCTAATTAATATAATAAGTATTGTCATTCACTTTGCAAAGAAATTTAAAATTAATAAACAACAGAGAAAAAAACTGAAAAGTGTCAAAAGTATCCAGCACATTCTAGATTAGCTTTTGACATCGGTCCATTTACATTCATTTAATGTCTGATTGCCATATTGTGCAGTCCAGCTGGGAAAAGTTTCATCAAAATTGATTCACAGAGAACCAAGAAATCCTAACTTTCCCTACCAAGCTATTATCTTGGTTCAGGGTGTATACATACATAACAATAAAAATATACTATCAAAATAAATTGCAAAAAATGGCACTAATATAATTTTTAAATTACTGTATATCAGAAATGACATTTTCTGACAGTATATTTGGATTTTAGTAAGGCATTTTACAGGGTACTACAGCTACAGCTTTTGAATAAAGTTAAAAGTGCATTGGCTTGATGGAAGGATCTTTAGGTGGATTCAATCATGGCTTAGTCACAGGCAGCTAAGAGTTACTATAGATGAGGAATGTTAACAGTGGGGCTCTGTAGGAGTTGCTGTTGGGGCCATTGTTCTTGATTTATATTAATGATCTTTACTTAGGTATAAGTAACGACCTGAGAAAGTTGACTCATGCTGAGGTATTGCAGGACAAAATGACCAAACCATTATTGCACTGATTGGAAAAGTGGCAAATGGAATTTACCAGGCAAGTGTAGTGTACTTAGTATAGGTAGCAGTAATCCAATGAATAATTACAATTTGAATGGGAGAGTTTTAGGAATGTTGAATGTGAAAGAGACTTAGGTGTCCTAAGGTCCGACCTCTGGCTCAGAAAGCAAGTGCTTAAGTGCTAGAAATATAGCTAATAGGGTATTAAGAGTTTATTGGGACAAGCATGAGAAATAGGAGTTCTGATATCATTCTGAATCTGTACCCAACATTAATTAGACCTCATCTTGACTGTGTGTTGCAATTTTGGTTGGTATATTATGAGGTGGATATTGGTTTGCTTGATTCTGTGCTAAGAAGGATGACTAAGATACTTCATGGGTTGAGGACTTTACCTCATGGTGAAAGGCTTATGAGACTAAATCTTCATATGTTAGAAAGGAGAAAAGTTCAGGGGGACTTGCCTAAAAAATCCATGCTCAAAGGGTTATAAAGTTCAAATAGTCTCAGATTTGACTCATATTTCAATAAAAGATATAAAGAGGGAAATTTTAACTCAATAATAAATAAACTTATTAATATATATTTTTAAAACAAATTAGAAATTTTATATATTAAACCTAATACAGATCCTAAAAGTCTTGAATTATAATAATTGAATAGTTTTCAGTAATTTTTAACTAATGATTCCTATTATTATTTTGGAGGTGTCTCTGCCATTGGGCTTTCATGCTTTTTTAATAAGGTTTTAAATTATGGTTATGCTGTAAGTAGATAAATTAAAAAGTTTAGCAAAATATAAAATATTTTCTTTGATATAGAAGGATGGCTGAAATCAACTTGCAGAGTGATAAGAATAACTTAATTTGTCAACTTTTCAAAAGATTTTAATTTATTTACTTTGGCACTTTGCTTTCCCTAAATTATTTTTCCTGCCTGCATTATTTTAGCTTGGGAATATTTGAAATGAGTCATTTTTAAATATTCTTCAAATCTCTGGTAGCTAGGTGCCTTGCTAGAACAGATATTTTATAACATGCTTTTTGTTTGGGATTAACCTGCACAAGTTCAAATTTTAATATATATATATATATATATAATATTGCAATAACATTTTAGAATTTAAGTATGTAATGCATATTATGCCAGGTATTTACAAATCATATAATTGAGTCAATTGAATCAACAAAAAAAAAACCCTGATAATAATTGGTTCTAGCAGAGCGCTTATAATTAAAATGGCTTTTGTTATTTGCACATTTTGATTTTCTGTGATTAAATTGTAATGCAATCTCTAGTTATTCCACTATATATCCTTTAAACTGATGCCCTAAAACCAATGCAGTATAGTTCTTATATTTCATTTCAAGCCTCTTACTTGTAAAGTAGTACTGTCCACTTTTTAGACTTGTATTACTTGGGCTATTTGCTCTTTTCATATCATTCTGTATTAGTTTGAAATAATAATAGTAATAATCCGTCCATCTTAGATCTTGATCTGATCTTTCTATCATTGGAATTAGGTGGCAGACAACTATGATATTAGCTAATATTTATCTAGGCCTTGTAAAGTAACTTTTGTTTGTATGCCACTCCATTAATATTAGTTGTAATATTTGTAACAAACTTTAGTTTGTTCTTCATTCTATTATTTGATATTTTAGATAATCTTGCTTGTGTTCTTCATTTTATATAAGTCATTTTGAAAAATGACAATCCCATAGCTTGCAGACGCTGAAAAATTTCTTCATTTCAAACATTTTGGCTTTACATCTTTATAGTTCTTAGGTGCATAAATAGGAAAAGATGCAAGTTTTCTTTTGTGCATTTTTCAATTTTTGTAGAGTATTCGCTCATATTACTCCAGGGATTGATTCCAATCATTATTTATTTAATTTTGAAATAATTGAGCCTTTAATCTTTAATTCCTTTTTATATTTATTGAAAACTAGTTGAATAATTTTTAACTAGTTTTAATTCTAATAAATTTATGGTTTTTTATCTTAAAAATTGGATCTTTAAGACTGTTTGAAACAGTTTATATGAAAGTTTAAATTTATTTACTCAGGATTATTTTGAAGAAAATTAGGTCCAAAAATCATTGGCTGTCACTTTTTGGACGAAACTAATATGACATATGAGTACATAGGTTTAATGGATGCATATGATTCTTTATATTGATAAATTCATGAAATTTAAAAGTGAAAATATAAATATCTAACTTTCAAGACCATAAAAGTAATTAAAGCTAGCAAAAATGTATTCATTCATAGATTGTTTGCATTTTTCTTATCAGCTTGAGTTGCTAGAGAATTTTTTAAAAATCTAGTTTATTATAGAAAGTATTTTATATATTCTTATGAATTCTAAATAATTCTTTTAAATTAAGGGGACTTTTTGTTTCTGAGATTTAGATTAAAACCCGGATGCTATCATAAGAAATTTAATAATAATAATGGGCTACTTTAATAAATTTTTTACAGACAAATCCTTCTCAAATTCTATTTCTATATTTAATCTTAGCATAAATTATGTTGTCTTTGGGAAGGACTTTGTTTCACTTAAGATATAAAATTTCATTTTTTTTTAAGCAATGCCATTTATTGCTAAAAAGTTATATTAAAATTTAAAAACTGCTCTTATTCCAATATCATTCATAAAATACTTTTAATAAATCAGGAAATTATTTCTCTAAATATTAAAAAGAATTGTTCTAATCAAAGTCTTTGTTTTGATAAGTATGAATTTGTTGAATAGTATTTTGGGTATGATATCAGATTAGTCAGTTTTGGTAGGTCTTTTCAAAATTTGGTATTTTGCTGGGCTTTCTCAGTACTTTATAATTACTATGACTATCATAAAACAAGTAGTTTTCTCCCATTTTTTTGTATATTTTTTTCTGTACATGTTTCCTTAAACCTTTTGTTTGATTCTGCAATCAAGTGAAAAAAAACAACTGGATATCCAAGTCGTATATTCAATCTTCTTCTAAAGCTGTTTTCCCTATTTTTAATTTGTATCTTTTGTCCTTTTACCTTTTGTTGTGAATTTATCTACTTAATATTTACTATTTATTGGAATTGATGATTCAATACAATATTTGTTTTTTGCCCTTTTATAGTTATTTCATCAAGGCCTACCAAAATATTTCTCTTAAAGGAAACTTGTTTTAATCCCTCTTTAGAACTGTGATTCTTGCATTATTAATAATATAGTAGATTATTAATTTTTATAGGTAACCTTTTTACTCCCTATAATTGTCATTAGTTTTGTGTTTTGATATATATAAATTATTAATAGTGTTAGATTTTTAAATAGGTTTTTAGGTAATGGCAATTAGTTTCTTAACTTATTGAAGTTACTATTTTTGTGGAAGATGTATTTCAATAGTTTATATGTAAATTTGGGTTCTCTTCTGCTTCACTGCTTTTAAATTTTATTTTAGTCATGGCAAGGAATAGTCCCAGAGTTGGTCACAAATAAATTGGACATAAGGGTTTATATGTAGATGATTTGAGTAGTTTTGATACCATTAACCAAACAAATTTTAAAATGTCTAAAGAGACTCTATTTGACATTCCTTGTTATGCTGCCTGATGGACTGGAAATTCAATGTTCTTCCTTGGATTTTTTGGGGGTGTTTCGCAATTTAGGTTCAACCCTGAGCCTTGGGCACCAAGGGGGCGGTTTACTCAGCCTGCCCACCACCACTTTCGGTCTCTTTCTCACGATTTTTCGACCAACTGTTCTCCGCCATCCGCTATCAGGTATGTATTCTGTCTTTGTCTGGCCCAAGATTAGAGGAGGCTCTGGAATAATTTCTTGAGCTTCTTTATTCTCAAAATGCCTTGATGGGGGTCCACTTGCCTTGGATGAGAAGGGCATACCCCCACAGGGAGCCAATCATTGCAGCAAATTTTAATTTTGTAGTTATTGTAGCCTTTGACCTCCTTCAATAATATTCTCCATGTGTGACAAATTGATCTTGTCTTCTCACTTTTGGGGGCTGATGCGTTTAAGGCTAATATTCCCTATTCACCCCTTTTAAAGTTCCTCACATATTTTCTTTCTCTTTTTTTTTTTACTACAAAACTAAGGATAGTCAACAACTCTTGAATTTTTTTTTTAATTAGAATTTTTCGTGTTTGAAGTTTCATTTTGTATATAATTAATGTCCTGTTTTATATTCAAAAGGTATAAAATTATATGTAACTTATGCATGAATTAAGTAAAAGTATACTGGCATTTTGCCTTGAGGGAACTCCCTATAAAGAGTCAGGAGTAGTATAGGCAAATATGCTGCAGCTATCATCTAGGGAATTGCAGCCCCTCTAGGGAGATTACTTGATTAATCCCAGGGGACAGGTCCTTAATGAGTTGGAGATAGGTATCCTAAATTTTGATAGGTTTATGCATCACTGCCTGAGAACAGCTTCATTTTCCTGTCTTGATCTAGCTTTGCACTTTCCAGATACACAGCCTGATTTTGAGTGCCCTGTAGTCAATGGGCTCCATGGTAGTGATCACTTTCTCATTCAAATATCATTTTCTGGGCTGTTGCCACCTGATAGCCCACCCTAGTGGTCCCCATTTCAGGAAATAACTGATTTCTCTGTCTCAGTCGAGGGCTTAAGTACTATTCATAGAATGTCTGGCCATTTTGAATGCTGACCACTTCTGTGGTGTTCAATTGAGTGTGAGGCAGCCCTCAAACAGAAGCATTATGCCTATATGCACAATAAGTGCCTCCTGAACGATTTCACTGACAGTTGAACTTAGTTGAGCGGGGGCTAGGTTCCAGTATGTTTTGAAGTACATGTGCCTTCACTTTATGGGAAGACCCCTCTGTGTGGAGATGAGTCAAAAAGATTCAGGGCAAGTTCTCGCAAGACCCCCCTCCCATTCTCCAGGAGAATGGGACTGCAATCTCGGACCCTGCATCCGTGGTGCAGTCATTCACAACTACATTCTCTAGTCCCTAGTTATGCCCAGGATGCAACCCTGGAGGGTACCACCTTTGACTATATGTTGTCACGCCTCAGCTCCCAAAGCTTCTACAGTGCTGGAAGTATTATGTTTGGCCTTTTTTAACCACACTGTGTCACAATGGAACTGTGCCAGTGTATAGGATTACTCCAAGTCCCAATAGTGGGTTAGTTTTCATACTGCATCCCCTTGCTCTACCAGGCGCTGTGTCTGTCTTAACAGCCAAGCTGGTTGCAATACACCATTCATTCGGAGATAATGTGATGAGACTGAATTGTGATTTATAGTGACTCACAAAGCACCCTGAGTGCTCTTGTGGCATTGGAACCTCTACATCCCCTGGTTCGCTATATCTGTGATGCCACAGTTATGGTGAGCTGGGTGGATGTCAAGATTATATTATGCTGAGTTCCTGGAGATGTAGGAATTGCAGGGTATGAGGGTGACAAAGACCCTGCGAGGTCTGGGCAACCAGACCATCGTTTCACTCTTCCTCACACCAATACAGAGTAGGAATACGGGCTGCTTGGCAAAGAAGATGGGAAACGGTCAAGGGCAACCTAAAGTTGCTTCCATTGTGCCGCGACTGTTTCCATGGACCAACCCCCCAATGCCGCGATGGCTTCAGGTTGCTTTCTGTCATGTCTGAAATGGACATACTCGTGGTTCACACTGCCCTTTGATGGATCGCTTGCCTGCGCCTTATTGGGATGACTGTGTTGTCCTCCAGACTGTTTTGTTCATTCTTGTAGAATGTCCCAGTCTGGGTGATCTTTGCACACACTACCTGTTCTGGTTCCAGGATGAGCGGAGTGGCTACCACTTGTCCCTTGTACTCGGGACTGTTTTGTGCACACAGACTTGTGGACTATACAACCAGCCTCCTCCTCCACTTTATTTGACTCTTTTTTTTTTGTAGGTTGCATGTTCTTGCACTTAGGGGAGGCAGGCTTACCCCCGCCACATGAATGCGTTCTTGTTGCCGTTCTGCTTTCTTTTCTTTTTTTATTTGTTGTTGATTGTTAGCTTGTGTTTAGCCTTTGTCTTTTTTATCCTTATTTGTTTTTTTTTATCTAGCCTAGTAGTAGGCTGCGATGTGAGTACGGCGACTTTTAGCCTGGTAGGCAGTTGCCACCCTAGAGGGTACCACCGTTAGCGATTTTTCACCACTCTTCTGCTCCCAAAGCTTGTACAGTGCCGGGAGTATTGCATTCAGCCTTTTTGGAGCACATCTCGTTGTGGCAGCGGGTTTCGTGCCTTCCCAGCCAAAAATTCCCGCCACCCTGACAAGGCGCTCGGTGGTTCAAGGAGAGGGTTTTGAGGAGAGAGACTATTTTCTAAATTTAATTTAGAAACCGTAATTATAGCAAAATAATACAATCCAAAATAATCAACCCAAAATATTATATAACCCTCAACCTAAACCAAAATACATACATATATATATGAATATATATACAGTTGGCCTCACAATACTCTGGCCAACCACGACACGTATATATTTACAAAACGGCCTTACACAAGATCTTGGCCACGCAAACGTATAGTACAATCAAGATATCGCGACGCTTGTTGGTCCCAACTGCTGGGTTATAGTCGGTTGGGCGCTGCTTCAATTACTCCCTGGAGACTGGAAGGTGCTATCCAAGGTCTACACCTTAGAAAATCGCCCCAAAAGGTATGCGCACTTGCGAGCATCAGGATTGGCTTCAGCCATCTCCAAAAGCCAGATGTTGGCGACAATCGGTACCACAGAACTGGAAAAGAGAAGGCACATTCAGTCACCTATTCACTACCACACGCAAACATCTTTACTCCTAACACATTCAACCATATCCACTCTCACACAATCTTCACTCACCTATCTTCCATCCAGGCAGCTCTTCCTCCTTCAGTCACAAACTTCCAAACTATTCCTAAATACAAAGCTATTAGCTACGCTGAAAGAATCCGCCTAAAAAGAAAACAGGAGATCAATGGGGGAGCACAATAGAGACCCATCGAGTGCCCCCACACAAAGCAAAGACGGTGATCACACGATCCACACACACACATTCTGCAAAAGAAGAAAGAGATTAGACATAGGGGAGGGGAGGCGGACAACCAAACTACTACATCGTGTCACACTGGAACCATGCCAGTGTATACGGATGGCTCCAAGTCCGAAGAGGGGGTTGGTTTCCACACGGTATTCCCTTTGTTTGAAGTCAGCGGGGCTCTGCCAGGCGCTGCATCTGTCTTCACGGCTGAGTTGGTGGCAATACACCACTCGGTACGGCAAATTACGCGACTTGCCTGGTTCAGAGACTGTATTGTGATTTATAGTGACTCACACAGCGCCCTGAGTGCCTGCGGGGCATTGGAATCTCTGCACCCTCTGGTTCATGATATCCATGATGTCACAGTTTTAGTGAGCCGGGTGGATGTCGGATTATCTTTTGCTAGGTTCCTAGACATGTAGGAATTGCGGGGAATGAGGGCACCAAAGAATTGACGAGAACTGGGTGACCGGACCAGCGTTTTGCTCTTCCACACACAGACTACATGGCAGCTCTTCGGACTGTTTGGCAAGAAGATGGGAGACAGTCATGGGGAACTTAAAGTTGCGTGTCATTACACCACGACTGTTCCCATGGACCTATCCCCCAATGCGGCGATGGCTTCAGGTTGCTTTCCTTCGTCTCCTAATCAGGCACACTCGTGTGATGCATTGCCATTTGATGGAGCCCTCGCCTGCGCCCTATTGTGATGACTGCATTGTCCCCCAGACTGTTCACCACATTCTTGTTGAATGTGAAGTCGCCAGATAGCCCCTTAATTAAAAAAATCTTGTTGAATGTCCCAATCTGGGTGATCTCGCACGTTACCTGTTGCGGTACCGGGATGGGTGGGTTCGCTATCGCCTGTCCCTTGTACCCAGGATGAGTTCATGCACACCAACTTTTTGGAGGAGGCCAGCCTTCTCCCCTTCATTTAACTAGTTCAGTTTTTTATTTTTTTATTTTAGTAGGTCACACGTTCTTGCGCCAGGGAGAGGCAAACCTCTTATTTTAAAGTAGCCTAGTACTAGGCAGTTTTTAATACGCCGACTAATGCCCAAGTAGGCATTCGCTAGATTAGCTCTTAAATATTTTTTTTTAAATCAGCTCTCAAAATTAAATATATAAATATATTGTTGAATGACCCAGTCTTGCTGATATTTCCTCACATTACCTGTCCCTTCATTGGGACAAGTGGGGTCACTACCACTTATCTCGTGTACTTGAGACTGGTTCATGTACACCGACTTGTGAACTATTAGACTTTTTGGGAGGTCATTTCTATTTGACTTTGTTGTAGGTCACATATTCCTGCCTGGTTGGGCCTGCCTCCCCTGTGATGCTGGCGTGTCAGTCCTTGCTTTTTTGCTTTTTTTTTATTAGGCTGTATAAGGTGATTATGGGGACTTTTGCTCAAGTCACCAGATGGGCTCTTAATAAAAACAAGCCTCACAGTACATTCTTTTCCCTTGCCCATCATCACCTTCCTCGACATAAGCTGTCACTTTCTCATCTTGTATGATTAATAGCAGATGTCCCCATGCACTAACTGCCTTGATGAGTGACTGACACTCACTTGTCCCTGCCTATGCTCCGCATCCCCTGGTTCGCGATATCCGTGACGCCACGGTTTTGGCGAGCCGGGCAGATGTCGAGATTATCTTCTGCTGGGTTCCTGGACATGTAGGAATTGCGGGGAATGAGGGCGCCAAAGAGTCCGCGAGGACTCTGCGACCGGACCAGCGTTTCGCTCTTCCTCACACCGACTACATGGCAGGAATACGGGCAGCTCTTCGGACTGCTTGGCAAAGAAGATGGGAGACGGTCGAAGGGAACTTAAAGTTGCGTGCCATTGCGCCGCGACTGTTCCCATGGACCTATCCCCCAATGCCGCGGCGGCTTCAGGTTGCTTTCTGTCGTCTCCGAATCGGACACACTCGTGTGACGCATCGCTATCTGATGGAGCGCTCGCCTGCGCCCTATTGCAACGACTGCGTCATCCCCCAGACTGTTCGGCACATTCTTGTCAAATGTCCCAGTCTGGGTGATCTTCGCGCACGATACCTGTCCCAGTACCGGGATGGGCGGGTTCGCTACCGCCTGTCCCTTGTGCTCGGGACAGATTCGTGCACATTGACTTGTGGACTTGTTGACTTCTTGGGGGAGGCCGGCCTTCTCCCTATTATTTAAGCAAGATTTGTTTGTTTTTTTATTTTGTTTTGTTGTTTTTTGTTTGTTTTATTCTTTGGTTGCACGCTCCTGCGCCGGGGGGACCTCTCCCCGACGCACCAACTTGCTTCCTTTCCCCCTTTTGGGGTGTTTTTTTTTTCTCTTTAATTTTATTTTAAAGTAGCCTAGAACTAGGCCAGTTTTAATACGGCGACTAATGCCCAAGTAGGCAGTCGCCAGATGAGCTCTTAAAAAAAATGTCCCTGCCTATGGCCCCATTGACTTCCTGGTAGCATTGTCAATGATGGCCTGGATCCCTGCAACAAATTCAGGGGTTATTTTGTATCAGAATGCTTAGAGTGAGGTTTATGGCCCATTGTACTCTTGTACTCACAGCCTGACTCATCTAACTCTTTCTTGATTCTCTCCACTATCCTCAAATTGACACCCAAGCATCTGAGATCTTCACATTGAATCTCCCGGCATGAATCCCATGCAGGAAAGCTTGCTTTTTCAAAATTTTGGGAGGATGGAATTCAGCCATGGTATTGCTTCCTTCACAGATGATGCACAACTGAGTCTACCACGATAGGAAGAGAGAACTGATGCCAGACGCACATGTGCAGAATTCAGAGTTGCCGATGGTGACAAATTACCCCCCACCCTGTATTCCACTATTAAGTGGACTTACACTGTATTGTGGCATGGTTGCTGAGATATTTTCCTTTTCTTTTTATTTAATCTCTGATGGGTATTGCGGAAAAGGTACCAATTGGTGAGAAAAAATTTGTGTTAAAAGTGTTTTGCTGTATGACCATAATTTTAGCATGTGCATCGAGCTTGAAAATAGAAAAATGCCTTAAAAATAGCCAAAATATAGGTAATACTCCCAATTTTTATATGTAAGAAAATTACTTTCAGGTAGTACTCATAATAGCTGGCGCAAGAAGGAGCAAAAAAAAAAAAAAAACATTTCCAATTGAAAATGCCAAAATTGCCCTACCAAACTTTGGGGACTCATGCAAAACTTAACCAAAGATATCTCCACACATTTGGAGCTGTTTTAAAAGCATGTTCTTGGGAAAGAATTGAGCTGAAGAAGGCACCAAATAAAGAACCACCTTTCAGTGACATTTGCACAAATGTTTGCTCTCAACTCTCAACTTTAAGGAATTTGGAGATCATCATCAATTCCAACTGTGTCAACTAAACGCGTCAAAGACATGGTAAGCAAGTTGAATAATGACTATAAAAACTTTAACAAGTCTTATCACAGGAGGAAAGATAATCCTAGTTACTGAAGAAGACTTGACAATTTCAAGGCTAGTTGTAAATAATTATTCAACATTTCAGCCTGTAAATGCAAAGAAAATATTTGCACATGTCCAAAACAACACAAGGTGCCCACAAAAGAGAAAGAATTTCTTAATGATCAGAGAAGTGCAAGAAAAATTGTAATTGCAGGAATCGATACCACTACAACATCAAAAATATCAAAACAATGATGAAAAAAAAGAGATAAGATCTAGTAAGAATACAATTCCATCAGCAAGAGATAATTCTGAACACTGTGAACAACAACCACCCTGCAGTTATGGGCCATCTGATTTAAGTTCAGCATCTTAAACAAAATGCTATGACTATGAACCTGAATTATACGACAGAACTGGCATTTCCAATTGAACAGCAGCAAGTATTGCTAGTGTAACTTTGAAAGATTTTGGAATCATATGTGAAAGTGATTCAAGTCAGGTATCAACAAATGATGAAAGATTCAATCATTACTATCTTCTTTGATGGAGGGAAAGATAAACCTTTGTTGCAGTCATCAAAAGGAAGCAAAATTACAAGACAGTAATGACTGAAGCTGTGGAAAGATATATTAAGCTAGTGACCGAAGCATAGGGGAAAGTATGTGACCAAGCTAAAAAAGATGAGTACATTAAAGTTACATTTGAATCATGGTGAAAGATGCCTCGGTATGACACAAAAAAGGAGTTCAGTTAAATAAATACAGTTAAGGTAGGGTGGAGCTTGACCTATGTCCACCTCTCTGAGGTGAGTTCTGGATTATTTGCAAATTGGGAAACTAATAATTTATCTCTATTTCAATCAACTTGCACAAGCTGGAAAACTTCTTTTATTGCTACAAAATTATTACCATATGTTTGTAAACTACCTGCAAACTTTTCAATTAAAATTAAATTTGGGGGAATTTGGGGAGTTTCAGTTGAAAATGTAGCATATATATATATATTTGTTTTTGTTCCCTCTTGTACCAGCTAAAGATAAATTATTCAATCCAAAGCTTTTGCATAGATAAAATATAAATCATTATTATGAGCACTACCCGCCAGTAATTTTCTCGCATATAAATATTTGGTGTATTACCTATATTTTGGCTATTTTTAGCGCAATTTTTCTATTTTCAAGCTCGATGCACAGGCTAAAAGTATGGTTGTACAGCAAAACAGTTTTAACACAAATGTTTTCTCACAAATTGGCACATTTTCCGCATTACCCATTAAAGAGATTTTAAAAAAGTGGAAAATCACCCCACCCTAATGTGCATACTAAAAATGGCCAAATCTTTAAAACAAAATTTCTTAATGTTGCACTATTGGAGGCGCCTTTTTAAATTAATTATTGTAGATGATGTAAGGTTGAATGAATATAGAATTTAGTGACTTTAGTCATTGAATTTTAATCCATTTCTATTTACCTTTTTGATTACATCAATATTTTTAAGAGCATTTGAGAGTGTAATTTTACTATATACACTCAAACAAGTTAGGTAGTTTCTAACACCAGTGAATGAATAGACAATAATTCTGAGCTTTTGCCATCCTCTGCCAATTTGGCACTATAAATTTATTATTGATGCAGTTTAGAAAATTAAAAAAAAAAAATATATGGCAAATATCATCAATATTTGTGGTTAGATTGCTCTTAATATCATGCTAGTTTCTCATATCACTTTTTAAATTGATACTGTTGTCTGTTTTTGTTTCTTTATTACATTTTATTTGGTAGTATTTTTTTTAATAAAATTATATTTTATTAAGGTGAAATACTTAATGATTTTTTTATTTTTATTTAAGGTTAACATGAGTTTCACATGCCCCCAAGAAGTTGTAGGTGGGCCACTTTTGGCATGCTTTCCATATGTTTCCCACCCACTCTCTGCCTTAAGGCTTTCGGGTTTAAAGCAAGGAAACTCCTTTTAGAACTTGATGTAACCCTTAGGCTATTGGCATGAGTGGTTCTGCCTTGGATGGTATCACCTCTGAATCTTAGGGATTCCATCTCCTTCCCAGGAGCTATAAACAACACAAACAACAATGTTTGTTGCTGTACCTTTGTTCCCAAAACTTCTACACCACTGTGAATACTGTATTCATATTTCTTCAAGCACATGTTGTGTCATGTTGGAGCCATGCCAGTGTTTTTCCCCTGTTTGATGTTGGGGGGGGGGGGCTCTTCCAGGTGCTACTGAACCATGCCAGTATACCCAGATAGCTCCAAGTCTGAAGAAGGACTCAGATTCCATGCTGTTTTATTCCTGTTTGATGCTGGGGGGGCTCTTCCAAGTGCTACTGTCTTGATGTCTGAACCATGCCAGTGTACCCAGATAGCTCCAAATCTGAAGAAGGACTCAGATTCCATGATGCTCTTCCCCTGTTTGATGCTTGGGGGGGATGGGGGGCTCTTCCAAGGGCTACTGTCTTGATGTCTGAACCATGCCAGTGTACTCAGATAGCTCCAAATCTGAAGAAGGACTCAGATTCCATGATGCTTGGGGGGATGGGGGGCTCTTCCAGGTGCTACTGTCTTGATGTCTGAACCATGCCAGTGTACCCAGATAGCTCCAAGTCTGAAGAAGGACTCAGGCTCCATGCTGTTTGATGCTGGGGGGGGGGGCTCTTCCAGGTGCTACTGTCTTCATGCCTGAACCATGCCAGTGTACCCCAGATACCTCCAAATCTGAAGGACTCAGATTCCATGCTGTTTTTCTCCTATTTGATTCTGGTGGGGCTCTTCCAGGTGCTATATCTGTCTTGATGGCTGAGCTGGTTGTAATACACCACTCACTGTGAAAGATTACATGCCATGTCTGAATCAGAGACAGAAATGCGAGTTTCATCAACTCACAGTGTGTTCTAAATGTCCTTGAGGTATTGTGATCTATGCACCCCCTAATTCGCAGTATCCTCAACACCATTACTACTGCAAGCAGGGAGGATGTCAAGATTGTCTCCTGGGTTCCTGACCATGTCAGGTTTCTAGGGAATGAGGGTACCATAGATTCTGCACAGCCTGGATGACTGGACCACTGCTTTGCTCTTCCCCATTCTCATTACATTGCAGTCCAATCAGGGCAGCCCTTTGAGCTGCATGACAAGGAAGACTGGAATTTAAATTTGTTTACTGCTTGGTCCCTCAGACTGTCCAGGGCATTCTCATTGAATGTCCCTCTTGGGGGTAACTTTCCTCTCTCTATCTGTCCGGATATTAGGACTAGCTGGGTGACTACTGCCTGTCCTTTTTACTTTGATGGACCCATGTACAGCCTGTTGAATTATCAAACTTTAGAGAAGGGAGGGCTCTTCTATAGCAATTAACTACTTGGGGTATGGGTTACATGCTCATGCCCCTGAAGAAGCAGGCTTCCTCCTTCCAGCACGTAATTGTATTATTTTCCACTCTTTTTGCTTTTGTTGTTAGGGTTTGGGACAATTGGTTTGTTCTCTAATATTACTGGTTTTTATTGTTTCATTTTTTCTTGTTTAGATTAAAAGAGGCTAATTGTAATTTTGGTGACTATGCCTTTGCTAGCTAGTACATGGCTTTCTTTCCTTCACAGACAGCAGTTTTGATTTGGAGAAGCATATGATTCTCTGGTGATACAGTATCAAGGAGACCCATTTTTTGGGCAAGAGATTGTACAGGTTGTGAGAGCCCTGTCTGGGCAAGAGGGGGGGGGGGGTATCCCACAGGAAAGTGTGCTCAGTATCTTTTTTCACCATGAACATCTATGGTATCACCTTGATGCTACCTGCGGATGTTCTCACATCTATATAGACATCTATTTTATCTCTTTTGGCAGGGACTACCTTTGAGCACCAGCTCAAGCAAGCTCTGAACAGCATCTCTTTTGTGCAGATGCACACAGATTTGGGGTTTCTTTAGCCAAGACTATAATGCCGCACTTTTTCCACTTTTACCTGCATCACCTCTGAACCAAACCTGGTCATAAATGGGGCTCGCCTGAATGTGGTGGATTCACACTGATTTCTTGGTCTTGTATTTGCCCAACACCACCTGGGAGATACATATCAGCAGCCTTACAGTCTCTTGTACCCACAGTATGGACATTCACTTTGCTTTTTTATCATTCATTCATTCGCTCAAAGCTCAATTATGAATGTAAGATTTACTCTTCCATCTCTGAGCATCTATTGCGGAATGTGGTTTTGATACACCACACTAGCCTCTGCTTGGTATCATATGGTGTATGTCCCATATAGAGAGCCTTCTTGTCATTGCAGGGAAAATGCTGCTGACTTTACACAGTGAGCCCCGCATCTCTTCACCAACGCCTCTCATTTCATCTTCCACCTATTTTGCCAGTGTGTGTGCTGTCATGAGACTCCTTCTAATCATGCCCTAAGCCTTTCGGGTTTAAAGTAAGGCAATTCTGAGAGCTCAATGTAGCTCTCGAACCAGTGGCGCCTCTTGTTCTGTGCAGTATGCCACACTGGTGTGGTGCCACTTCAGAACATTTGTCTCTATGACTCTGCTCTATAAGCTTCTACAGCCCCTGTAGTATCTGCTTTCAAACTTCTTAGAGCCCACATTGCATCACACAAAGCTGTGCCAGTGTACACTGATTGTTCATAATTTGAAGAGTGAGGAGGGATGGCTTATGAACAAGCACACCCTTTTTGAAGGGGGGCAAGACTCTTCCAGGCAGACTCTTCCAGGCACTACATCTGTTGTAATGTTACAATACACTACTCAGTCCCAGAGATAGCGCATCATGCCTTGTTCAGAGACCAGATTTTAATTTTTAGTAACACACATAGTTCACTGAATGCCATCAAAGCATTAGAGTCTCTACACCCCTAGCTTACAGTATCCATGATGCCATGGCTAGTGCAAGCTGAGGAGTTCTCAAAATCAGTGTGTTGTCCCCCAGACTCTTTGGCACAATTTGTTAAATGTCCCACTCTGGGTGATCTTTGTGCACATTACCTCTCTGAGTACCAGGATGAGCAGGGAGTTACGGCTTTTCCCTTTTACTCACAACGAGTTCTTGACTATCTGACTTCTTGGAGGAGGCCAGCCTCCTCCAATTTTATTTTTTTTACTCTCTTTGGTGTTGGTTGCATGATCCTTCTCTGGGAGGCGGTGGGCCTGCCCCCAACACCAGAGTGAACTTTCTTCTTTTTCTTTCTTTTTTGTGTGTTTGTTTTTACTCTAGTCTAGCATTAAGCTTTGAAAGAATTATGGCTCCTTATGCGCAAATAGCCAGTCGCCCCCCCCACCTACCCCATAATGAGAACTGCCCTCAGTACCTTCAGGTTTGCCGGCAATTTTCATACTGATCTTCATATAGATTTCATTATGCAGTCCGGGGATCTAGTCCATTATGCAAGGGATGGATAGCGCAACTTGCTACTAACATTTCTCAAACTTATTAGCAAATAAGTTTCTGTGGAATTTGGTAAAGTTATTTAGATAAAAATTTTCTGTTTTAAGCTCCCAACTAAATGAATTCTAATTTCATCCCAGCAAAATCCCTTATATAAAAGTCATTAAAGTCAGCCTTGCAGTCACACTCTTATATCTCAAACGTCTATTTACATAATCAATCTATCTTTTATACAGTCTACCAATCCTTCACAAAGCAGGGCACCCCTGTATATTTCCCTTACAAGTTATTTTCACATGTTCTTATTATAAATACCTATATTTTATTCTTTTTCTTTTTGTAAAAAAAAAAATATATCCCAAACACTTTATTTTGGCAAATTAAGTCCCTAAATATATATAAAAAAAATGAGTTAATCTTTCTCCATTCTCCTAAAAAATCGAATTTATCTAATTTTCTTTTTATAATATAATGGTCTCCATTCCCAATTTGGGAGAAAATTTATAATATTACTACATCCATTCAATAATTTATGATGGGCTATGACCTAGCTGGGCCGCAACACCAATTTAGATTTGAATAAAGTTAAGCCACATTGGTTAGTTGCTCAGTGGAGTCCTGATTCAGGTTTCTACAGCAGTTACTACATGTTGTGACCCATGGTTTGAATCTCATGTAAAACTGGGGAAAGAGGACCTCAAGATAAGGGCAGATAGGCAGTGGAACCTCTACCAAATTATTTTTTAACAATTGCTAATCGTTCTGATTCGCTTCTTGTTTCAGGGGGTAATTTTTTGTGTATTTGAGCGCATATTTCTGTTGATTGGAAATAAGTGCTTATTTAAACTTATATAAATACAGTTGTTTTCATGCATATGATATTTACTGGAGGACCTTAAATCATCTTACCCTGGTATCCAGTCTACAGGGTTGATGCCTCTATTTTTATTAACCTCTTATATTGTTAATCCATTTCGATAAAGTTTAAAACACGCTTGGAATTTGTTACAATTATCTACTGTATTTTTATTTTATTTTTCTTACTCGCCGCTTTAAAGGTTTGCAACTCTTGAATTATACAAACTTTTAATGCGTTCAATGGAAGCGATTGCCATCCTTTTATGTTTTTGTTGTAACATTATTCATGAAATTATCTAAATTTGTATTTAAAATATTTCCATTTTTTAAAATTGAATTGTAATTTTTTTTTGTGAAGGAATTTTTTTCCAGCGGTTCTACTTTAATCAGTTATTTAGTGAATTTGCAAAAGGTGCATCATGTTTCTTATAGTTGCAATTGCTCTAATATCTATTGCTCAAACTTTAATAACAGGCGCTTTATTAATAATAGATAAGAACAAAACAGTAGGTAAAATCTAATATTTGAATCTTTTCCCACATTATTTAATTCTTTGAAATAGTTAAACAGGATTATTGTTTAGCTCCAGGATCCAATATTTGTGTTTCTTAGATCTGTTGATGTTTTTTCTATCATAGTCCTGAATTCTCCTTAGTAACTATCACTTCATTTCTAACTTATTTATTGATATCTCCATTGTGTTTGAATAATTCTAAGAGCTTTTTTCTCTTCCCCAGCCGGTACCCCTCCTACCTACCCCCCCACGTGTCCCCCCTCGTATCCCGAAGGATAGTCGAAAGCAAGGGGGAGAAAAACTCTCTGCACCCCTCCTCCTCTAGCGGCTCATCAGCACCTAGTAGTCTGTTAGCAGCATTCTCTTCTCCCCATTACAGGTGAGGCAACAGTTTCTCTTTGGTCCTGTCCTCCTGTCAAAGTGGGTATGACCATACCAAGGGTCCAGTTTAGACCAATTCACTCATCTATGTACTGGTCACAGATTACCTTTGTGACTAAGTTGGTTAATCCATTCAGGT
Organism: Ceratothoa steindachneri; assembly: GCA_963969495.1. NCBI lineage: Eukaryota > Metazoa > Arthropoda > Malacostraca > Isopoda > Cymothoidae > Ceratothoa > Ceratothoa steindachneri. Next base: position 51,721,898 of record OZ018330.1, on the reverse strand, counting down.
TCTAGCATAGTGGTTATATGCCCTGGCACCTTTTCACCAACAAGCCTTGTATATCGGGGTGGAATGTGTTTGGCAGGCTGTTTTTGTAATAATGAATTTACTTTTTCTGTGTCTGGATAATAATGGACTACATAGTTCCCTCCCAAAGCCAAAGGGTTGGGTTAGAGTTGTTTGCTGCTGTAATGAAGGTTCAGACTATGTAAAAGTTAGGCTCTGGTGATAGAGTTTTAAAGTTGTTTCATAGATAGTAGGGGTTGCCATGATTTGGAGATAACAGTCCACCTTAACGAATGTAGCCTGTTCCTAGAATGATATCAGCCCTGCTTCCCCTTTTTCCTGCACTAAGCCCTAAAAAATAAATGGTTCATCCTCTCCACCAAGGTGTAAAATTCTCTGCCCTCTGGAAACACTAATCTTAAAGGAGAAAAGATCACCAATGAATAGCTATTTGATCACAGACACCACCTCAGATTCCCTTGTTGACCTGTTCATCCACCCATCCCATTCATTTTATTCTCCCATTGTGTCTGTGCTCAGTTCCCCTTCTATCTTTGCCTCAAGCTCCTTCCTACAGACGCCTTCTCTCTCCTTTTCATCTCTTCATAATTTTCCAGTCTTATGACTAGCCGCAGCTTCCCTACCCTGCAATCATGACTGCCTTTTCCATGTACTCCATGTCATGACTGCCTTTTCCAAGTACTCCATGTCATGAACCCTGTGTGGGCGGGGCGGGGGGGTTGCTTACCCTGTGTGACCATGTACACTTGGTATCTGCAGGAGTCTCACGTCCTCCCAGCCTGAGGGCAAATTTGCTTCGAATTCTCGACGCGGCCTGGGGCAGTTGTTGGTGCGCTCTCCCTTTTCCCCCACTCAGCACCCCCGTGAGGGGTGCGGCGATTTGCCGTGCTGGCAGGATCCAGCGTTCCTTCCAGCCCCAGCTTAGCCTCTCTTGCTTCATTCAGCAATCAGATAGCCTGTATTTCTCCTCTACTTCGTCGCTTTTCATACAACCTCTCCCACAACTTTCTCTGGTCAGCCTCTAATTTCACAGGGTAGATGCTGACCTTCTTCTCAGCGAACCGTCCCGGATCGGGGCTGAGGAAGAAGGGGACAATGTTCCCTAACCCCTGAGCTCCAGTCTGGGGTAGTTGGTTTTTAACAACCTGCTTAATCCCCACCCATCCTTCCTCACATCCCCTTTCCTTTCCTCTTCACACACTATCAATTTTACGCCGTGTCTAAGGTGGAGCCGCCATGCTGATGAACTGCCAGGCCACCAGGTGGGAGGGATGGTCCTGAATGGCGGCACCTAGCTCTGCCAGGCCTATACACACTCCTTGCAGTGCGGGCTACTGTGAGGGGTGATGAGCTATTGCATCCCGTAATAAAAAAAAGGGTCACCATGCCCAATGATGAATAAAAAAACCCCTTTAATTCCCACTGTACCATCAACGGAGCCGCCCTCGGGCAGCTCCACCGAAAAAAATGGAGGTTCTCCCCCCTCCCTGTGCTTGCGCAGGGGACCTTCCATATTTCTATAACCGGAGAGGAGGCTTACTCCTCTCCTTCGCCTACGGGTTCAGGGGACTCCCCATCACCCCCTTCTCTGGAGGTGCTTTCAGGCACCTCCCTTTTCCCAGCGGCAGTCCCCTCTTTTCTTTCCAAGGGGACTGCCAAGAAAGGCAGCAGGCAGCCCTTAGCCAGCCACTACCCATCAAACCGGCCCGGTAGGGCAAACCCCCTTAGGGGAGAGAGGGAAGCCAGGCCCCTTCGGTCGCTTCCCTCAAAAGACCTGCTGGCAAGAATATTAAACCTTGCCGGGGTCAAGGTCTGTGCCTCCCCACACAAGACTGGCGACACTGCCAAGGGGACCTGCGATGTCCTGGGAGGGGATGGCCAACTGGAGGCCCCTCCTGTGATAGACCGATTTGCCATCCTGGCCGCCGTGCTGACGGGATCCAGCGCTCCGTCCGGCCCCAGCTTAGCCTCTCTTCCTTCCTTCAGATAGCCCGATTTCTCCCCTACCTCGTCGCTTTTCATACAACCTCTCCCACAACTTTCTCTGGTCAGCCTCTAATTTCACAGGGTAGATGCTGACCTTCTTCTCAAGCCAACCACCCCGGATCGGGGCTGAGGGGGGAGGGGACATTGTTCCCTAACCCCTCAGCTCCGGTTCGGGATGGGTTTTTTTTAACAACCTGCTTCATCCCCACCCATACCTTCCTCACATCCCTTTTCCTCTCCTCTTCACAACCTATATTTTTTACGCCGTGTTCAAGGTGGAGCCGCCATGCCGAAGGACTGCCAGGCCACCAGGCGGGAGGGGTGGTCCCGAATGGCGGCGCCTGGCTCTGCCGGGCTTGTAAGCACCTCTCGCAGTGCGGGCAACTGCGAGAGGTGATGAGCTATTGCGTCCCGTAATAAAAAGAGGGTCACCATGCCCATGAATGAAAAAAAAACCCAACCCCCAACTTCCCCAAGAAAATCGACGGAGCCGCCCTCGGGCAGCTCCACCGAGAAAATGGAGGTCCCCCCCCTTGTGCTTGCGCAAGGGACCCTCCATAACTCTTTAACCGGAGAGGAGGCTTACTCCTCTCCTACGCCTACGGGTGTAGGGGACTCCCCCTCACCCCCTTCTCTGGAGGTGCTTTCAGGCACCTCCCTATCTCCAGCGGCAGTCCCTCCTTTGCTTTCTAAGGGGACTGCCAAGAAAGCCAGCAGGCAGCCCATTGCCGACCGCCCCTCGTGCAAGCGGCTCGGTAGGGCAAACCCCCTTAGGGGGGAGAGGGAAGCCAGGCTCCTTCGGTCGCTTCCCTCAAAAGACCTGCTGGCAAGAATTTTGAACCTTGCTGGGGTCAAGGCCTGTGCCTCCCCACACCACCTGACTAGTGACAATACTGCCAAGGGGACCTGCGATGTCCTGGGAGGGGATGGCCAACTGGAGGCCCCTCCTGTGATAGACATGGTCCTTGAGGAGACCCAGCCTCAGACGGTAGGGCCTTCCATGGGGGGGAATTCGGGCTCGGCGCCAAGCACCGAACCCGAATCCGCCCCTATGCAAGGTCCTCCTCAAATGGCTGAGGGCTCCGAGGCAGTAAAAGGAGGGGAGGGATCTCCTCCGACAGGTGCCCCTACGACAACCAGGACCTTCTCCATTTCGGAGAGGGACCTGGCTGAGGCTGGTCCATCTGGCCTGGGGACTTCTGCCGGCGGAGGTGAAAAGCGGGTTCATTCCCCGCCCTCCTCTCCGAAAAAGAAAAAGAAAAAGACTCGGGGCTCCTCTCCATCCGCGGGGGCTGCGGGGACGGATGGGTCTGCTGCCACTCTGGCAAGCGACCAAGCCAAGATCGGCACATCCGCCCCCCCGGTTGCGGAGCCCCTGACAAAGAAGACTAATACCAAGAGTGCACAGGGCGGAGCCTCGATGACATCGGGGCCCCTCATTCAGAGGTTACCTGGCGTTTTCGAGCCCGCTGGCTTCAAACGCTTCCTCGTTATTCGCTCCACTGATGGCACCATGTTGTCCAAGGGCAACATGATCCATCAGAGGAGAGGATTAGCTAGTGCAATTGGTAGAGAGCCGAAGGTAACCCGTTTCTCGGACGGGAGCCTTCTGGCGAATGCGGCGAATCCCGCCGAGGCAGCCAAGATAAGTGCTCTTCGGACACTTCATGGCACCCCGGTGAGTGTGACGCCGCACTCTACCATGAACTTTGTGAAAGGAGTAGTTTATGCGAGGGAACTCGTTGACTACTCCATTGAGGACATCACCTTAGAGCTGGCCGACCATGGGGCGGTCAAGGTCGAGCGTGTGATGAGAAAACAGGGAGGGGCCTCGAGACCCACCCCTACACTCTTCGTCACGTTCGACTGTGACAAGCTCCCTGAGTCGGTGCGTGCCGGTTGGTACCGCTACCGCGTGAAGGCATTCGTGCCACTGCCGCGGCGGTGCTATTACTGTCACCGCTTCGGCCATACGAATCGATCATGTAGACGTGCAAAATCGGGGTCACCCGAAGTCTGTGTAAATTGCTCCAAGGTCGCACACGATAAGTCCAAATCGTGTGTGGCCAAGTGTGTCAATTGCGGAGAGCCGCACCCTGCTTCTTCGAAGCAATGTGGTGCATATCTCCTTGAGAAAGAAATCCTGGCCGTTCAGGCCCAGGATCGACTCTCATTCCGCGAGGCTAAGGACTTGGTCCTGGCGCGCCCGGCTCTGCCTGGGACGTCATATGCCTCAATAGTTAGAAAAGCACCCTCTGCTCCTGGCCCATCCAGGCCAACGAGCACGGTTGTTTCCGCGCCCATTCGGAGCCCTTCTGCGGGCTCTACCCAACCCGGGCGCTCCCCTGGTAAAGCTGGCGGCAAAAAGGGTTCATACCCTGCCCCGGCTAAAACCAGGGCTCCCCCCTCTTCCCCCAGCGTGACCGTTTGCCGTAAGGCGAAACGGCCACGTGCCTCCACCGAGTCGTTAGACTCACAGGAGGCAACACCCCTGAAGATGGTCGCTAGGCCATCTTCCGGGGTTCCTAAAGCTGTCCCCCGAAAGGAGGAGAGCAACAAAGGAGCTTCGGCTCCTTCGCCCACGCCCCGAGGTGGAGCGAGTGGCTTGGAGACGGTGGTTCCTCGAAAAGAGGGCCCCCCGCCTCCGAAGCCGCAACGCCCGCCTAAGGTTTCGAGGCGGAGGGAGGAAAAGACTCGCATGGCGAGCCCAACCTCCCCCAATAAGTCCTCGAAGGCGACAGCGCCTTCAGCGCTTTGTCCGGCCAACAGCGCCCGGGGTTCTGCACCCGGGAAGCGTACGGCCATTCCCGTGAGGGTCTTCAATTCGAGGAGGGCCCCCGCGTCTCCTGCGAGCTAGGCCTGGAGGGCATATTCCTTCAATGGAATTGCCGTGGACTCCGGGCGAACTGGGAGGAGCTGCGGAGGCTCGTCTCGTCCCGTTCCCCGTTAGCTATTTTTTTGCAGGAGACCATGCTAGGTGCGTGTCCCCTCCCTGCCCTCCCGGGGTATAAGGGTCTTGCGACCCCACCACCGCGGGATGGCCGGGCTGGGGGATGCGCAGTTTACACCCGGCATGATGTCTCCGTTCTTCCTTTCTCTTTAGATACCACCTTTCAGGCAGTGGCTGTGCAGCTGCACCTGGATAGGAGGTATACTATCATTTCTGCGTACATTCCACCGTCAGCTGACTTCGACGCGGGGGACTTCCGCCGCGTCGTTGCACGGTTGCCGAGGCCCTATCTCTTGCTTGGAGATCTGAACGGCAGGCATCCTCTCTGGGGAGATTACTCCATAAATCCCAGGGGACAAGTCCTTGCCGATCTGATCGAAGAGCTTGAGATGGGTGTCCTAAACGTGGATGAGTTTACGCATCACTGTCCGAGAACCGCTTCATTTTCTTGCCTTGACCTATCTTTGTGCTCTTCGGATGCACAGCCTGATTTTGATTGGGGGGTGGTCGATGACCTCCATGGTAGTGATCACTTTCCCATTCAAATATCATTTTCAGGGCAACTGCCGCCTGAGAGACCACCTCGATGGTGCTTGGCGCGGGCGCGGTGGCCTGCATTTCAGGAAATGACTGAATTCTCTATCTCAGTCGAGGAGTTTAGGTCGGTAGATGAGGCCGTTGAGTTCTTCTCCGGCAACCTCATCGCCGTGGGCCTGACTACTATTCCTAGGACGTCTGGCCGTTTTGCACGCCGACCACTCCCATGGTGGTCGGCCGAGTGTGAGACGGCCCTCAAACAGAAGCGTTATGCCTACATGCGCTATAAGCGCCGCCCGAACGATTTCACTGTCGCTGAATTTCGTCGGGCTAGGGCTAGGTTCCGGTATATTTCGAAGCACGCCCGCCGCTCTTCTTGGCCGGCATACGTGTCTTCACTTAACGGGAAGACCCCTTTAGCTGAGGTGTGGAAGCGAGTCAAAAGGATTCGGGGCAAGTTCTCGCAGGACCCCCCTCCCGTTCTCCAGGAGAATGGGACCGCAATCTCGGACCCCGCGTCCGTGGCGGAATCCTTAGCGACCGCTTTTTCCGCATTCTCTAGCCGTGATGCTGCTCCGCCAGCATTCAATGCACGTCGTGATGTCGCGGAAGGCCGCCGGCTGGACTTTACCTCCAGAGGCGGAGAACCCTTCAACGACAAGTTTACTGTGAGTGAGTTGCGTTCCGCTCTCGCTTCGTGCGCGGACACCGCCCATGGTCCGGACGATGTCCCGTACGCCATGCTTCGACACCTGGGTGAGCGAGGCATGGCCTTTCTGTTAGATTTGTTCAACAGGATCTGGGTGGAAGGTCTTCTCCCAGACTCCTGGCGAATCGCTACTGTGCTCGCCTTTCGCAAACCGGGGAGAGATCACTCTACTCCGACCGGTTTCCGCCCAATCTCTCTAACCTCTTGCGTGTGCAAGTTGATGGAGAAATTGGTAAATGTTAGATTAGCCTTTTTCCTGGACAGCGGAGGCCATCTGTCTTCCGCACAGTGCGGCTTCCGCAAGTTCCACTCCACGTCGGATGCTCTGCTCCGACTGGAAAATGCAGTCTGCGAGGCTTTCCTTCGTAGACAGCACTACGCCACGGTCTTTTTCGATTTGGAGAAGGCCTATGATACCGCATGGCGATACGGTATCATGGAGACTCTCCACACGATGGGGGCGAGGGGACGCCTCCCAATGTTTATATCTGAATTTTTGCGAGATCGTCGATTCCGCGTACGGGTGGGGGGAGCTCTCTCCGCCCCAAAGGAGCAGGAAGAGGGTGTCCCGCAGGGAAGTGTCCTCAGTGTCACACTCTTTGCCCTGAGCATCAACGGCATCACCTCGGTGCTGCCGGAAGATGTTCTCGCTACGCTCTACGTGGACGACCCCGTAAGGGGCGCGGCGATTTGCCATCCTGGCCGCCGTGCTGACGGGATCCAGCGCTCCGTCCGGCCCCAGCTTAGCCTCTCTTCCTTCCTTCAGATAGCCCGATTTCTCCCCTACCTCGTCGCTTTTCATACAACCTCTCCCACAACTTTCTCTGGTCAGCCTCTAATTTCACAGGGTAGAATGCTGACCTTCTTCTCAAGCCAACCACCCCGGATCGGGGCTGAGGGAGGGGGGGGGGGACATTGTTCCCTAACCCCTCAGCTCCGGTTCGGGATGGGTTTTTTTTTAACAACCTGCTTCATCCCCACCCACATCTTCCTCACATCCCTTTTCCTCTCCTCTTCACAACCTATATTTTTTACGCCGTGTCCAAGGTGGAGCCACCATGCCGAAGGACTGCCAGGCCACCAGGCGGGAGGGGTGGTCCCGAATGGCGGCGCCTGGCTCTGCCGGGCTTGTAAGCACCTCTCGCAGTGCGGGCAACTGCGAGAGGTGATGAGCTATTGCGTCCCGTAATCAAAAGAGGGTCACCATGCCCATGTATGAAAAAAAACAAAAACCCCAACCCCCAACTTCCCCAAAAACATCTACGGAGCCGCCCTCGGGCAGCTCCACTGAGAAAATGGAGGTCCCCCCCCTTGTGCTTGCGCAAGGGACCCTCCATAATTCTTTAACCGGAGAGGAGGCTTACTCCTCTCCTACGCCTACGGGTGTAGGGGACTCCCCCTCACCCCCTTCTCTGGAGGTGCTTTCGGGCACCTCCCTATCTCCAGCGGCAGTCCCTCCTTTGCTTTCTAAGGGGACTGCCAAGAAAGCCAGCAGGCAGCCCATTGCCGACCGCCCCTCGTGCAAGCGGCTCGGTAGGGCAAACCCCCTTAGGGGGGAGAGGGAAGCCAGGCCCCTTCGGTCGCTTCCCTCAAAAGACCTGCTGGCAAGAATTTTGAACCTTGCTGGGGTCAAGGCCTGTGCCTCCCCACACCACCTGACTAGTGACAATACTGCCAAGGGGACCTGCGATGTTCTGGGAGGGGATGGCCAACTGGAGGCCCCTCCTGTGATAGACATGGTCCTTGAGGAGACCCAGCCCTAGACGGTAGGGCCTTCCATGGGGGGGAATTCGGGCTCGGCGCCAAGCACCGAACCCGAATCCGCCCCTATGCAAGGTCCTCCTCAAATGGCTGAGGGCTCCGAGGCAGTAGAAGGAGGGGAGGGATCTCCTCCGACAGGTGCCCCTACGACAACCAGGACCTTCTCCATTTCGGAGAGGGACCTGGCTGAGGCTGGTCCATCTGGCCTGGGGACTTCTGCCGGCGGAGGTGAAAAGCGGGTTCATTCCCCGCCCTCCTCTCCTAAAAAGAAAAAGACTAAAAAGACTCAAAAGACGAAGAAGACTCGGGGCTCCTCTCCATCCGCGGGGGCTGCGGGGATGGATAGGTCTGCTGCCACTTTGGTAGGCGACCAAGCCAAGATCGGCACATCCGGCCCCTCTACCCCCTCGTGTGCGGAGCCCCTGACTACGACTAAGACCAAGAATGCACAGGGCGGAGCCTCGATGACATCGGGGCCCCTGATTCAGAGGTTACCTGGCGTTTTCGAGCCCGCTGGCTTCAAACGCTTCCTCGTTATTCGCTCCACTGATGGCACCATGTTGTCCAAGGGCAACATGATCCATCAGAGGAGAGGATTAGCTAGTGCAATTGGTAGAGAGCCGAAGGTAACCCGTTTCTCGGACGGGAGCCTTCTGGCGAATGCGGCGAATCCCGCCGAGGCGGCCAAGATAAGTGCTCTTCGGACACTTCATGGCACCCCGGTGAGTGTGACGCCGCACTCTACCATGAACTTTGTGAAAGGAGTAGTTTATGCGAGGGAACTCGTTGACTACTCCATTGAGGACATCACCCTAGAGCTGGCCGACCATGGGGCGGTCAAGGTCGAACGTGTGATGAGAAAACAGGGAGGGGCCTCGAGACCCACCCCTACACTCTTCGTCACGTTCGACTGTGACAAGCTCCCTGAGTCGGTGCGTGCCGGTTGGTACCGCTACCGCGTGAAGGCATTCGTGCCACTGCCGCGGCGGTGCTATTACTACCACCGCTTCGGCCATACGAATCGATCATGTAGACGTGCAAAATCGGGGTCACCCGAAGTCTGTGTAAATTGCTCCAAGGTCGCACACGATAAGTCCAAATCGTGTGTGGCCAAGTGTGTCAATTGCGGAGAGCCGCACCCTGCTTCTTCGAAGCAATGTGGTGCATATCTCCTTGAGAAAGAAATCCTGGCCGTTCAGGCCCAGGATCGACTCTCATTCCGCGAGGCAAAGGACTTGGTCCTGGCGCGCCCGGCTCTGCCTGGGACGTCATATGCCTCAATAGTTAGAAAGGCACCCTCTGCTCCTGGCCCATCCAGGCCAACGAGCACGGTTGTTTCCGCGCCCATTCGGAGCCCTTCTGTGGGCTCTACCCAACCTGGGCGCTCCCCTGGTAAAGCTGGCGGCAAAAAGGGTTCATACCCTGCCCCGGCTAAAACCAGGGCTCCCCCCTCTTCCCCCAGCGTGACCGTTTCGCGTAAAGCGAAACGGCCACGCGCCTCCACCGAGTCGTTAGACTCACAGGAGGCAACACCCCTGAAGATGGTCGCTAGGCCATCTTCCGGGGTTCCTAAAGCTGTTCCCCGAAAGGAGGACAGCAACAAAGGAGCTTCGGCCCCTTTGCCCACGCCCCGAGGTGGAGCGAGTGGCTCGGAGACGGTGGTTCCTCGAAAAGAGGGCCCCCCGCCTCCGAAGCCGCAACGCCCGCCTAAAGTTTCGAGGCGGAGGGAGGAAAAGACTCGCATGGCGAGCCCAACCTCCCCCAATAAGTCCTCGAAGGCGACAGCGCCTTCAGCGCTTTGTCCGGCCAACAGCGCCCGGGGTTCTGCCCCCGGGAAGCGTACGGCCATTCCCGTGAGGGTCTTCAATTCGAGGAGGGCCCCCGCGTCTCCTCCGAGCTAGGCCTGGAGGGCATATTCCTTCAATGGAATTGCCGTGGACTCCGGGCCAACTGGGAGGAGCTGCGGAGGCTCGCCTCATCCCGTTCCCCGTTAGCTATTTTTTTGCAGGAGACCATGCTAGGCGCGTGCCCCCTGCCTGCCCTCCCGGGGTATAAGGGTCTTGCGACCCAACCACCGCGGGACGGCCGGGCTGGGGGATGCGCGGTTTACACCCGGCATGATGTCTCCGTTCTTCCTTTCTCTTTAGATACCTCCTTTCAGGCAGTGGCTGTGCAGCTGCACCTGGATAGGAGGTATACTATCATTTCTGCGTACATTCCACCGTCAGCTGACTTCGACGCGGGGGACTTTCGCCGCGTCGTGGCACGGTTGCCGAGGCCCTATCTCTTGCTTGGAGATCTGAACGGCAGGCATCCTCTCTGGGGAGATTACACCATAAATCCCAGGGGACAAGTCCTTGCCGATCTGATCGAAGAGCTTGAGATGGGTGTCCTAAACGTGGATGAGTTTACGCATCACTGTCCGAGAACCGCTTCATTTTCTTGCCTTGACCTATCTTTGTGCTCTTCGGATGCACAGCCTGATTTTGATTGGGGGGTGGTCGATGACCTCCATGGTAGTGATCACTTTCCCATTCAAATATCATTTTCAGGGCAACTGCCGCCTGAGAGACCACCTCGGTGGTGCTTGGCGCGGGCGCGGTGGCCTGCATTTCAGGAAATGACTGAATTCTCTATCTCAGTCAAGGAGTTTAGGTCGGTAGATGAGGCCGTCGAGTTCTTCTCCGGCAACCTCATCGCCGTGGGCCTGACTACTATTCCTAGGACGTCTGGCCGTTTTGCACGCCGACCACTCCCATGGTGGTCGGCCGAGTGTTCGACGGCCCTCAAACAGAAGCGTTATGCCTACATGCGCTATAAGCGCCGCCCGAACGATTTCACCGTCGCTGAATTTCGTCGGGCTAGGGCTAGGTTCCGGTATATTTCGAAGCACGCCCGCCGCTCTTCTTGGCGGGCATACGTGTCTTCACTTAACGGGAAGACCCCTTTAGCTGAGGTGTGGAAGCGAGTCAAAAGGATTCGGGGCAAGTTCTCGCAGGACCCCCCTCCCGTTCTCCAGGAGAATGGGACCGCAATCTCGGACCCCGCGTCCGTGGCGGAATCCTTAGCGACCGCTTTTTCCGCATTCTCTAGCCGTGATGCTGCTCCGCCAGCATTCAATGCACGTCGTGATGTCGCGGAAGGCCGCCGGCTGGACTTTACCTCCAGAGGCGGAGAACCCTTCAACGACAAGTTTACTGTGAGTGAGTTGCGTTCCGCTCTCGCTTCGTGCGCGGACACCGCCCATGGTCCGGACGATGTCCCGTACGCCATGCTTCGACACCTGGGTGAGCGAGGCATGGCCTTTCTATTAGATTTGTTCAACAGGATCTGGGTGGAAGGTCTCCTCCCAGACTCCTGGCGAATCGCTACTGTGCTCGCCTTTCGCAAGCCGGGGAGAGATCACTCTACTCCGACCGGTTTCCGCCCAATCTCTCTAACCTCTTGCGTGTGCAAGTTGATGGAGAAATTGGTAAATGTTAGATTAACCTATTTCCTGGACAGCGGAGGCCATCTGTCTTCTGCACAGTGCGGCTTCCGTAAGTTCCACTCCACGTCGGATGCTCTGCTCCGACTGGAAAATGCCGTCTGCGAGGCTTTCCTTCGTAGACAGCACTACGCCACGGTGTTTTTTGATCTGGAGAAAGCCTATGATACCGCATGGCGATACGGTATCATGGAGACTCTCCACACGATGGGGGCGAGGGGACGCCTCCCAATGTTTATATCTGAATTTTTGCGAGATCGTCGATTCCGCGTACGGGTGGGGGGAGCCCTCTCCGGCCCAAAGGAGCAGGAAGAGGGTGTCCCGCAGGGAAGTGTCCTCAGTGTCACACTCTTTACCCTGAGCATCAACGGCATCACCTCGGTGCTGCCGGAAGATGTTCTCGCTACGCTCTACGTGGACGACCTTTCGATCTCTTTTGGCGCGGCCCAGATGCCAACTCTGGAGCGCCGACTCCAACAGGCATTGAACCGCGTCTCTTGCTATGCCAAAGCGCACAGGTTTCGGTTTTCTTTGGCCAAGACTAAGGTGGTGCACTTCTGCCGCCATCCACGGCTTCACCCCGACCCAGATTTGTTTCTTAATGGGGTGCGCCTGGATGTGGTTGAGTCGCACCGTTTCCTTGGTCTTGTATTCGACCGACGCCTCACCTGGGAGGCTCACATTCGCAGCCTTAGGGTCTCTTGTACCCGCGCCATGGACATTCTCCGTTCCGTGACGTTCAGCGCTTGGGGCGCTGATAGGGCTACCGCCTTACTTTTTTATCGATCCTTTGTTCGCTCGAAGCTCGACTACGGATGCGAGTTTTATGCATCCGCAGCCGAGCGTTTATTGCGGAAGGTGGATTCGATCCACCACACCGGCCTTCGCCTTGCGACCGGTGCCTTCCGCACTTCCCCCATTGAGAGCCTGTTGGTCGATGCTGGGGAGATGCCACTCGCTCTGCGCCGCGTGCAGTGCATCACTCGCCTGTACGCGCGAGCCCGGCGCCTCCCCCAGTCGCCAACAGCTCTCACTGCATCCGCAGCTGATCTCGATGGTGCCTATGCCGCCGAGAGACGCCAGTCATACCCTAAGCCCTTTGGGTTTAGGGCCAGGAAACTCCTTCGAGAGGTAGATATAGCTCTCGGGCCGGTGGCGCCCCTGGTTCTGCCCAGGACGCCACCCTGGAGGGTACCACATTTGGCTATTTGTCGCCACGCCTCTGCTCCCAAAGCTTGTACTGCGCCGGGAGTATTGCGTTCGATCTTTTTGGAGCACACATCGTGTCACGCTGGTACCGTGCCAGTGTATACGGATGGCTCCAAGTCCCAAGAGGGGGTCGGCTTCCACGCCGTATCCCCTCTGTTTGAAGTCAGCGGGGCTCTACCAGGCGCTGCGTCTGTCTTCACGGCCGAGCTGGTGGCAATACACCACTCGGTACGGGAGATTACGCGACGTGCCCGGTTCGGAGACCGGATTGTGATTTATAGCGACTCACAAAGCGCCCTGAGTGCTCTCGGGGCATTGGAATCTCCGCATCCCCTGGTTCGCGAAATCCGTGACGCCACGGTTTTGGCGAGCCGGGCAGATGTCGAGATTATCTTCTGCTGGGTTCCTGGACATGTAGGAATTGCGGGGAATGAGCGCGCCGATGAGGGCGCCAAAGAGTCCGCGAGGACTCTGCGACCGGACCAGCGTTTCGCTCTTCCTCACACCGACTACATGGCAGGAATACGGGCAGCTCTTCGGACTGCTTGGCAAAGAAGATGGGAGACGGTCGAGGGGAACTTAAAGTTGCGTGCCATTGCGCCGCGACTGTTCCCATGGACCTATCCCCCAATGCCGCGGCGGCTTCAGGTTGCTTTCTGTCGTCTTCGAATCGGACACACTCGTGTGACGCATCGTTACTTGGTGGAGCGCTCGCATGTGCCCTATTGCAACGACTGCGTCGTCCCCCAGACTGTTCGGCATATTCTTGTCGAATGTCCCAGTCTGGGTGATCTTCGCGCACGATACCTGTCTCGGTACCGCGATGGGCGGGGTCGCTACCGCCTGTCCCTTGTACTCGGGACGAGTGCGTGCACCATGACTGGTGGACTTATTGACTTTTTGGGGGAGGCCGGCCTTCTCCCCTTTATTTAAGGTTCCTTTTTTTGTTATTGTTTTGTTTTAGATTGCACTCTCCTGCACCGGGGTGAGGGGGACCTCCCCCCGCTGCCGGAGATTGCTTCGATTGTTAAGTTTTTCAAATTTATATTGATTGTTAAGTTTTCATATTTTAACTTTAAAGTAGCCTAATTCTAGGCTGTCGTGTTTTTCGGCGACTTATGCCCAAGTGGGTAGTTGCCAGATGGGCTCTATAAAAAAAAAAAAAAAAAAAAAAATCTACGTGGACGACCTTTCGATCTCTTTTGGCGCGGCCCAGATGCCAACTCTGGAGCGTCGACTCCAACAGGCATTGAACCGCGTCTCTCGCTATGCCGAAGCGCACAGGTTTCGGTTTTCTTTGGCCAAGACTAAGGTGGTGCACTTCTGCCGCCATCCACGGCTTCACCCCGACCCAGATTTGTTTCTTAATGGGGTGCGCCTGGATGTGGTTGAGTCGCACCGTTTCCTTGGTCTTGTATTCGACCGACGCCTCACCTGGGAGGCTCATATTCGCAGCCTTAGGGTCTCTTGTACCCGCGCCATGGACATTCTCCGTTCCGTGACGTTCAGCGCTTGGGGCGCTGATAGGGCTACCGCCTTACTTTTTTATCGATCCTTTGTTCGTTCCAAGCTCGACTACGGATGCGAGTTTTATGCATCCGCAGCCGAGTGTTTATTGCGGAAGGTGGATTCGATCCACCACACCGGCCTTCGCCTTGCGACCGGTGCCTTCCGCACTTCCCCCATTGAGAGCCTGTTGGTCGATGCTGGGGAGATGCCACTCGCTCTGCGCCGCGTGCAGTGCATCACTCGCCTGTACGCGCGAGCCCGGCGCCTCCCTCAGTCGCCAACAGCTCTCACTGCATCCGCAGCTGATCTCGATGGTGCCTATGCCGCCGAGAGACGCCAGTCATACCCTAAGCCCTTTGGGTTTAGGGCCAGGAAACTCCTTCGAGAGGTAGATATAGCTCTCGGGCCGGTGGCGCCCCTGGTTCTGCCCAGGACGCCACCCTGGAGGGTACCACATTTGGCTATTTGTCGCCACGCCTCTGCTCCCAAAGCTTGTACTGCGCCGGGAGTATTGCGTTTGACCTTTTTAGACCACACATCGTGTCACGCTGGTACCGTGCCAGTGTATACGGATGGCTCCAAGTCCCAAGAGGGGGTCGGCTTCCACGCCGTATCCCCTCTGTTTGAAGTCAGCGGGGCTCTACCAGGCGCTGCGTCTGTCTTCACGGCCGAACTGGTGGCAATACACCACTCGGTACGGGAGATTACGCGACGTGCCCGGTTCGGAGACCGGATTGTGATCTATAGCGACTCACAAAGCGCCCTGAGTGCTCTCGGGGCATTGGAATCTCCGCATCCCCTGGTTCGCGATATCCGTGACGCCACGGTTTTGGCGAGCCGGGCAGATGTCGAGATTGTCTTCTGCTGGGTTCCTGGACATGTAGGAATTGCGGGGAATGAGGGCGCCAAAGAGTCCGCGAGGACTCTGCGACCGGACCAGCGTTTCGCTCTTCCTCACACCGACTACATGGCAGGAATACGGGCAGCTCTTCGGACTGCTTGGCAAAGAAGATGGGAGACGGTCGAAGGGAACCTAAAGTTGCGTGCCATTGCGCCGCGACTGTTCCCATGGACCTATCCCCCAATGCCGCGGCGGCTTCAGGTTGCTTTCTGTCGTCTCCGAATCGGACACACGTGTGACGCATCGCTATCTGATGGAGCGCTCGCCTGCGCCCTATTGCAACGACTGCGTCGTCCCCCAGACTGTTCGGCACATTCTTGTCCAATGTCCCAGTCTGGGTGATCTTTGCGCACGATACCTGTCCCAGTACCGGGATGGGCGGGGTCGCTACCGCCTGTCCCTTGTGCTCGGGACAGATTCGTGCACATTGACTTGTGGACTTATTGACTTCTTGGGAGAGGCCGGCCTTCTCCCTATTATTTAAGCAAGGTTTGTTTGTTGTTGTTTTTTTTGTTGTTTTTTTTTGTTTTTTGTTTGTTTTTTTCCTTTAGTTGCACGCTCCTGCGCCGGGGGGACCTCTCCCCGACGCACCAGCTTGCTTCCTTTCCCCCTTTTGGGGTATTGTTTTTTTGTTTGTTTTTTTTTTTCTCTTTAATTTATTTTAAAGTAGCCTAGAACTAGGCCAGTTTTAATACGGCGACTAATGCCCAAGTAGGCAGTCGCCAGATGAGCTCATAAAAAAAAAAAAAAAAAAAAATCCTGTGATAGACATGGTCCTTGAGGAGACCCAGCCTCAGACGGTAGGGCCTTCCATGGGGGGGAATTCGGGCTCGGCGCCAAGCACCGAACCCGAATCCGCCCCTATGCAAGGTCCTCCTCAAATGGCTGAGGGCTCCGAGGCAGTAAAAGGAGGGGAGGGATCTCCTCTGACAGGTGCCCCTACGACAACCAGGACCTTCTCCATTTCGGAGAGGGACCTGGCTGAGGCCGGTCCATCTGGCCTGGGGGCTTCTGCCGGCGGAGGTGAGAAGCGGGTTCATTCCCCGCCCTCCTCTCCAAAAAAGAAAAAGACAAAGAAGACGAAAAAGACTCGGGGCTCCTCTCCATCCGCTGGGGCTGCGGGGACGGATGGGTCTGCTACCACTTTGGTAGGCGACCAAGCCAAGATCGGCACATCCGGCCCCTCTACCCCCTCGTGTGCGGAGCCCCTGACCAAGACTTACACCAAGAGTGCACAGGGCGGAGCCTCGATGACATCGGGGCCCCTGATTCAGAGGTTACCTGGCATTTTCGAGCCCGCTGGCTTCAAACGCTTCCTCATTATTCGCTCCACTGATGGCAGCATGTTGTCCAAGGGCAACATGATCCATCAGAGGAGAGGATTAGCTAGTGCAATTCCCCGTAAGGGGCGCGGCGATTTGCCATCCTGGCCGCCGTGCTGATGGGATCCAGCGCTCCGTCCGGCCCCAGCTTAGCCTCTCTTCCTTCCTTCAGATAGCCCGATTTCTCCCCTACCTCGTCGCTTTTCATACAACCTCTCCCACAACTTTCTCTGGTCAGCCTCTAATTTCACAGGGTAGAATGCTGACCTTCTTCTCAAGCCAACCACCCCGGATGGGGGCTGAGGGGGGAGGGGACATTGTTCCCTAACCCCTCAGCTCCGGTTCGGGATGGTTTTTTTTTTAACAACCTGCTACATCCCGACCCATACCTTCCTCACATCCCTTTTCCTCTCCTCTTCACATTCTATCTGTTTTACGCCGCGTCTAAGGTGGAGCCGCCATGCCGAAGGACTGCCAGGCCACCAGGCGGGAGGGGTGGTCCCAAATGGCGGCGCCTTGCTCTGCTGGGCCTGTAAGCACCTCTTGCAGTGCGGGCTACTGCAAGAGGTGGTGAGCGATTGCGTCCCGTAAAACAAAGAGGGTCACCATGCCCAATGATGAAAAAAAAAACATCTCCCCTTAATTCCCCCTGGCTCATCGACGGAGCCGCCCTCGGGCAGCTCCAGCAAAAAAATGGAGGTCCCCCCCCCCTGTGCTTGCACAGGGGACCCTCCATATTTCTCTAACCGGAGAGGAGGCTTACTCCTCTCCTTCGCCTACGGGTGCAGGGGACTCCCCCTCACCCCCTTCTCTGGAGGTGCTTTCGGGCACCTCCCTATCTCCAGCGGCAGTCCCCTCTTTTCTTTCCAAGGGGACTGCCAAGAAAGCCAGCAGGCAGCCCTTAGCCAGCCGCTCCGCATCAAAGTGGCTCGGTAGGGCAAACCCCCTTAGGGGGGAGAGGGAAGCCAGGCCCCTTCGGTCGCTTCCCTCAAAAGACCTGCTGGCAAAAATATTAAACCTTGCTGGGGTCAAGGCCTGTGCCTCCCCACTAAAGACTTATGACGCTGCCAAGGGGACCTGCGATGTCCTGGGAGGGGATGGCCAACTGGAGGCCCCTCCTGTGACACACAGGGTCCTTGAGGAGACCCAGCCTCAGAAGGTAGGGCCTTCCATGGGGGGGAATCCGGGCTCGGCGCCAAGCACCGAACCCGAATCCGCCCCTATGCAAGGTCCTCATCAAACGGCTGTAGATTCTCAGGCAGTACAAGGAGGGGAGGGATCTCCTCCGGATGATGCCCCTGCGCCCACCAGGACCTTCTCCATTTCGGAAAAGGACCTGGCTGAGGCCGGTCCATCTAGCCTGGGGGCTTCTACCGGCGGGGGTGAGAAGCGGGTTCATTCCCCGCCCTCCTCTCCAAAAAAGAAAAGGACCAAAAAGACGAAGAAGACTCTGGGCTCCTCTCAATCCGCTGGGGCTAAGGGGACGGATGGGTCTGCTGCCACTTTGGCAAGCGACCAAGCCAAGATCGGCACATCCGGGCCCTCTGCTTCCCCGGGTACGGAGCTCCTGACGATGACAAAGACCAAAAGTGCACAGGGTGGAGCCTCGATGACATTCGGGCCCCTGATTCAGAGGTTACCTGGCGTTTTCGAGCCCGCTGGCTTCAAACGCTTCCTCGTTATTCGCTCCACTGATGGCAGCATGTTGTCCAAGGGCAACATGATCCATCAGAGGAGAGGATTAGCTAGTGCAATTGGTAGAGAGCCGAAGGTAACCCGTTTCTCGGTCGGGAGCCTTCTGGCGAATGCGGCGAATCCCGCCGAGGCGGCCAAGATAAGTGCTCTTCGGACACTTCATGGCACCCCGGTGAGTGTGACGCCGCACTCTACCATGAACTTTGTAAAAGGAGTCGGCCTAGAGCTGGCCGACCATGGGGCGGTCAAGGTCGAACGTGTGATGAGAAAACAGGGAGGGGCCTCGAGACCCACCCCTACACTCTTCGTCACGTTCGACTGTGACAAGCTCCCTGAGTCGGTGCGTGCCGGTTGGTACCGCTACCGCGTGAAGGCATTCGTGCCACTGCCGCGGCGGTGCTATTACTGTCACCGCTTCGGCCACACGAATCGATCATGTAGACGTGCAAAATCGGGGTCACCCGAAGTCTGTGTAAATTGCTCCAAGGTCGCACACGATAAGTCCAAATCGTGTGTGGCCAAGTGTGTCAATTGCGGAGAGCCGCACCCTGCTTCTTCGAAGCAATGTGGTGCATATCTCCTTGAGAAAGAAATCCTGGCCGTTCAGGCCCAGGATCGACTCTCATTCCGCGAGGCTAAGGACTTGGTCCTGGCGCGCCCGGCTCTGCCTGGGACGTCATATGCCTCAATAGTTAGAAAAGCACCCTCTGCTCCTGGCCCATCCAGGCCAACGAGCACGGTTGTTTCCGCGCCCATTCGGAGCCCTTCTGCGGGCTCTACTACACCCGGGCGCTCCCCTGGTAGAGCTGGCGGCAAAAAGGGTTCACACCCAGCCCCGGCTAAAACCAGGGCTCCCCCCTCTTCCCCCAGCGTGACCGTTTCCCGTAAGGCGAAACGGCCACGCGCCTCCACAGAGTCGTTAGACTCACAGGAGGCAACACCCCTGAAGATGGTCGCTAGGCCATCTTCCGGGGTTCCTAAAGCTGTTCCCCGAAAGGAGGACAGCAACAAAGGAGCTTCGGCCCCTTCGCCCACGCCCCGAGGTGTGCGAGTGGCTCGGAGACGGTGGTTCCTCGAAAAGAGGGCCCCCCGCCTCCCAAGCCGCAACGCCCGCCTAAGGTTTCGAGGCGGAGGGAGGAAAAGACTCGCATGGCGAGCCCAACCTCCCCCAATAAGTCCTCGAAGGCGACAGCGCCTTCAGCGCTTTCTCCGGCCAACAGCGCCCGGGGTTCTGCCCCCGGGAAGCGTACGGCCATTCCCGTGAGGGTCTTCAATTCGAGGAGGGCCCCCGCGTCTCCTCCGAGCTAGGCCTGGAGGGCATATCCCTTCAATGGAATTGCCGTGGACTCCGGGCCAACTGGGAGGAGCTGCGGAGGCTCGTCTCGTCCCGTTCCCCGTTAGCTATTTTTTTGCAGGAGACCATGCTAGGCGCGTGCCCGCTGCCTGCCCTCCCGGGGTATAAGGGTCTTGCGACCCCACCACCGCGGGATGGCCGGGCTGGGGGATGCGCGGTTTACACCCGGCATGATGTCTCCGTTCTTCCTTTCTCTTTAGATACCTCCTTTCAGGCAGTGGCTGTGCAGCTGCACCTGGATAGGAGGTATACTATCATTTCTGCGTACATTCCACCGTCAGCTGACTTCGACGCGGGGGACTTCCGCCGCGTCGTGGCACGGTTGCCGAGGCCCTATCTCTTGCTTGGAGATCTAAATGGCAGGCATCCTCTCTGGGGAGATTATTCCATAAATCCCAGGGGACAAGTCCTTGACGATCTGATCGAAGAGCTTGAGATGGGTGTCCTAAACGTGGATGAGTTTACGCATCACTGTCCGAGAACCGCTTCATTTTCTTGCCTTGACCTATCTTTGTGCTCTTCGGATGCACAGCCTGATTTTGATTGGGGGGTGGTTATGACCTCCATGGTAGTCATCACTTTCCCATTCAAATATCCTTTTCAGGGCAACTGCCGCCTGAGAGACCACCTCGGTGGTGCTTTGCGCGGGCGCGGTGGCCTGCATTTCAGGAAATGACTGAATTCTCTATCTCAGTCGAGGAGTTTAGGTCGGTAGATGAGGCCGTTGAGTTCTTCTCCGGCAACCTCATCGCCGTGGGCCTGACTACTATTCCTAGGACGTCTGGCCGTTTTGCACGCCGACCACTCCCATGGTGGTCGGCCGAGTGTTCGACGGCCCTCAAACAGAAGCGTTATGCCTACATGCGCTATAAGCGCCGACCGAACGATTTCACTGTCGCTGAATTTCGTCGGACTAGGGCTAGGTTCCGGTATATTTCGAAGCACGCCCGCCGCTCTTCTTGGCGGGCATACGTGTCTTCACTTAACGGGAAGACCCCTTTAGCTGAGGTGTGGAAGCGAGTCAAAAGGATTCGGGGCAAGTTCTCGCAGGACCCCCCTCCCGTTCTCCAGGAGAATGGGACCGCAATCTCGGACCCCGCGTCCGTGGCGGAATCCTTAGCGACCGCTTTTTCCGCATTCTCTAGCCGTGATGCTGCTCCGCCAGCATTCAATGCACGTCGTGATGTCGCGGAAGGCCGCCGGCTGGACTTTACCTCCAGAGGCGGAGAACCCTTCAACGACAAGTTTACTGTGAGTGAGTTGCGTTCCGCTCTCGCTTCGTGCGCGGACACCGCCCATGGTCCGGACGATGTCCCGTACGCCATGCTTCGACACCTGGGTGAGCGAGGCATGGCCTTTCTGTTAGATCTGTTCAACAGGATCTGGGTGAAAGGTCTTCTCCCAGACTCCTGGCGAATCGCTACTGTGCTCGCCTTTCGCAAGCCGGGGAGAGATCACTCTACTCCGACCGGTTTCCGCCCAATCTCTCTAACCTCTTGCGTGTGCAAGTTGATGGAGAAATTGGTAAATGTTAGATTAGCCTATTTCCTGGACAGCGGAGGCCATCTGTCTTCTGCACAGTGCGGCTTCCGTAAGTTCCACTCCACGTCGGATGCTCTGCTCCGGCTGGAAAGTGCCGTCTGCGAGGCTTTCCTTCGTAGACAGCACTACGCCACGGTGTTTTTTGATCTGGAGAAGGCCTATGATACCGCATGGCGATACGGTATCATGGAGACTCTCCACACGATGTGGGCGAGGGGACGCCTCCCAATGTTTATATCTGAATTTTTGCGAGATCGTCGATTCCGCGTACGGGTGGGGGGAGCCCTCTCCGGCCCAAAGGAGCAGGAATAGGGTGTCCCGCAGGGAAGTGTCCTCAGTGTCACACTCTTTGCCCTGAGCATCAATGGCATCACCTCGGTGCTGCCGGAAGATGTTCTCGCTACGCTCTACGTGGACGACCTTTCGATCTCTTTTGGCGCGGCCCAGATGCCAACTCTGGAGCGTCGACTCCAACAGGCATTGAACCGCGTCTCTCGCTATGCCGAAGCGCACAGGTTTCGGTTTTCTTTGGCCAAGACTAAGGTGGTGCACTTCTGCCGCCATCCACGGCTTCACCCCGACCCAGATTTGTTTCTTAATGGGGTGCGCCTGGATGTGGTTGAGTCGCACCGTTTCCTTGGTCTTGTATTCGACCGACGCCTCACCTTGGAGGCTCATATTCGCAGCCTTAGGGTCTCTTGTACCCGCGCCATGGACATTCTCCGTTCTGTGACGTTCAGCGCTTGGGGCGCTGATAGGGCTACCGCCTTACTTTTTTATCGATCCTTTGTTCGCTCGAAGCTCGACTACGGATGCGAGTTTTATGCATCCGCAGCCGAGCGTTTATTGCGGAAGGTGGATTCGATCCACCACACCGGCCTTCGCCTTGCGACCGGTGCCTTCCGCACTTCCCCCATTGAGAGCCTGTTGGTCGATGCTGGGGAGATGCCACTCGCTCTGCGCCGCGTGCAGTGCATCACTCGCCTGTACGCGCGAGCCCAGCGCCTCCCTCAGTCGCCAACAGCTCTCACTGCATCCGCAGCCGATCTCGATGGTGCCTATGCCGCCGAGAGACGCCAGTCATACCCTAAGCCCTTTGGGTTTAGGGCCTGGAAACTCCTTCGAGAGGTAGATATAGCTCTCGGGCCGGTGGCGCCCCTGGTTTTGCCCAGGACGCCACCCTGGAGGGTACCACATTTGGCTATTTGTCGCCACGCCTCTGCTCCCAAAGCTTGTACTGCGCCGGGAGTATTGCGTTCGACCTTTTTGGAGCACACATCGTGTCACGCTGGTACCGTGCCAGTGTATACGGATGGCTCCAAGTCCCAAGAGGGGGTCGGCTTCCACGCCGTATCCCCTCTGTTTGAAGTCAGCGGGGCTCTACCAGGCGCTGCGTCTGTCTTCACGGCCGAGCTGGTGGCAATACACCACTCGGTACGGGAGATTACGCGACGTGCCCGGTTCGGAGACCGGATTGTGATCTATAGCGACTCACAAAGCGCCATGCGCTCTCGGAGCATTGGAATCTCCGCATCCCCTGGTTCGCGATATCCGTGACGCCACGGTTTTAGCGAGCCGGGCAGATGTCGAGATTATCTTCTGCTGGGTTCCTGGACATGTAGGAATTGCGGGGAATGAGCGCGCCGATGAGGTCGCCAAAGAGTCTGCGAGGACTCTCCGACCGGACCAGCGTTTCGCTCTTCCTCACACTGACTACATGGCAGGAATACGGGCAGCTCTTCGGACTGCTTGGCAAAGAAGATGGGAGACGGTCGAGGGGAACTTAAAGTGTCGTGCCATTGCGCCGCGACTGTTCCCATGGACCTATCCCCCAATGCCGCGGTGGCTTCAGGTTGCTTTCTGTCGTCTTCGAATCGGACACACTCGTGTGACGCATCGCTACTTGATGGAGCGCTCGCCTGCGCCCTATTGCAACGACTGCGTCGTCCCCCAGACTGTTCGGCACATTCTTGTCCAATGTCCCAGTCTGGGTGATCTTCGCGCACGATACCTGTCCCGGTACCGGGATGGGCGGGGTCGCTACCGCCTGTCCCTTGTACTCGGGACGAGTGCGTGCACCATGACTAGTGGACTTATTGACTTTTGGGGGGAGGCTGGCCTTCTCCCTTTCATTTAACACAGTTTAATTGTTGTTGTTTTTGTTATTGTTTTTGTTATTGCTTTTTTATTGTTATTTCGTTTTATTGTTTCCTATTTAATTTTTAAAGTAGCCTAGAACTAGGCTGTTTGTTTACGGTGACTAATGCCTAAGTCGGCAGTCGCCAGATAGCCGCTTAATTAAAAAAAAAAAAAAATGGGGAGATGCCACTCGCTCTGCGCCGCGGGCAGTGCTTCACTCGCCTGTTCGCGCGAGCCCGGCGCCTCCCTCAGTCGCCAACAGCTCTCACTGCATCCGCAGCTGATCTCGATGGTGCCTATGCCGCCGAGAGACGCCAGTCATACCCTAAGCCCTTTGGGTTTAGGGCCAGGAAACTCCTTCGAGAGGTAGATATAGCTCTCGGGCCGGTGGCGCCCCTGGTTCTGCCCAGGACGCCACCCTGGAGGGTACCACATTTAGCTATTTGTCGCCACGCTTCTGCTCCCAAAGCTTGTACTGCGCCGGGAGTATTGCGTTCGACCTTTTTGGAGCACACATCGTGTCACGCTGGTACCGTGCCAGTGTATACGGATGGCTCCAAGTCCCAAGAGGGGGTCGGCTTCCACGCCGTATCCCCTCTGTTTGAAGTCAGCGGGGCTCTACCAGGCGCTGCGTCTGTCTTCACGGCCGAGCTGGTGGCAATACACCACTCGGTACGGGAGTTTACGCGACGTACCTGGTTCGGAGACCGGATTGTGATCTATAGCGACTCACAAAGCGCCCTGAGTGCTCTCGGGACATTGGAATCTCCGCATCCTCTGGTTCGCGAAATCCGTGACGCCACGGTTTTGGCGAGCCGGGCAGATGTCGAGATTATCTTTTGCTGGGTTCCTGGACATGTAGGAATTGCGGGGAATCAGCGCGCCGATGAGGGCGCCAAAGTGTCCGCGAGGATTCTGCGACCGGACCAGCGTTTCGCTCTTCCTCACACCGACTACATGGCAGGAATACGGGCAGCTCTTCGGACTGTTTGGAAAAG
The DNA here is from genome assembly GCA_963969495.1 of Ceratothoa steindachneri. Taxonomy (NCBI): domain Eukaryota; kingdom Metazoa; phylum Arthropoda; class Malacostraca; order Isopoda; family Cymothoidae; genus Ceratothoa; species Ceratothoa steindachneri. The sequence goes on along the minus strand of OZ018330.1, from coordinate 51,697,781 downwards.
AAATGGGAGACTATCGAAGGGAACTTAAAGTTGCGTGCCATTGCGCCGCGACTGTTCCCATGGACCTATCCCCCAATGCCGCGGCGGCTTCAGGTTGCTTTCTGTCGTCTTCGAATCGGACACACTCGTGTGACGCATCGCTACTTGATGGAGCGCTCGCCTGCGCCCTATTGCAACGACTGCGTCGTCCCCCAGACTGTTCGGCACATTCTTGTCCAATGTCCCAGTCTGGGTGATCTTCGCGCACGATACCTGTCCCGGTACCGGGATGGGCGGGGTCGCTACCGCCTGTCCCTTGTACTCGGGACGAGTGCGTGCACCATGACTAGTGGACTTATTGACTTTTTGGGGGAGGCTGGCCTTCTCCCTTTCATTTAACACAGTTTAATTGTTGTTGTTTTTGTTATTGCTTTTTTATTGTTATTTCGTTTTATTGTTTCCTGTTTAATTTTTAAAGTAGCCTAGAACTAGGCTGTTTGTTTACGGCGACTAATGCCTAAGTGGGCAGTCGCCAGATAGCCGCTTAATTAAAAAAAAAAAAAAAAAAAAAGCTAGTGCAATTGGTAGAGAGCCGAAGGTAACCCGTTTCTCGGACGGAAGCCTTCTGGCGAATGCGGCGAATCCCGCCGAGGCGGCCAAGATAAGTGCTCTTCGGACACTTCATGACACACCGGTGAGTGTGACGCCGCACTCTACCATGAACTTTGTGAAAGGAGTAGTTTATGCGAGGGAACTCGTTGACTACTCCATTAAGGACATCACCCTAGAGCTGGCCGACCATGGGGCGGTCAAAGTCGAACGTGTGATGAGAAAACAGGGAGGGGCCTCGAGACCCACCCCTACACTCTTCGTCACTATCGACTGTGACAAGCTCCCTGAGTCGGTGCGTGCCGGTTGGTACCGCTACCGCGTGAAGGCATTCGTACCACTGCCGCGGCGGTGCTATTACTGTCACCGCTTCGGCCATACGAATCGCTCATGTAGACGTGCAAAGTCAGGGTCACCCGAAGTCTGTGTAAATTGCTCCAAGGTCGCACACGATAAGTCCAAATCGTGTGTGGCCAAGTGTGTCAATTGCGGAGAGCCGCACCCTGCTTCTTCGAAGCAATGTGGTGCATATCTCCTTGAGAAAGAAATCCTGGCCGTTCAGGCCCAGGATCGATTCTCATTCCGCGAGGCAAAGGACTTGGTCCTGGCGCGCCCGGCTCTGCCTGGGACGTCATATGCCTCAGTAGTTAGAAAGGCACCCTCTGCTCCTGGCCCATCCAGGCCAGCGAGCACGGTTGTTTCCGCGCCCATTCGGAGCCCTTCTGCGGGCTCTACCCAACCCGGGCGCTCCCCTGGTAAAGCTGGCAGCAAAAAGGGTTCATACCCAGCCCCGGCTAAAACCAGGGCTCCCCCCTTTCCCCCAGCGTGACCGTTTCCCGCAAGGCGAAATGGCCACGCGCCTCCAGCGAGTCGTTAGACTCACAGGAGGCAACACCCCTGAAGATGGTCGCTAGGCCATCTTCGGGGGTTCCTAAAGCTGTCCCCCGAAAGGAGGACAGCAACAAAGGTGCTTCGGCTCCTTCGATCACGCCCCGAGGTGGAGCGAGTGGCTCGGAGACGGTGGTTCCTCGAAAAGAGGGCCCCCCCGCCTCCGAAGCCGCAGCGCCCGCCTAAGGTTTCGAGGGCGCGGCGATTTGCCATCCTGGCCGCCGTGCTGACGGGATCCAGCGCTCCGTCCGGCCCCAGCTTAGCCTCTCTTCCTTCCTTCAGATAGCCCGATTTCTCCCCTACCTCGTCGCTTTTCATACAACCTCTCCCACAACTTTCTCTGGTCAGCCTCTGATTTCACAGGGTAGAATGCTGACCTTCTTCTCAAGCCAACCACCCCGGATGGGGGCTGAGGGGGGAGGGGACATTGTTCCCTAACCCCTCAGCTCCGGTTCGGGATGGGTTTTTTTTTAACAACCTGCTTCATCCCCACCCATACCTTCCTCACATCCCTTTTCCTCTCCTCTTCACATTCTATCTGTTTTACGCCGTGTCTAAGGTGGAGCCGCCATGCCGAAGGACTGCCAGGCCACCAGGTGGGAGGGGTGGTCTCAAATGGCGGCGCCTGGCTCTGCCGGGCCTGTAAGCACCTCTTGCAGTGCGGGCTACTGCAAGAGGTGGTGAGCGATTGCGTCCCGTAAAACAAAGAGGGTCACCATGCCCAATGATGGAAAAAAAAAACATCTCCCCTTAATTCCCCCTAAAACAACGGAGCCACCCTCGTGCAGCTCCACAGAAAAGATGGAGGTCCCCCCCCCCCTGTGCTTGCGCAGGGGACCCTTCATGCCTCTTTAACCGGAGAGGAGGCTTACTCCTCTCCTACGCCTACGGGTGTAGGGGACTCCCCCTCACCCCCTTCTCTGGAGGTGCTTTCGGGCACCTCCCTATCTCCAGCGGCAGTCCCTCCTTTGCTTTCTAAGGGGACTGCCAAGAAAGCCAGCAGGCAGCCCATTGCCGACCGCCCCTCGTACAAGCGGCTTGGTAGGGCAAACCCCCTTAGGGGGGAGAGGGAAGCCAGGCCCCTTTGGTCGCTTCCCTCAAAAGATCTGCTGGCAAAAATATTAAACCTTGCCGGGGTCAAGGCCTGTGCCTCCCCACTAAAGACTTATGACGCTGCCAAGGGGACCTGCGATGTCCTGGGAGGGGATGGCCAACTGGAGGCCCCTCCTGTGATAGACATGGTCCTTGAGGAAAACAAGCCTCAGAAGGTAGGGCCTTCCATGGGGGGGAATCCGGGCTCGGCGCCAAGCACCGAACCCGAATCCGCCCCTATGCAAGGTCCTGATCAAACGCCTGTGGATTCTCAGGCAGTACAAGGAGGGGAGGGATCTCCTCCGGATGATGCCCCTGCGACCACCAGGACCTTCTCCATTTCGGAGAAGGACCTGGCTGAGGCCGGTCCATCTGGCCTGGGGGCTTCTACCGGCGGGGGTAAGAAGCGGGTTCATTCCCCGCCCTCCTCTCCAAAAAAGAAAAGGACGAAAAAGACCAAAAAGACGAAGAAGACTCGGGGCTCCTCTCAATCCGCGGGGGCTGCAGGGACGGATTGGTCTGCTGCCACTTTGGCAAGCGACCAAGCCAAGATCGGCACATCCGGGCCCTCTGCTTCCCCGGGTACGGAGCTCCTGACGATGACAAAGACCAAAAGTGCACAGGGCGGAGCCTCGATGACATCGGGGCCCCTGATTCAGAGGTTACCTGGCGTTTTCGAGCCCGCTGGCTTCAAACGCTTCCTCGTTATTCGCTCCACTGATGGCAGCATGTTGTCCAAGGGCAACATGATCCATCAGAAGAGAGGATTAGCTAGTACAATTGGTAGAGAGCCGAAGGTAACCCGTTTCTCGGACGGGAGCCTTCTGGCGAATGCGGCGAATCCCGCCGAGGCGTCTAAGATAAGTGCTCTTCGGACACTTCATGGCACCCCAGTGAGTGTGACGCCGCACTCTACCATGAACTTTGTGAAAGGAGTAGTTTATGCGAGGGAACTCGTTGACTACTCCATTGAGGACATCACCCTAGAGCTGGCCGACCATGGGACGGTCAAGGTCGAACGTGTGATGAGAAAACAGGGAGGGGCCTCGAGAGCCACCCCTACACTCTTCGTCACGTTCGACTGTGACAAGCTCCCTGAGTCGGTTCGTGCCGGTTGGTACCGTTACCGCGTGAAGGCATTCGTGCCACTGCCGCGGCGGTGCTATTACTGTCACCGCTTCGGCCATACGAATCGCTCATGTAGACGTGCAAAGTCGGGGTCACCCGAAGTATGTGTAAATTGCTCCAAGGTCGCACACGATAAGTCCAAATCGTGTGCCGCCAAGTGTGTCAATTGCGGAGAGCCGCACCCTGCTTCTTCGAAGCAATGTGGTGCATATCTCCTTGAGAAAGAAATCCTGGCCGTTCAGGCCCAAGATCGACTCTCATTCCGCGAGGCAAAGGACTTGGTCCTTGCGCGCCCGGCTCTGCCTGGGACGTCATATGCCTCAATAGTTAGAAAGGCACCCTCTGCTCCTGGCCCATCCAGGCCAACGAGCACGGTTGTTTCCGCGCCCATTCGGAGCCCTTCTACGGGCTCTACCCAACCTGGGCGCTCCCCTGGTAAAGCTGGCGGCAAAAAGGGTTCACACCCAGCCCCGGCTAAAACCAGGGCTCCCCCCCTCTTCCCCCAGCGTGACCGTTTCCTGTAAGGCGAAACGGCCACGCGCCTCCACCGAGTCGTTAGACTCACAGAAGGCAACACCCCTGAAGATGGTCGCTAGGCCATCTTCCGGGGTTCCTAAAGCTGTTCCCCGAAAGGAGGACAGCAACAAAGGAGCTTCGGCCCCTTCGCCCACGCCCCGAGGTGGAGCGAGTGGCTCGGAGACGGTGGTTCCTCGAAAAGAGGGCCCCCCGCCTCCGAAGCCGCAACGCCCGCCTAAGGTTTCGAGGCGGAGAGAGGAAAAGACTCGCATGGTGAGCCCAACCTCCCCCAATAAGTCCTCGAAGGCGACAGCGCCTTCAGCGCTTTGTCCGGCCAACAGCGCCCGGGGTTCTGCCCCTGGGAAGCGTACGGCCATTCCCGTGAGGGTCTTCAATTCGAGGAGGGCCCCCGCGTCTCCTCCGAGCTAGGCCTGAAGGGCATATTCCTTCAATGGAATTGCCGTGGACTCCGGGCGAACTGGGAGGAGCTGCGGAGGCTCGTCTCGTCCCGTTCCCCGTTAGCTATTTTTTTGCAGGAGACCATGCTAGGCGCGTGCCCGCTGCCTGCCCTCCCGGGGTATAAGGGTCTTGCGACCCCACCACCGCGGGATGGCCGGGCTGGGGGATGCGCGGTTTACACCCGGCATGATGTCTCCGTTCTTCCTTTCTCTTTAGATACCTCCTTTCAGGCAGTGGCTGTGCAGCCGCACCTGGATAGGAGGTATACTATCATTTCTGCGTACATTGCACCGTCAGCTGACTTCGACGCGGGGGACTTCCGCCGCGTCGTGGCACGGTTGCCGAGGCCCTATCTCTTGCTTGGAGATCTGAACGGCAGGCATCCTCTCTGGGAAGATTACTCCATAAATCCCAGTGGACAAGTCCTTGCCGATCTGATCGAAGAGCTTGAGATGGGCGTCCTAAACGTGGATGAGTTTACGCATCACTGTACGAGAACCGCTTCATTTTCTTGCCTTGACCTATCTTTGTGCTCTTCGGATGCACAGCCTGATTTTGATTGGGGGGTGGTCGATGACCTCCATGGTAGTGATCACTTTCCCATTCAAATATCATTTTCAGGGCAACTGCCGCCTGAGAGACCATCTCGGTGGTGCTTTGCGCGGGCGCGGTGGCCTGCATTTCAGGAAATGACTGAATTCTCTATCTCAGTCGAGGAGTTTAGGTCGGTAGATGAGGCCGTTGAGTTCTTCTCCGGCAACCTCATCGCCGTGGGCCTGACTATTATTCCTAGGACGTCTGGCTGTTTTGCACGCCGACCACTCCCATGGTGGTTGGCCGAGTGTTCGACGGCCCTCAAACAGAAGCGTTATGCCTACATGCGCTATAAGCGCCGCCCGAACGATTTCACTGTCGCTGAATTTTGTCGGGCTAGGGCTAGGTTCCGGTATATTTCGAAGCACGCCCGCCGCTCTTGGCGGGCATACGTGTCTTCACTTAACGGGAAGACCCCTTTAGCTGAGGTGTGGAAGCGAGTCAAAAGGATTCGGGGCAAGTTTTCGCAGGACCCCCCTCCCGTTCTCCAGGAGAATGGGACCGCAATCTCGGACCCCGCGTTCGTGGCGGAATCCTTAGCGACCGCTTTCTCCGCATTCACTAGCCGTGATGCTGCTCCGCCAGCATTCAATGCACGTCGTGATGTCGCGGAAGGCCGCCGGCTGGACTTTACCTCCAGAGGCGGAGAACCCTTCAACGACAAGTTTACTGTGAGTGAGTTGCGTTCCGCTCTCGCTTCGTGCGCGGACACCGCCCATGGTCCGGACGATGTCCCGTACGCCATGCTTCGACACCTGGGTGAGCGAGGCATGGCCTTTCTGTTAGATCTGTTCAACAGGATCTGGGTGGAAGGTCTTCTCCTAGACTCCTGGTGAATCGCTACTGTGCTCGCCTTTCGCAAGCCGGGGAGAGATCACTCTACTCCGACCGGTTTCCGCCCAATCTCTCTAACCTCTTGCGTGTGCAAGTTGATGGAGAAATTGGTAAATTTTAGACTAGCCTTTTTCCTGGACAGCGGAGGCCATCTGTCTTCTGCACAGTGCGGCTTCCGTAAGTTTCACTCCACGTCGGATGCTCTGCTCCGACTGGAAAATGCCGTTTGCGAGGCTTTCCTTCGTAGACAGCACTACGCCACGGTGTTTTTTGATCTGGAGAAGGCCTATGATACCGCATGGCGATACGGTATCATGGAGACTCTCCACACGATGGGGGCGAGGGGACGCCTCCCAATGTTTATATCTGAATTTTTGCGAGATCGTCGATTCCGCGTACGGGTGGGGGGAGCCCTCTCTGCCCCAAAGGAGCAGGAAGAGGGTGTCCCGCAGGGAAGTGTCCTCAGTGTCACACTCTTTGCCCTGAGCATCAACGGCATCACCTCGGTGATGCCAGAAGATGTTCTCGCTACGCTCTACGTGGACGACCTTTCGATCTCTTTTGGCGCGGCCCAGATGCCAACTCTGGAGCGTCGACTCCAACAGGCATTGAACCGCGTCTCTCGCTATGCCGAAGCGCACAGGTTTCGTTTTTCTTTGGCCAAGACTAAGGTGGTGCACTTCTGCCGCCATCCACGGCTTCACCCCGACCCAGATTTGTTTCTTAATGGGGTGCGCCTGGATGTGGTTGAGTCGCACCGTTTCCTTGGTCTTGTATTCGACCGACGCCTCACCTGGGAGGCTCATATTCGCAGCCTTAGGGTCTCTTGTACCCGCGCCATGGACATTCTCCGTTCCGTGACGTTCAGCGCTTGGGGCGCTGATAGGGCTACCGCCTTACTTATTTATCGATCCTTTGTTCGCTCGAAGCTCGACTACGGATGCGAGTTTTATGCATCCGCAGCCGAGCGTTTATTGCGGAAGGTGGATTCAATCCACCACACCGGCCTTCGCCTTGCGACCGGTGCCTTCCGCACTTCCCCCATTGAGAGCCTGTTCGTCGATGCTGGAGAAATGCCACTCGCTCTGCGCCGCGTGCAGTGCATCACTCGCCTGTACGCGCGAGCCCGGCGCCTCCCTCAGTCGCCAACAGCTCTCACTGCATCCGCAGCTGATCTCGATGGTGCCTATGCCGCTGAGAGACGCCAGTCATACCCTAAGCCCTTTGGGTTTAGGGCCAGGAAACTCCTTCGAGAGGTAGATATAGATCTCGGGCCGGTGGCGCCCCTGGTTCTGCCCAGGACGCCACCCTGGAGGGTACCACATTTGGCTATTTGTCGCCACGCCTCTGCTCCCAAAGCTTGTACTGCGCCGGGAGTATTGCGTTCGACCTTTTTGGAGCACACATCGTGTCACGCTGGTACCGTGCCAGTGTATACGGATGGCTCCAAGTCCCAAGAGGGGGTCGGCTTCCACGCCGTATCCCCTCTGTTTGAAGTCAGCGGGTTCTACCAGGCGCTGCGTCTGTCTTCACGGCCGAGCTGGTGGCAATACACCACTCGGTACGGGAGATTACGCGACGTGCCCGGTTCGGAGACTGTGATCTATAGCGACTCACAAAGTGCCCTGAGTGCTCTCGGGGCTTTGGAATCTCCGCATCCCCTGGTTCGCGAAATCCGTGACACCACGGTTTTGGCGAGCCGGGCAGATGTCGAGATTATCTTCTGCTGGGTTCCTGGACATGTAGGAATTGCGGGGAATGAGGGCGCTAAAGAGTCCGCGAGGACTCTGCGACCGGACCAGCGTTTCGCTCTTCCTCACACTGACTACATGGCAGGAATACGGGCAGCTCTTCGGACTGCTCGGCAAAGAAGATGGGAGATGGTCGAAGGGAACTTAAAGTTGCGTGCCATTGCGCCGCGACTGTTCCCATGGACCTATCCCCCAATGCCGTGGCGGCTTCAGTTTGCTTTCTGTCGTCTCCGAATCGGGCACACTCCTGTGACGCATCGCTATTTGATGGAGCGCTCGCATGCGCCCTATTGCAACGACTGCGTCGTCCCCCAGACTGTTCGGCACATTCTTGTCGAATGTCCCAGTCTGGGTGATCTTCGCGCACGACACCTGTCCCGGTACCGGGATGGGCGGGGTCGCTACCGCCTGTCCCTTGTACTCGGGACGAGTTCGTGTACTTTGACTGGTGGACTTATTGACTTTTTGGGAGAGGCTGGCCTTCTCCCTTTCATTTAACCCGGTTTAATTGTTGTTGTTGTTTTTGTTATTGTTTTTGTTATTGCTTTGTTATTGTTATTGTTATTTCTTTTTATTGTTTCCTGTTTAATTTTTTAAAGTAGCCTAGAACTAGGCTGTTTGTTTACGGCGACTTATGCCTAAGTCGGCAGTCGCCAGATAGCCCCTTAATTAAAAAAAAAAAACAAGTACTCCATGTCATGAACCCTGTGTGGGCGGGGCGGGGGGGTTGCTTACCCTGTGTGACCATGTACACTTGGTATCTGCAGGAGTCTCACGTCCTCCCAGCCTGAGGGCAAATTTGCTTTGAATTCTCGACGCGGCCTGGGGCAGTTGTTGGTGTGCTCTCCCTTTTCCCCCACTCAGCACCCCCGTGAGGGGTGCGGCGATTTGCCGTGCTGGCAGGATCCAGCGTTCCTTCCAGCCCCAGCTTAGCCTCTCTTGCTTCATTCAGCAATCAGAGAGACTGTATTTCTCCTCTACTTCGTCGCTTTTCATACAACCTCTCCCACAACTTTCTCTGGTCAGCCTCTAATTTCACAGGGTAGATGCTGACCTTCTTCTCAGCGAACCGTCCCGGATCGGGGCTGAGGAAGAAGGGGACAATGTTCCCTAACCCCTGAGCTCCAGTCTGGGGTAGTTGGTTTTTAACAACCTGCTTAATCCCCACCCATCCTTTCTCACATCCCCTTTCCTTTCCTCTTCACACACTATCAATTTTACGCCGTGTCTAAGGTGGAGCCGCCATGCTGATGAACTGCCAGGCCACCAGGTGGGAGGGATGGTCCTGAATGGCGGCACCTAGCTCTGCCAGGCCTATACACACTCCTTGCAGTGCGGGCTACTGTGAGGGGTGATGAGCTATTGCATCCCGTAATAAAAAAAAGGGTCACCATGCCCAATGATGAATAAAAAAAACCCCTTTAATTCCCACTGTACCATCAACGGAGCCGCCCTCGGGCAGCTCCACCGAAAAAAATGGAGGTTCTCCTCCCTCCCTGTGCTTGCGCAGGGGACCTTCCATATTTCTCTAACCGGAGAGGAGGCTTACTCCTCTCCTACGACTACAGGTGTAGGGGACCCCCTCACCCCCTTCTCTGGAGGTGTTTTCGAGCACCTCCCTGTTTCCAGCGGCAGTCCCTCCTTTTCTTTCCAAGGGGACTGCCAAGAAAGCCAGCAGGCAGCCCATTGCCGGCCGCCCCCCATTGAAGCGACTCAGTAGGGCAAACCCCCTTAGGGGAGAGAGGGAAGCCAGGCCCCTTCGGTCGCTTCCCTCAAAAGACCTGCTGGCAAGAATATTAAACCTTGCCGGGGTCAAGGTCTGTGCCTCCCCACACCAGCTGACTAATGACAATGCTGCAAACGGGACCTGCGATGTCTTGGGGGTGGGGGGGGGGGGCAACTGGTGGCCCCCCCTGAGGTAGACATGGTCCTTGAGGCAACCTAGCCACAGACAGTAGGGTCTTCCATGGGGAGGAATCCGGGCTCGGCGCCAAGCACAGAACCCGAATCCGCCCCTATGCAAGGTCCTCCTCAAACGGCTAGGGTTTCCGAGGCAGTACAAGGAGGGGAGGGATCTCCGACCATGTGCCCCTACTACTGCAAGGACCTTCTCCATTTCAGAGAAAGACCTGGCCTGGGGGCTCCTGCCGGCGGAGGTGAGAAGCGGGTTCATTCCCCACCCTCCTCTCCAAAAAAGAAAAAGACAGCAGACTCGGGGCTCCTCTCCATCCGCGGGGGCTGCGGGGATGGATGGTCTGCTCGACTTTGGCAAGCGACCAAACCAAAATCGGCACATCCGGCCCCTCTACCCCATCCGTGTGCGGAGCCCCTGACTATGACTAAGACGAAAAGATTGCAGGGCAGAGCGTCGATAACATCGGGGCCCCTCATTCAGAGGTTACCTGGCGTTTTCGAGCCCGCTGGCTTCAAACGCTTCCTCGTTATTCGCTCCACTGATGGCACCATGTTGGCCAAGGGCAACATGATCCATCAGGGTAGAGCATTAGCTAGGTCAATTGGTAGAGAGCCTTAGGTGACCCGTTTCTTCGACTGGAGCCTTCTGGCGAATGCGGCGAATCCCGCCGAGGCGGCAAAGATAAGTGCTCTTCGGACACTTCAAGGCACCCCGGTGAGTGTGACGCCGCACTCTACCATGAACGAGTTTCTATGCGAGGCCACTCGTTGACTACTCCATATAGGACATCACCTTAGAGCTGGCCGACTATGGGGCGGTCAAGGTCGAACGTGTGATGCGAAAACAGAGAGGGGCCTCGAGACCCACCCCTACACTCTTAGTCACGTTCGACTGTGACAAGCTCCCTGAGTCGGTGCGTGCCGGTTGGTACCGCTACGTCGTGAAGGCATTCGTGCCACTGCCGCGGCAGTGCCATTACTGTCACCGCTTCGGCCATATGAATCGTTCTTGTAGACGTGCAAAGTCGGGGTCACCCGAAGTCTGTGTAAATTGCTCCAAAGCCGCAAACGATAAGTCTAAATTGTGTGTGGCCAACTGTGTTAATTGCGGAGATCCGCACCCCGCTTCTTCGAAGCAATGTGGTGCATATCTCCTTGAGAAGGAAATCCTGGCCGTTCAGGCCCAGGATCGAATCTCATTCCGCGAGGCTAAGGACTTGGTCCTGGTGCACCCGGCTCTTCTTGGGACGTCTTATGCCTCAATAGTTAGAAAGGCACCCTCTGCTCCTGGCCCATCCAGGCCAATGAGCACGATTGTTTCCGCGCCTATTCGGAGCCCTTGTGCGTGCTCTACTCAACCCGGGTGCTCCCCTGGTAAACCAGGGCTTCCCCCCTCTTTCCCCAGCGTGACTGTTTCCCGTAAGACGAAACTGCCACGCGCGTCCACCGAGTCGATAGACTCACAGGAGGCAACACCCCTGAAGTTGGTCGCCAGGCCATCTTTCGAGATTCCTAAAGCTGTCCCCCGAAAGGAGGACAGGAACAAAGGAGCTTCGTCTTCTTCGCCCACGCCTAGTGGTTGGCTTAGTGGCTCGTAGTCGGTGGTTCTTCTAAAAGAGGATCCCCGCCTCCGATGCCGGACGCCCGCCTAAGGTTTCGAGTCGGAGGGAGGAAAAGACTCGTATGACGAGCCCAACCTCCCCCAATAAGTCCTCGAAGGCGATAGCGCTTTGTCTGGCTAACAGTGCCCGGGGTTCTGCCCCTGGGAAGCGTACGGCCATTCTCGTGAGGGTCTTCTGTTCGAAGAGTGCCCTCGCGTCTCCTCCGAGCTAGGCCTGGAGGGCATATTCCTTCAATGGAATTGCCGTGGACTCCGGGCCAACTGGGAGGAGCTGTGGAGGCTCGTCTCGTCCCGTTCCCCGTTAGCTATTTTTTTGCAGGAGACCATGCTAGGCGCGTGCGCCCTGCTCGCCCTCCTGGGATATAAGGGTTTTGCGACCCCACCACCACGAGATGGGGGCCGGATTCGGGGATGCGCGTTTTACACCCGGCATGATGTCTCCGTTCTTCATTTCACTTGAAATACCTCCTTTCGGGCAGTGGCTGTGCAGCTTCACCTGGATAGGAGGTATACTATAATTTCTGAGTACATTCCACCGTCAGCTGACTTCGACGCGGGGGACTTCCGCCGCGTCGTGGCACGGTTGACGAGGACCTTTCTCTTGCTTGGAGATCTGAACGGCAGGCATCCTCTCTGAGAAGATTACTCAATAAATCCCACGGGACAAGTCCTTGCCGATGTGATCGAAGAGCTTGAGATAGGTGTCCTAAATGTGGATGAATTTACGCATCACTGCCCGATAACCGCTTCATTTTCTTGCCTTGACCTATCTTTGTGCTCTTCGGATGTACAGCCTGATTTTGATTGGGGGGTGGTCGATGACCTCCATTATAGTAATCACTTTCCCATTCAAATAGCATTTTCAGGGCAACTGCCGCCTGAGAGCCCACCTCGGTGGTGCTTTGCGCGGGCGCGGTGGCCTGCATTTTAGGAAATGACTGAATTCTCTATCTCATTCGAGGATTTTAGGTCGGTAGATGAGGCCGTTGAGTTCTTCTCAGGCAACCCCATCGCCGCGTGCCTGACTACTATTCCTAGAACATCTGGCCGTTTTGCACGCCGACCACTCCCATGGTGGTCGGCCGAGTGTGCTTCGCCTTGCGACCGGTGCCTTCCGCACTTCCCCCATTGAGAGCCTGTTGGTCGATGCTGGGGAGATGCCACTCGCTCTGCGCCGCGTGCAGTGCATCACTCGCCTGTACGCGCGAGCCCGGCGCCTCCCTCAGTCGCCAACAGCTCTCACTGCATCCGCAGCTGATCTCGATGGTGCATATGCCGCCGAGAGACGCCAGTCATACCCTAAGCCCTTTGGGTTTAGGGCCAGGAAACTCCTTCGAGAGGTAGATATAGCTCTCGGGTCGGTGGCGCCCCTGGTTCTGCCCAGGACGCCACCCTGGAGGGTACCACATTTGGCTATTTGTCGCCACGCCTCTGCTCCCAAAGCTTGTACTGCGCCGGGAGTATTGCGTTCGACCTTTTTGGAGCACACATCGTGTCACGCTGGTACCGTGCCAGTGTATACCCTATTGGCTCCAAGTCCCAAGAGGGGGTCGGCTTCCACGCCGTATCCCCTCTGTTTGAAGTCAGCGGGGCTCTACCAGGCGCTGCGTCTGTCTTCACGGCCGAGCTGGTGGCAATACACCACTCGGTACGGGAGATTACGCGACGTGCCCGGTTCGGAGACCGGATTGTGATCTATAGCGACTCACAAAGCGCCCTGAGTGCTCTCGGGGCATTGGAATCTCCGCATCCCCTGGTTCGCGAAATCCGTGACGCCACGGTTTTGGCGAGCCGGGCAGATGTCGAGATTATCTTCTGCTGGGTTCCTGGACATGTAGGAATTGCGGGGAATGAGCGCGCCGATGAGGGCGCCAAAGAGTCCGCGAGGACTCTGCGACCGTACCAGCGTTTCGCTCTTCCTCACACTGACTACATGGCAGGAATACGGGCAGCTCTTCGGACTGCTTGGCAAAGAAGATGGGAGACGGTCGAGGGGAACTTAAAGTTGCGTGCCATTGCGCCGTGACTGTTCCCATGGACCTATCCCCCAATGCTGCGGCGGCTTCAGGTTGCTTTCTGTCGTCTTCGAATCGGACACACTCGTGTGACGCATCGCTACTTGATGGAGCGCTCGCCTGCGCCCTATTGCAACGACTGCGTCGTCCCCCAGACTGTTCGCCCCTTTCTTTCGAATGTCCCAGTCTGGGTGATCTTCGCGCACGATACCTGTCCCGGTACCGGGATGGGTGGGGTCGCTACCGCCTGTCCCTTGTACTCGGGACGAGTGCGTGCACCATGACTAGTGGACTTATTGACTTTTTGGGGGAGGCTGGCCTTCTCCCTTTAATTTAACCCGGTTTGTTGTTGTTATTATTTTTGTTATTGCTTCTTTATTGTTATTGTTATTTCTTTTTATTGTTTCCTGTTTAATTTTTAAAGTAGCCTAGAACTAGGCTGTTTGTTTACGGCGACTAATGTCTAAGTCGGCAGTCGCCAGATAGCCCCTTAATTAAATACCTCCTTTCAGGCAGTGGCTGTGCAGCTTCACCTGGATAGGAGGTATACTATAATTTCTGAATACATTCATCCGTCAGCTGACTTCGATGCGGGGGACTTCCGCCGCGTCGTGGCACGGTTGACGAGGACCTTTCTCTTGCTTGGAGATCTGAACAGCAAGCATCCTCTCAGGATCTGGGTGAAAAGTCTCAGCACAGATTCCTAGCGAATCGCTACTGTGCTCGCCTTTCGCAAACCAGGAAGAGATCACTCTACTCCGGCTGGTTTCCGCCCAATCTCTCTAACCTCTTGTGTGTGTAAGTTGATGGAAAAATTGGTAAATGTTAGATTAGCCTTTTTCCTGGATAGCGGAGGCCATCTGTCTTATACACAGTGCGGCTTCCGCAAGTTCCACTCCACGTCGGATGCTCTGCTCCGACTGGAAAATGCCGTCTGCGAGGCCTTCCTTCGTAGACTGCACTACGCCACGGTGTTTTCCGATCTGTAGTAGGCCTATGATACCGCATGGCGATACGGTATCATGGAGACTCCATATAAGATGGGGGTGAGGTGCCGCCGGCCAATGTTTATATCTGAATATTTTCAAGATCGTCGATTCCGCCTACGGGTTGAGGAAGTCCTCTCCCGCAGGGAAGTGTCCTTAGTGTCACACTCTTTGCCCTGAGCATCAACGGCATCACCTCGGTGCTGCCTGAAGATGTTCTCGCTACGCTCTACGTGGACGACCTTTCGATCTCTTTTGGCTCGGCCCAGATGCCAACTCTGGAGCGTCGACTCCAACAGTCATTGAACCCTGTCTCTCGCTATGCCGAAGCGCACAGGTTTCAGTTTTCCTTGGCCAAGACTAAGGTGGTGCACTTCTGCCGCCATCCACGGCTCCACCCAGATCCAGACTTGTTTCTTAATGGGATACGCCTGGAAGTGGTTGAATCGCACCGTTTCCTTGGTCTTGTATTTGACCGACGCCTCACCTGGGAGGCTCATATTCGCAGCCTTAGAGTCTCTTGTACCCGGGCCATGGATATCCTCCGACTACGGATGCGAGTTTTATGCATCCGCAGCCTAGCGTGTATTGCGGAAGGTGGACTCGATCCACCTTCGCCTGGCGACCGGTGCCTTCCGCACTTCCTCCATTGAGAGCCTACTAGTCGATGCTGGGTAGATTCCACTCGCTCTACGCCGTGTACGGGGCATCATTTGCCTGTACGCCCGATCCCGGCGCCTCCCTCAGTCGCCAATAGCTCTCACTGCATCCGCAGCTGATTTCGACTGTGCCTAAGCCCTTTGGGTTTAGGGCTAGGAAACTCCTTCGAGAGCTAGATATAGCTTTCGGGCCGGTGGCGCCCCTGGTTCTGCCCAGAACGCCACTCTGGACGGTACCACATTTGGCTATTTGTCGCCACGCCTCTGCTCTCAACGCTTATACAGCGCTGATAGTATTGCGTTCGACCTTTTTGGAGCACACCTCGTGTCACTCTGGAACCGTGCCAGTGTATACGGATGGCTCCAAGTTCGAAGACGGTGTCTGTCTTCACAGCCGAACTGGTGGCAATACACCACTCGGTGCGAGAGATTACGCGACGTGCCCGGTTCGGAGACCGGATTGTGATCTATAGCGACTCACAAAGTGCCCTGAGTGCTCTCGGGGCATTGGAATCTCCGTATCCCCTGGTTCGCGATATCCGTGCCGTCACGGTTTTTGCAATCCGGGTGGATGTCGAGATAATCTTCTGCTGGGTTCCTGGACATGTAGTAATTGCGGGGAATGATCGCGCCGATGAGGGCGCCAAAGAGTCCTCGAGGACTCTGCGACCGGACCAACCTTTCGCTCTTCCTCACACCGACTACATGGCAGGAATACGGGCAGTGCTCTGGGCTGCTTGGCAAAGAAGATGGGAGACGTTCGTGGGGAACCTAAAGTTGCGTGCCATTGCGCTGCGACTGTTCCCATGAACCTATCCCCTAATGCTGCGAAGGCTTCAGGTTGCTTTCTGTCGTATCCGATTTGGACACAATCGCGGGACGCACCGCCATTTGATGGAGCGCTCGCCTGCGCCTTATTGTGACAACTGTGTTTTCCCCCAGGCTTTTCGGCACATTCTCGTTGACTGTCCCAGTCTGGGTGATCTTCGCGCACTTTATCTGTTCCGGTACCGGGATGAGCGAGGTCGTTATCGCTTGTCCCTTGTACTCAGGGCGAGTTCGTGCACACTGACTTGTGGACTATTTGGATGAGGCTGGCCTCCTTCACCTTATCTACCTGTTTTGTTGTTGCTGTTGTTTTTTGTAGGTCGCACGTTCCTGTGCCGGGGCCTTCCCTCGACGCCCCAGCGTGCTTCCTGCCCTTTTCGTTTTTCTTTTTTTATTATTGTTATTTTAATTTAGCCTAGTACTCGGTTGTCGTGAGTACGGCGACTTACGCCCAAGTAGGCAGTCGCTTGATGGGCTCCTACCCCCCCCCCCAAAAAAAAATAAAAAATCCCCACCCATATCTCATCTTGCAATTTCCATTTAGAGGTGATTTACAGATTTAATTCCTTCCACTTAAAAAACAACAGCCAATTTATTTGCCTTTTTTATAGGTACACTCAGGAAGCATATTACAATAGTCGGCCATACTATACGCCTGAGCTACAACGTCGTGTTTTCCCTCGCATTGGTCATCCTTGACAACCGATTTTGGGGCTGAAGGAGGGAAAAAACCGAGAGACCCCCGCGGAAGCCAAGAGATAGTATTTGGTGCTTTCGTTTTGCTTTTTATGAGAAACATTTTAATTGCTTTCCATTTTCAGGAGAGAGAAAGTTCATGCATACTCTGTTGTCAATCAGATTACATTTAACTAAAAGATGTTCTTTTTTTATTCATGTAAATATATAAATATGATATAAATTTATATATATATATATATATGTGTGTGTATATATATATATATATATATATATATATATATATATATATATATATATATATATATATAATTTATTTTTAAAAATCTTTGTAATCACTTGTGTGGCTAAGATTATTTTACATACATGTATGAAAAGTGATTATTAAAGTAGAGTATTTTGTTTTATAGAAGGGTATTTATTTATTTATTTTTAATCTGTAATATACTCTTTTCTTTTTTTTTTCATTTGTTATGTCTGCAATCATACTACTGCCTATTGACATTACATTAAGAAGTATCAAATGTAACATGCATCATGTTTAATACAATAATTTTTTTATTGTAATGTGTAAAGAAAAGGTATGAGTTCTTGATTAAATGTGTGAAAGTTTTGAATTTGCTCTTGGACATTATGTTGTCTTACACTTATGATATTACCTTTTGAATTAAGTTAAAGTTAATTATACATTAATAAGTAAATTTGGACATGTAAAGAAAGATACCTTGATTGTGCCTGATTTGTCCCTGGAGATATAAATTATATGAATGTATTCTAAAATCAATTGCATGCTATTTTCATGGTCAGGGGTTGCGCCAAATTGACACAATGCTTTCCTATGGCTTTCAAATTTTCTGCTCAAAAAATTCTAGAAAAAAATTCAGCATTATTTTATTCCAACATTTTTTTTCCATTTCTTCCTTAATTCTCCAAGACAAAATATCTAAATTCCTATAAAAAAGTTTTTTACCAAATATTCAATAAATATCATATGATTTCCAACACTACATATTAATGAGTTCTAATTCTTCCCTCCATTATTTACCAGGTCCGCATTGAAATGAAATTGTCACTTAGTCTTTATTTTTCATCATTTTCATAAGAGGTGCTTTATCATTAAAGTATTCCTGAACATCTTTGTTTATCTTTATAGTTAAAGATTTACTCAAACTATTTTTTCTTTGCATTATGCTCAAATATTGCTTATAAGAGTTTTTCATTCATAAAATTTACCTTGTGTATATGTTGGAAAAGGTCAAAATGCTTGATAAAACCACTTTTAAGAATCTATAGACAATAAAAAAAATTCTTAAAGGGATTTATAAAGATTATAAACAAATATTTGTTTAGCAAAAGTTTTGTTAAGCAGTAGTAATCGAGCTTTCATAGGTAGGGTTTCTCTATGAAACCCTACCCTTTCATAGGTAGGGTTTGTTTGCGAATCTGCATTTTTTGTGAGAATGTTGCAAAAAGAAATTGGTTGGGGGTTTTACCCCTCAGTCTGGATTCATTTTAACATGCCTTTTATTGGTCAATGGAGAGCTACAGTTTAACATGTGATCTGAACCACGGGTATCTGTAGCGGATGGCAACCGCTCTGGTCTACCCAAATTGGGACTCCATCCGGTGACTAACTAAACCCGATGTAGCTTAACTTCACTGCAATTGGAAGCCTTGTTTCCACTTAACTAAGTTGTGGCCCTTGAAAGTGTCAAATGTTCTGAATTGAGATTGGTTGCATCTGTTTGATCTTGCGAGTCCCTAGTGCTCCAAGTAATCTCCCCTTGTAGCTACACTGGCATATGCCTTTCACATATTTCCACAAATCCTAGCACACAAAATATCGTGCACTTGATGCCTGCCAAATTGGCAGTGCTCATCTTTGTTGACCTAAGGGAGTGGTGGCTGTCTTTTGTCCTCTCTGCACCATCAGACTCACTGTAGCCATCAGGCCCTTTCGTAACAGTCAGAGACCACCCATTAAGTGCTCAAGCATTCATGTTATACCCAATGATCCCCCATCCTGTACTAGTCATTTACCCTCCATTAATATCCATTAAGTCATCCTGTATCAATCATTGAGCCCTCCCATAACACCCATTGGCCCCTAATTGGACAAAGGTATTGTTCATGGGGTGGTGCCCCTTTTTTTAAGTGCCCATTATTCACTTCCTGAAAAAAAAAAAACACATTGAGCCCTCACCCTGAACAAGGCACTGTTTTGGCGGAGGTCGTGCCCCCTATGTGAAATGAGCGTCCCCCTCCCGGAATAGTAAATACCCGTTGGCTACTCAGTCTCTTGCTCTCCTCTTCCATCCTCCTGACACTTAATCATACTGACCCACCCGTCTGAATGGAACCCACTAACTACCCTCACTCGGTGGTCATAATACTCTACCAATAAACAAAATCCGTCCTGCATTTCTGATTTTTTTTCCCCCTTCATTCAATGCTCCTCCCCCCACCCCCTAATCGGTACACTTACGCTGGATTTTGGCCGATATACTCGGTTTTTGATTGACGACCCCTTCTTTCTTTAGTTAGTTAGTCGACGCCAATCCTTCCTTGAAATCTACATAAAGGTCAGTATGAGAATTGCTGGTCGGCCCGAGGGCACCAGGAGCCGGTCCTCTTTGAGGAGAGGTGCCAGGAAGTATTGTTTTGACACCAAACAGCGTTCAGGTGGAATCTTCGTCGCCCCAGGGCAGAGAGACCTGTTCTGGGTCAGGTATGTAGATATAGATACCCATCGGCAGGATTCCTTGGAACAGAGAGTGTGTGTGTTGTGTTGCGAAGATGGGAGAGGAAAGAAAGGTTATGTGTGTGATAAGTGTAAGACCTACCCACCCCAGTAGCCAGATCTCTACGTGCACTTAAGTTTGTGTCCGCTCATGCCGGGTTTTGGAATCGAGCCCGGTACTGCGACGTTGGGAGGCCAACGCCGTATCCACTCGGCTAGCCTGAGCTCTCCTTATTTCTTTACTTTAATTGCATCCACAGTTGAACTTGAGTTACCTGTTCAGCTCGTTCTTTCAGGCTTAAACATGGCTCTGGTTGCTGATTAGAACCCACTAATCTCTATCGATAGTTAGTTACCAAGACGGTACACCATTACTCCTTTTTAAAGAGCAGTCGGCAGTCGCCAGATAGCCCCTTAAAAAAAAAAAGTCCTTTTTAAAGAGGACATGTATCACGACCCTATCGATCCAAGGTCATTTAGTACAGTCATAAAATTATGCGAGAGCCCTGGTCCCCAAATCAGTTTCACACCCACTCATTTTAACCATGGTGTGTGGTGACATTTAATCTCGAAGGTATAATTGATCCTTTCTGTAACTTCCCCTTCCACAGAGAAAATTTTTATAATTTATGTAAGCCATGAAAGATGAGTAAAAGAAGTACGTAAATTCCCAAAGTATATTCTTGGCTTTAATATCTTTTTCTTCCTATCTATATACTCTTTCTTTGTTTTTTTCTGTATAGTGTCAATCACCGTCATAATCCTCTCCCATTAAACAAAACTTCCCTGCTTTGCATTCCTGTCTTTATCCTTAGATTGGAGAAATGTGGTGCAATAAATATTGTGTATTGCTCTTTGTAGAACTAAGATTTTGCAACTAAATAAAAAAGTGGCGTGTGTATTGTAGCTTGAATGTGGTTATTAAGTTTATTTCAGCCTGATTGATGAGTAGATTTCACTAAAGTGAATTAAACTAATTGGAACCTCAAGAATGAAAACTGATTGGGGGAGGGGGGTGATTTAATTGTAGCCATTTCTCAGAATATACATCCAATTATAAAGGATTTTTTCAGCCACAACCAAATCAGGGCATAATATGAGTTAGGTGTGAATGATTTACCATGGTGCTAGCAGGAATGAATTGTAGCCTGCAAAGAGTTGAATGCTAATTCATCCCCCTTTTAATCCCAACCTGAGCATTGGCATTTGTATAGGCAGGTCGGGCTAAACGAACCTAGCCCTCAAATATATGCGGTGTGACACTAAAGTAATAGACATGCTACATCCTGAGTATTGGTTTCTGAGTAACAGATTTAAACCGTGCCGATGCTAAAATACATTGAAATTTTATTTTCCAATGTAATTTTTTTGTGGTCTTAATGGACAGCGTATGATACAACAGGGAAATAGATTTTATGTAGTGTGTAACAGTGGTCCTCAAGATTTAGTTGATTTTATGGGTAGGTATTGATTACAAGGTGATGGCGGAGTCTTTGAAATGATGGCCTTTGCCTATACTGTGTGTTTGATATATTAATGTTAAATGGAGCAAGTAGTCCGAATCACATCCATTTTTAAACTTGTCTCCCTTTATTTCTGCGTAATTGCCCCCCTTCCCCACTTTCTGCTGCGTGGCTCCTCAGACCAGTTGCTCATGTCAGGGCTTAGTCGCCTTTCGCTCCACGCGAAAGGCATTGGGAAAAAATAGCGCGGGAAGTTGTAGATTTTAATGGTGTTGATTTGCGCTGACCCCAATTGTGGAATAGTGGCTGGTGAAGAAGATTTGTGTGTTAGGGAGGGAAAACATTTTTCTTTTCAAAACTTCTCCCTTAGACTAATCTACTAACAAAGTCTACTTAAGGTTACATATAACTTTTTGAATAAGAAATTACTTACACAGCATGTGCTAACATATAAAATGTGGGAACATACCAATGCTTTTAATTTACTAATGAGTTTGAGTAAAATCAAGTCATTATGCTGCCTTTACATCATAATGATTCAAGTGGTTTTGAGAACATAATGAATGAATTGACAAATTTGTGTTAAATGTAAAGAAAATAGATGCATAAATATAATGATATTTATGTAAAGTCTAGTTAGTAAAACAATTGAATATTATAAAATTCTGGTATATGTGCCAAAAATAAGCAACTAAATTTGCTTTACTAGTAAAAATGCCTTCTCACTTTTGCATTGTGTGTTTGATGTGTGATCAAACACATTAAGTGCTATGATTATCAAATTGTAATCAGTGAAAATTTTAATGATAGCATTAAAACAGTTTTTATGTATCGCAAAGCTTTCATGCAGAGTTACTCATTCATTCAGGACAAGACATTTTGAAGCGAAAGGTATTATTGGGACACATGAATCAATCGGCAGTCAACCCCCTTCCATTAAAAAACAAACCGCACGTTCTTATTTGCAACGTAAGAGGAAAAAAAAAATTAACTTTTTTTTTCCTCTATTACAAACAAATTGTTTTCAATTTTGCCAGTAAAACATTTTTGCAGCAAATTGATGAAAATTTTAGGTTTTGTTCATTTGTTTTGACGTTAGTCATATAAACAAATTTTTTTCTTTTTAATGTAATGCCAAATCGATGACTTTTCTCATATTTTACTATTATCTAACGTTAAACCTGTACTGGTGACCTTGAATGTTAATTTGATATTTGAATTTGAGCTAATAATATCACTTTCCCGATGTGGCAGTTTGAATGCCATTGTCTTGATGAGAAGTCTTATACACTAGTTTCTTCAACTTTTCAAAAAGACATTATTCCCATGCAGGTGTTATATGTGACTGATTTACTACTACATACCTCAATTGAATGGGGTATGTGAATTTCTTGCACTTGTAAGTTCTCCCCACAATGATACCCATGTAAATTCGGAGTATCTTGGCAAGAAAGTATTATCAACTCCCCTTTAAACTCGAGTTTTGAAGACTTGCTAATTTGGGACTGATAAATAGTGTAAAAAATACTTGATATTGAAATTTATCGTCCCAATGAAATGAAAGTGCATTAAGAAATTTCACCTTTAAGTAATAGTAATTACTAGACAACTATCATAACATGCCTGTACGATAGTTCAAACAAGATTTTACCTCATCCCAGTGTTTATGTGCCTTGGCAAGAAATATATCACAAAATCATTAGTTCATAGCTTGTTTTTTCTTTATTTTATAACAACTCAAACTTCATGAGTGAAGATCTCAGAAAAGTTGTTTGGAAATAAGTTTCTTTCGTTCTTTTGTTAGAACGTGCAAATTTTGTCTTTCAAATTTGATTTGAAATTTTGTTTACAATTAAAGGCGTTCAAAATTGAATTACCATTGACTCTTATAAAGAAGAATTGTGGTATTTAAGTTCATTATTTACAAATATCATCATTTATCATGTGGGTTGTGCTCTATTATACAAACGTTATTTCATATAAATTTTGAGAAATGTATTTTAAAGGTATGATTGAATTGAACTTTCTTATTATTTATATACTAATCTGTATATTATGTACAAAGAATTAAAGATATGAACAGAAAAGCTGACTGACTTTCCTCTTTTTCCTTGAGACCCTCATTTCAGTGGCAACTTGACGCGCGTAGGCTGGCTTCAATGTCTACCAGGCGCCCACAAAGTTGAATTGGCACCCCTCAGCGCCACTAAAATGGTGAGATTGCAGATGCTTGGGAATAGTAGTCAATATCTTTAAATCAGTGAAATTGCCGATGCTTTATGTGAGATAAACATGAAAGGAAAAGAATAGTGTGATTATGTGTAGGTCAGTGTTTTGGAGTGAGGTATGACATGATTCATTGGTTGTATATGAATATTTGAGCTCGAGAATTAGGTAGGTGAAGTTGCGATTTAAAAGGGTGAAACTCTGCTTGGTTGTACAGTGTGAACCAGGAGATGATTAAAGTGCAGCTGAAAAAGTTTCCATATCGTTAAGTAGGTGGGCGGATTGGGTATCGTTTGGTGGTTATAGGTGTAAATGGACGGAATGAGATGGGGATAACTGGAGCTTTTGGTACACCCAAAGAGAATAAAAATGGTGACAGAGTGGTAGTTTCTGTGCTGAATTAAACGTGTAGTAAACAATATTTCTGCATAAGGATGTTCATAAGTGGTTTGGTTAAAGAAGGGGAAACTTAATAGTCTGTCTCTAGTAAGAAAATGCTACGGGACGTATTTGGTGTGAATGAGGTAGGAGTATGGGACAATCTGAGCACATGATTATGCTGAGAGGTTAAACTGGGTGCATGTATGGGAAGGGAGAATCGTCGTGAAAGGTTGAATCAGAATAGGGGGCGAGAATACTTGAGAGTGTAAGTGCGAGCGTGGAGATTAGAAAGAAAAATACAGTATGGTGGAATGATGATGGGAAGCACATGAGAATACAGGATGTTGAGGTTAAATGCATAAAAAGAGACGAAAAGGAAAGGGATTAAAAAAAAGTAGAAAAGCAAAAATGAAGCGTTTAGACAAAAGTTGAGTAAGGATCCCGATGTGAGTAACCCGGGAAAATAGTTGTGTGAACATCGAAGACAAATGGAAAGTGTAGTTGTGAGCAAGTGACCTCAAAAGTAGTAGCCGATAATACTTTGATAAGTTTCATAATGTGGGTATGCAATATAATGCAAATGTAAATAGGATTGGTTTCGTGGACATAAATTGGCTGCTGTATTTGGGAATGGAAGAGAAGAATGCAAAAAGGTTTTGAGAGATCTGAAGAATTAGCAACTGGAGTAGATGATATAGACAGTGAGATAGTAAAGATTGGTGGTGATTGTGTTATGGAATTGGTCTGGTGGTTGTAATGTAAAGCATTTAACAGTGGAAAAGTGCTTTAATAGTGTTGTGTAAGATAAAATAAAGAAAGATACAAGGGGATGTCTTCACTGACTGCTCCTGTTCAATCTATAGCTCGTCTGTTGCCGTTGTGGTGGAGACAATGCCTCGGAGCTCACTTTCCTTCCGTCTTTCCCAGGTGTTCATTGTACCTGTCAGAGCTAAATACTACCCTGAAGGCTCCTTAACACGTACTACCTGTCTACTACTCGGAATTAGTGGTGTTTTACGGATTCCCAAAGCACGATTTCTGCATTCTCCCACTACTCTCATCCCAATCCGCGAGATCACATTGCTCTTGTGTGAGCTTTCGGCCTCACATAATAAGCTTACCTTCTGGTGGGTGCCCTCTATAGTTGAGTACTCAGATATCATACCCCACGCCATTCTCAACCACAAATACCTTACTCTTTTCTATATTCAACCCCGTCCGACCCCAGCTTAGTCTCTTCTCCTTCCTTCAAAACACTTGTTTCCTCTCTTTTCATACAACCTCTCCGACAACTTTCTCTGGTCAGCCTCTAATTTCACAGGGTAGATGCTGACCTCCTTCTCAAGCCAACCATCCCGGGGTTAGGGGACAACGTTCCCTAACACCTGAGCTCTGGTTTTGGATGTTTTTTTTTTTTAACAACCTGCTTCATCCCCACCCATACCTTCCTCACATCCCTTTTCCTCTCCTCTTCACAATCTATCATTTTACGCCGTGTTCAAGGTGGAGCCGCCATGCCGATGGACTGCCAGGCCACCAGGCGGGAGGGGTGGTCCCAAATGGCGTCGCCTGGCTCTGCCAGGCCTGTAAGCACCTCTTGCAGTGCGGGCAACTGTGAGAGGTGGTGAGCTATTGCGTCCCGCAGAAAATTTAGGGTCACCATGCCTATTGCCGACCGCCCCTCGTGTAAGCGGCTCGGTAGGACAAACTTCCTTAGGGGGGAGAGGGAAGCCAGGCCCCTTCGGTCGCTTCCCTCAAAAGACCTGCTGGCAAGAATATTAAACCTTGCCGGGGTCAAGGCCTGTGCCTCCCCACAAAAGACTTGACGCTGCCAAGGGGGCCTGCGATGTCATGGGAGGAAAAAGCCAACTGGAGGCCCCTCCTGTGATGGACATGGTCCTTGAGGAATCCCAGCCTCAGACGGTAGGGCCTTCCATGAGGGGGGAATCCGGGCTCGGCGCCAAGCACCGAACCCGAATCCGCCCCTATGCAAGGTCCTCCTCAAACTGCTGAGGGCTCCGAGGCAGTACAAGGAGGGTTGGGATCTCCTCCGACAGGTGCCCCTACGACTACCATGACCTTCTCCATTTCGAAGAGGGACCTGGCTGAGGCCGGTCCATCTGGCATGAGGGATTCTGCCTGCGGAGATGAGAAGCGGGTTCATTCCCCGCCCTCCTCTCCTAAAAAGAAGAATAGAAAGACAAAAAAAGACTCGGGGCGGCTCTCTATCTGTGGGTGCTGCAGGGACGGATGGGTCTGCTGCCACTTTGGTAGGCGACCAAGCCAAGATCGGCACATCGGGCCCCTCTACCCCCCCGGGTGCGGAGCCCCTAACTATGACAGAGACGAAAAGTGCACAGGGCGGAGCCTCTATGACATCAGGGCCCCTCATATGGCTACTGCCCTACTTTTTTATCGATCCTTTGTTCGTTCGAAGCTTGACTACGGATGCGAGTTTTATGCATCCGCAGCTGAGCGTTTATTGCGGAAGGTGGATTCGATCCACCACACCGGCCTCCGCCTTGCGACCGGTGCCTTCCGCACTTCCCCCATTGAGAGCCTGTTGGTCGATACTGGGGAGATGCCACTCGCTCTGCGCCGCGTGCAGTGCATCACTCGCCTGTACGCGCGAGCACGGCGCCTCCCTCAGGTGCCAACAGCTTTCATTGCATCCGCAGCTGATCTCGACGGTGCCTATGCCGCCGAGAGACGCCAGTCATACCCTAAGCCCTTTGGTTTTAGGGCCCGGAAACTCCTGGTTGTACTTAGGACCCCACCCTGGAAGGTACCACATTTGGCTATTTGTCGCCACGCCTCTTCTCTCAAACTTGTACAGCGCCGGGAGTATTGCGTTCGACATTTTTGGAGCACACCTCGTGTCACGCTGGACCCGTGCCAGTGTATACGGATGGCTCTAAGTCCCAAGAGGGGATTGGCTTCCACTCAGTATTACCTCTGTTTGAAGTCAGCGGGGCTCTGCCAGGCGCTGCGTCTGTCTTCACGGCCAAGCTAGTGGCAATACACCACTTAGTACGGAAGTTTACGCGACGTGCCCGGTTCGCAGAACGAATTGTGATTTATAGCGACTCACAAAGCGCCCTGAGTGCTCTCGGGGCATTGGAATCTCCGCATCCCCTGGTTTGCGATATCCGTGACCCCACGGTTTTTTCGAGCCGGGCGGATGTCGAGATTATCTTCTGCTGGGTTCCTGGACACGTAGGAATTGCGTGGAATGAGCGCGCCAAAGAGTCCACGAGGAGTCTGCGACCGGACCAGAGTTTCGCTCTTCCTCACACCGACTAATGGCAGGAATAAGGGCAGCTCTTCGAACTGCTTGGCAGAAAAGATGGGAGGCGGTCGAAGTGAATTTAAAGTTGAGTGCCTTTGCACCGCGACTGTTCCCATGGACCTATCCGCCAATGCCGCGACGGCTTTAGGTCGCTTTCTGTCGTCTCCGAATCGGCCACACTCGTGTGACGCATTGCCACTTGATGGAGCGCTCGCCAGTGCCCCATTATTACAACTGCGTCATCCACCAGACTGTTCGGCACATTCTTGTCGAATGTTCCAGTTTGGGTGATCTTCGCGCACGTTACGTGTCCCGGTACCAGGATGGGTGGGGTCGCTACCGCCTGTCCCTTGTACTCGGGACGGATTCCTGCACACCAACCTGTGGACTTTTTGAAGTAGGCCGGCCTTCTCCTCGTTATTTCTTTTGCCTTTTTTTGTACTTTTGTTTTGTTGGGTTTTTTTATTTGGCTTTTAATATAGCCTATATTTAGGCTAGCTTGAGTACGACAACTTTTGCCCTAGAAGGCAGTCGCCAGATAAGATATATAAAAAAAAACTTTCCACTCTTGCTCTTTCATCCAAAGAGGTTCTGGCTGCCCGGCGCACTTTCGTCCTATTATGAACCTTAGTAGAGTGTCAGTGTTTACTGTAAGGTCCTTACCTGCTGCGAGGCCCGAAAGCCCGCTGGGTCGGTCAAGTATTACGTACGGGGTGTGCTGGACCCTCGATTCTGCTCACCCTCCTCCAGTACACATATAAAGTAGCTACGCCGGCACCATCTTTTATTGTTTAAAGTTGCAGGAAAATTTCGCCTAAATGGTGAAGCCCATCAACGCCGGACCAGGACCGATTATGTGTAAATGATCATATCCTGGAATTTCTGATCCTATAAAGACTTTTCTCTTAACCCCCGAACTCATAAGGAGGTCATAGTTACTCTCCACGCACTCCACGCTAAGCGTGTTTCCAGATACTTGCCGCGACAGTACTCCTGCTTTGTCGTTGGAGAGGGGCCACAGGCCGCTCATTAGAGTGGACTGCGAAGTTGAGTATTATTATACCTCTATCCTCGATCTTAATTGTTGTGTAATTCATGGTCTCCTCTTATTCCCCTTCCCTCTTTTCCTGCCCTTTTCAAGTGTGGTTGATTGCGCCTAAACGTATCTGTATGATCGGTTATAGTGTGTCCCCGGATGGGCACTGCGATTTGCTTTCCTGGCCACCGTGCTGACAAGACTCTGTGCCCCGTCCAGCGCCAGCTTAGCCTCTTCTTTTTTTCTGATACCCTGTCTTCTTACCCTGATTCCTCACTTTCCCTACAACCTCCCCCACTACTTTCTCTGTTAGGCCTCTAATTTCATAGGGTAGACCCTGACTAACTTCCTCTAACCCATGTCCCTTGTACTCGGGACGAGTGCGTGCACATTAACCTGTGGACTTGTTGACTTTTGAAGAGAGGCCATCCTTCGCCCTATTATTTAACCAGGTTTTTTTGTTTTGTTTTGTTTTTTTCCCTTATAGGTCGCACGCTCCTGTGCCGGGATGGGACCTTCCCCGACGCAGGAGCTTGCTTACTGCTCGCTTCCTTTTCCCACTTTTTGGGGGGGGGTTGTTTTTTATCTTTTTGAATTTGATTTTAAATTATCCTAGTACTAGGCCGGTTTTTAATACAGCGACTAATGCCAACGTAGGCACCAGATGAGCTCTTAAAAAAAAAATCCTCTAACCCAACCAGTGGCGACTCGTGTATAGGCACTGCGGAATTGCAGCCCTTTTATTTTCACTCGATATTATCGATAACATTCAATATAATGAGTGTTCTTTTCTTTTAATTTTTTTTATACTTGTACATTATATAATCTGTAAGCTTAATGTCAGTAGCCATTCCGTATTTTATGAAAAAAATACAAAAATCCTTGTATAGGACTGTGCGCTTCACAGTTCCAGCGACGCGGTGTTTGGCTGTTGTGCGCATGCTCACATGTCCGAGATAGGAAACTGCAAGCTAGGGAGAGAGAACACTGTGGCTCACGAAATGCCGACCCTGATGTGCTGGTGGAAGGTAGTTTCTTTTTTACTCTTCGTGTATTGTGCTTAAAAACGTGTTTATATTCTTGAATGTGATAGTATAGAATTTAATTCACATTTTTTTTCGCTTCTTTTATTAATTAATTTAGCTGCTGAAAATTATCTTGGAAAATAATCTTGATGATGCTCTGGGAGGAAATTACGAAACTGATAGAAATCCTCTTGACAATTCCCATAATTAATGACAACATCAGAGGCAGAACGCTGGTTTTCAACACTGAAAAGAATATAAACTTTTATAAGGAGCACTATGAATTCTGAAAGACTAAATGCACTCTTTCAATGGAGAAAAAAAATCCTGCCCTTGGCCAAGGGTAACATGTTCCATCAGAGAAGAGCACTAGCTAGCCAGATTGGTAGAGACCCGTTTCTCGGACGGGAGCCTTCTGGTGAATGCGTCGGATCCCTCCGAGGCGGCCAAGATTAGTGCTCTTCGGACACTTGATGGCACCCCGATGACTGTGACGCCGCACTCTACCATGAACTTTGTGAAAGTAGTTTATGCCAGGGAACCTGTGGACTACTCTATAGATAACATCATATTAGAGCTGGTCAAACAAGGGGTGGTCAAGCTCGAACGTGTGATGAGAAAAGTGGGATCTCCTTCCCACCCCCACACTCCGTCACATTCGAATGTGAAAAGATGTTAGTCGGTGCGTACCGGTTGGTATCGCTATCGCGTGAAGGCATTCGTGCCACTGCCGCGGAGGTGCTAATACTGTAACCCCCCACCCCTTAAGGGGCACGGTGATTTGTTACCTTGGCCGCTATGCTGACAGGTTTCAGCGCCCTGTCCAGCCTCAGCTTAGCCTCTTCTATGTTCTTTCCCCACAACTTCCTCTGGTCAGCTTCTAATTTGTCAAGTTTGACGCCGACCAGCTTACTCTAACCCAACCATTCCCGGTCGGGGAGGGGACAACTAGCTTCACCCCCACATACCCTTACTCTTTCTTTTCATACACTATTAATTTTACACCGAGCCTAAGGTAAAGTTGCCTGGCAACTATGCGGGAGGAGTGGATTCAAATAGCGGCAGCAAGCTTTGCCGGCCCTGTATTCACCCATCGCAGAGCGGGCTACTGCGTCCCGTACAAATACTAAAGCACCACGGCCATAAATGAAGTTTCCAGTCTCTTTCTTTACTCCCCCTTCGCCAGCATCGGAGCCGCTCCACTAAAGAAACGGTCCATTTCCCTGTGCTTTCCCCCGTAAGGGGCGCGGCAATTTGCCATCCTGGCCGCCGTGCTGATGGGACTCAGCACCCCGTCCGACCCCAGCTCAGCCTCTTCTCCTTCCTTCAAAACACTTGTTTCCTCGCTTTTCATACAACCTCTCTCACAACTTTCAATGGTCAGCCTCTAATTTCACAGGGTAGATGCTGACCTTTTCTTAAGTCCACCGTCCCCGTAAGGGGCGCGGCGATTTGCCATCCTGGCCGCCGTGCTGTCGGGATCCAGCGCTCCGTCCGGCCCCAGCTTAGCCTCTCTTCCTTCCTACAGATAGCCCGATTTCTCCCCTACCTCGTCGCTTTTCATACAACCTCTCCCACAACTTTCTCTGGTCAGCCTCTAATTTCACAGGGTAGAATGCTGACCTTCTTCTCAAGCCAACAACCCCGGATGGGGGCTGAGGGGGAAAGGGACATTGTTCCCTAACCCCTCAGCTCCGGTTCGGGATGGGTTTTTTTTAACAACCTGCTTCATCCCCACCCATACCTTCCTCACATCCCTTTTCCTCTCCTCTTCACATTCTATCTGTTTTACGCCGTGTCTAAGGTGGAGCCGCCATGCCGAAGGACTGCCAGGCCACCAGGCGGGAGGGGTGGTCCCAAATGGCGGTGCCTGGCTCTGCCGGGCCTGTAAGCACCTCTTGCAGTGCGGGCTACTGCAAGAGGTGGTGAGCGATTGCGTCCCATAAAACAAAGAGGGTCACCATGCCCAATGATGAAAAAAAAAACATCTCCCCTTAATTCCCCCTAAAACAACGGAGCCGCCCTCGTGCAGCTCCACAGAAAAGATAGAGGTTTCCCCCCCTGTGCTTGCGCAGGGGACCCTCCATACCTCTTTAACCGGAGAGGAGGCTTACTCCTCTCCTACGCCTACGGGTGTAGGGGACTCCCCCTCACCCCCTTCTCTGGAGGTGCTTTCGGGCACCTCCCTATCTCCAGCGGCAGTCCCTCCTTTGCTTTCTAAGGGGACTGCCAAGAAAGCCAGCAGGCAGCCCATTGCCGACCGCCCCTCGTACAAGCGGCTCGGTAGGGCAAACCCCCTTAGGGGGGAGAGGGAAGCCAGGCCCCTTCGGTCGCTTCCCTCAAAAGACCTGATGGCAAAAATATTAAACCTTGCCGGGGTCAAGGCCTGTGCCTCCCCACTAAAGACTTATGACGCTGCCAAGGGGACCTGCGATGTCCTGGGAGGGGATAACCAACTGGAGGCCCCTCCTGTGATAGACATGGTCCTTGAGGAAAACCAGCCTCAGAAGGTAGGGCCTTCCATGGGGGGGAATCCGGGCTCGGCGCCAAGCACCGAACCCGAATCCGCCCCTATGCAAGGTCCTCATCAAACGGCTGTGGATTCTCAGGCAGTACAAGGAGGGGAGGGATCTCCTCCGGATGATGCCCCTGCGACCACCAGGACCTTCTCCATTTCGGAGAGGGACCTGGCTGAGGCCGGTCCATCTGGCCTGGGGGCTTCTACCGGCGGGGGTGAGAAGCGGGTTCATTCCCCGCCCTCCTCTCCAAAAAAGAAAAGGACGAAGAAGACTCGGGGCTCCTCTCCATCCGCGGGGGCTACGGGGATGGATGGGTCTGCTGCCACTTTGGCAAGCGACCAAGCCAAGATCGGCACATCCGGGCCCTCTGCTTCCCCGGGTACGGAGCTCCTGACGATGACAAAGACCAAAAGTGCACAAGGCGGAGCCTCGATGACATCGGGGCCCCTGATTCAGAGGTTACCTGGCGTTTTCGAGCCAGCTGGCTTCAAACGCTTCCTCGTTATTCGCTCCACTGATGGCACCATGTTGTCCAAGGGCAACATGATCCACCAGAGGAGAGGATTGGCTAGTGCAATTGGTAAAGAGCCGAAGGTAACCAGTTTCTCGGACGGGAGCCTTCTGGCGAATGCGGCGAATCCCGCCGAGGCGGCCAAGATAAGTGCTCTTCGGACACTTCATGGCACCCCGGTGAGTGTGACGCCGCACTCTACCATGAACTTTGTGAAAGGAGTAGTTTATGCGAGGGAACTCGTTGACTACTCCATTGAGGACATTACTCTAGAGCTGGCCGACCATGGGGCGGTCAAGGTCGAACGTGTGATGAGAAAACAGGGAGGGGCCTCGAGACCCACCCCTACACTCTTCGTCACGTTCGACTGTGACAAGCTCCCTGAGTCGGTGCGTGCCGGTTGGTACCGTTACCGCGTGAAGGCATTCGTGCCACTGCCGCGGCGGTGCTATTACTGTCACCGCTTCGGCCATACGAATCGCTCATGTAGACGTGCAAAGTCGGGGTCACCCGAAGTATGTGTAAATTGCTCCAAGGTCGCACACGATAAGTCCAAATCGTGTGTGGCCAAGTGTGTCAATTGCGGAGAGCCGCACCCTGCTTCTTCGAAGCAATGTGGTGCATATCTCCTTGAGAAAGAAATCCTGGACGTTCAGGCCCAGGATCGACTCTCATTCTGCGAGGCAAAGGACTTGGTCCTGGCGCGCCTGGCTCTGCCTGGGACGTCATATGCCTCAATAGTTAGAAAGGCACCCTCTGCTCCTGGCCCATCCAGGCCAACGAGCACGGTTGTTTCCGCGCCCATTCGGAGCCCTTCTGCGGGCTCTACCCAACCTGGGCGCTCCCCTGGTAAAGCTGGCGGCAAAAGGGGTTCATACCCTGCCCCGGCTAAAACCAGGGCTCCCCCCTCTTCCCCTAGCGTGACCGTTTCCCGTAAAGCGAAACGGCCACGAACCTCCACCGAGTCGTTAGACTCACAGGAGGCAACACCCCTGAAGATGGTCGCTAGGCCATCTTCCGGGGTTCCTAAAGCTGTTCCCAGAAAGGAGGACAGCAACAAAGGAGCTTCGGCCCCTTCGCCCACGCCCCGAGGTGGAGCGAGTTGCTCGGAGACGGTGGTTCCTCGAAAAGAGGGCCCCCCGCCTCCGAAGCCGCAACGCCCGCCTAAGGTTTCGAGGCGGAGGGAGGAAAAGACTCGCATGGCGAGCCCAACCTTCCCCAATAAGTCCTCGAAGGCGACAGCGCCTTCAGCGCTTTGTCCGGCCAACAGCGCCTGGGGTTCTGCCCCCGGGAAGCGTACGGCCATTCCCGTGAGGGTCTTCAATTCGAGGAGGGCCCCCGCGTCTCCTCCGAGCTAGGCCTGGAGGGCATATTCCTTCAATGGAATTGCCGTGGACTCTGGGCCAACTGGGAGGAGCTGCGGAGGCTCGTCTCGTCCCGTTCCCCGTTAGCTATTTTTTTGCAGGAGACCATGCTAGGCGCGTGCCTGCTGCCTGCCTTCCAGGGGTATAAGGTTCTTGCGACCCCACCACCGCGGGATGGCCGGGCTGGGGGATGCGCGGTTTACACCCGGCATGATGTCTCCGTTCTTCTTTTCTCTTTAGATACCTCCTTTCAGGCAGTGGCTGTGCAGCTGCACCTGGATATGAGGTATACTATCATTTCTGCGTACATTCCACCGTCAGCTGACTTCGACGCGGGGGACTTCCGCCGCGTCGTTGCACGGTTGCCGAGGCCCTATCTCTTGCTTGGAGATCTGAACGGCAGGCATCCTCTCTGGGGAGATTACTCCATAAATCCCAGGGGACAAGTCCTTGCTGATCTGATCGAAGAGCTTGAGATGGGCGTCCTAAACGTGGATGAGTTTACGCATCACTGTCCGAGAACCGCTTCATTTTCTTGCCTTGACCTATCTTTGTGCTCTTCGGATGCACAGCCTGATTTTGATTGGGGGGTGGTCGATGACCTCCATGGTAGTGATCACTTTCCCATTCAAATATCATTTTCAGGGCAACTGCCGCCTGAGAGACCACCTCGGTGGTGCTTGGCGCGGGCGCAGTGGCCTGCATTTCAGGAAATGACCGAATTCTCTATCTCAGTCGAGGAGTTTAGGTCGGTAGATGAGGCTGTTGAGTTCTTCCCCGGAAACCTCATCGCCGTGGGCCTGACTACTATTCCTAGGACGTCTGGCCGTTTTGCACGCCGACCACTCCCATGGTGGTCGGCCGAGTGTGAGACGGCCCTCAAACAGAAGCGTTATGCCTACATGCGCTATAAGCGCCGCCCGAACGATTTCACTGTCGCTGAATTTCGTCGGGCTAGGGCTAGGTTCCGGTATATTTCGAAGCACGCCCGCCGCTCTTCTTGGCGGGCATACGTGTCTTCACTTAACGGGAAGACCCCTTTAGCTGAGATGTGGAAGCGAGTCAAAAGGATTCGGGGCAAGTTCTCGCAGGACCCCCCTCCCGTTCTCCAGGAGAATGGGACCGCAATCTCGGACCCCGCGTCCGTGGCGGAATCCTTAGCGACCGCTTTCTCCGCATTCTCTAGCCGTGATGCTGCTCCGCCAGCATTCAATGCACGTCGTGATGTCGCGGAAGGCCGCCGGCTGGACTTTACCTCCAGAGGCGGAGAACCCTTCAACGACAAGTTTACTGTGAGTGAGTTGCGTTCCGCTCTCACTTCTTGCGCGGACACCGCCCATGGTCCGGACGATGTCCCGTACGCCATGCTTCGACACCTGGGTGAGCGAGGCATGGCCTTTCTGTTAGATTTGTTCAACAGGATCTGGGTGGAAGGTCTTCTCCCAGACTCCTGGCGAATCGCTACTGTGCTCGCCTTTCGCAAGCCGGGGAGAGATCACTCTACTCCGACCGGTTTCCGCCCAATCTCTCTAACCTCTTGCGTGTGCAAATTGATGGAGAAATTGGTAAATGTTAGATTAGCCTATTTCCTGGACAGCGGAGGCCATCTGTCTTCTGCACAGTGCGGCTTCCGTAAGTTCCACTCCACGTCGGATGCTCTGCTCCGACTGGAAAATGCCGTCTGCGAGGCTTTCCTTCGTAGACAGCACTACGCCACGGTGTTTTTCGATCTGGAGAAGGC
Source organism: Ceratothoa steindachneri (assembly GCA_963969495.1). NCBI lineage: Eukaryota > Metazoa > Arthropoda > Malacostraca > Isopoda > Cymothoidae > Ceratothoa > Ceratothoa steindachneri. Next base: position 51,662,917 of record OZ018330.1, on the reverse strand, counting down.
CTATGATACCGCATGGCGATACGGTATCATGGAAACTCTCCACACGATGGGGGCGAGGGGACGCCTCCCAATGTTTATATCTGAATTTTTGCGAGATCGTCGATTCCGCGTACGGGTGGGGGGAGCCCTCTCTGCCCTAAAGAAGCAGGAAGAGGGTGTCCCGCAGGGAAGTGTCCTCAGTGTCACACTCTTTGCCCTGAGCATCAACGGCATCACCTTGGTGCTGCCAGAAGATGTTCTCGCTACGCTCTACGTGGACGACCTTTCGATCTCTTTTGGCGCGGCCCAGATGCCAACTCTGGAGCGTCGACTCCAACAGGCATTGAACCGCGTCTCTCGCTATGCCGAAGCGCACAGGTTTCGGTTTTCTTTGGCCAAGACTAAGGTGGTGCACTTCTGCCGCCATCCACGGCTTCACCCCGACCCAGATTTGTTTCTTAATGGGGTGCGCCTGGATGTGGTTGAGTCGCACCGTTTCCTTGGTCTTGTATTCGACCGACGCCTCACTTGGGAGGCTCATATTCGCAGCCTTAGGGTCTCTTGTACCCGCGCCATGGACATTCTCCGTTCCGTGACGTTTAGCGCTTGGGGCGCTGATAGGGCTACCGCCTTACTTTTTTATCGATCCTTTGTTCGCTTGAAGCTCGACTACGGATGCGAGTTTTATGCATCCGCAGCCGAGCGTTTATTGCGGAAGGTGGATTCAATCCACCACACCGGCCTTCGCCTTGCGACCGGTGCCTTCCGCACTTCCCCCATTGAGAGCCTGTTCGTCGATGCTGGAGAAATGCCACTCGCTCTGCGCCGCGTGCAGTGCATCACTCGCCTGTACGCGCGAGCCCGGCGCCTCCCTCAGTCGCCAACAGCTCTCACTGCATCCGCAGCTGATCTCGATGGTTCCTATGCCGCCGATAGATGCCAGTCATACCCTAAGCCCTTTGGGTTTAGGGCCAGGAAACTCCTTCGAGGGGTAGATATAGCTCTAAGGCCGGTGGCGCCCCTGGTTCTGCCCAGGATGCCACCCTGGAGGGTACCACATTTGGCTATTTGTCGCCACGCCTCTGCTCCCAAAGCTTGTACTGCGCCGGGAGTATTGCGTTCGACCTTTTTGGAGCACACATCGTGTCACGCTGGTACCGTGCCAGTGTATACGGATGGCTCCAAGTCCCAAGAGGGGGTCGGCTTCCACGCCGTATCCCCTCTGTTTGAAGTCAGCGGGGCTCTACCAGGCGCTGCGTCTGTCTTCACGGCCTAGCTGGTGGCAATACACCACTCGGTACGGGAGATTACGCGACGTGCCCGGTTCGGAGACCGGATTGTGATCTATAGCAACTCACAAAGCGCCCTGAGTGCTCTCGGGGCATTGGAATCTCCGCATCCCCTGGTTCGCGATATCCGTGACGCCACGGTTTTGGCGAGCCGGGCAGATGTCGAGATTATCTTCTGCTGGGTTGCTGGACATGTAGGAATTGCGGGGAATGAGCGCGCCGATGAGGGCGCCAAAGAGTCCGCGAGGACTCTGCGACTGGACCAGCGTTTCGCTCTTCCTCACACCGACTACATGGCAGGAATACGGGCAGCTCTTCGGACTGCTTGGCAAAGAAGATGGGAGACGGTCGAAGGGAACTTAAAGTTGCGTGCCATTGCGCCGCGACTGTTTCCATGGATCTATCCCCCAATGCCGCGGCGGCTTCAGGTTGCTTTCTGTCGTCTCCGAATCGGACACACTCGTGTGACGCATCGCTATCTGATGGAGCGTTCGCCTGCGCCCTATTGCAACGACTGCGTCGTCCCCCAGACTGTTCGGCACATTCTTGTCGAATGTCCCAGTCTGGGTGATCTTCGCGCACGATACCTGTCCCAGTACCGGGATGGGCGGGGTCGCTACCGCCTGTCCCTTGTGCTCGGGACAGATTCGTGCACATTGACTTTTTGACTTCTTGGGGAAGGACGGCCTTCTCCCTATTATTTAAGCAAGGTTTGTTTGTTTTTTTTGTTTTGTTTTGTTGTTTTTTTTGCATTTTTTTTGTTTTTTGTTTTGTTTGTTTTTTTCTTTAGTTGCACGCTCCTGCGCCGGGGGGACCTCTCCCCGACGCACCAGCTTGCTTCCTTTCTCCCTTTTGGGGTGTTTTTTTTTTTTCTCTCTTTAATTTTATTTTAAAGTAGCCTAGAACTAGGCCAGTTTTAATACTGCGACTAATGCCCAAGTAGGCAGTCGCCAGATGAGCTCTTTAAAAAAAAAAAAAAAAAAAATTAAGTCAACCGTCCTGGATCAGGGCTGAGGGGGGAGGGGACAATGTTCCCTAACCCCTGAGCTCCGGTCTGAGGTGGTTGGTTTTTAAACAACCTGCTTTATCCCCACCCATACCTTCCTCACATCCCTTTTCCTCTCATCTTCACAATCTATATATTTTTACGCCGTGTTCAAGGTAGAGCCGCCATGCTGATGGACTGCCAGGCCACCAGGCGGGAGGGGTGGTCTTAAATGGCGCCGCCTTGCTCTGCCAGGCTTGTAAGCACCTCTCGCAGTGCGGGCTACTGCGAAAGGTGATGCGCGATTGCATCTCGTGTCAAAAAGAGGCTCACCATGCCCAATGATAAGTTTAAAAAAAAACTCAACCCCCAACTTTCCCTATATCATCGACGGAGCCACCCTTGGGCAGCTCCAGCCAAAAAATGGAGGTCCCCCATCCCCTCTGTGCTTGCTCAGGGGACCCTCCATATATCTCTAACCGGAGAGGAGGCTTAGTCCTCTCCTTCGCTTACGGGTGTAGGGGACTCCCCCTCACCCCCTTCTCTAGAGGTGCTTTCGGGCGCCTCCCTTTTACCAGCGGCAGTTCCCTCTGTTATTTCCAAGGGGACTGCCAAGAAAGTTAGCAGGCAGCCCTTAGCCAGCCGCTCCACATCGAAGCGGCTCGATAGGGCAAACCTCCTTAGGGGGGAGAGGGAAGCCAGGCCCCTTCGGTCGCTTCCCTCAAAAGACCTGCTGGCAAGAATACTGAACCTTGCTGGGGTCAAGGCCCATGCCTTCCCAAAGAAGACTAGTGACGATACTGCCAACGGGACCTGCGATGTCTTGGGAGGGGATGGCCAACTGGAGGCCCCCTGAGATAGACATGGTCCTTGAGGAAACCCAGCCTCAGACGGTAGGGCTTTCAATGGGAAGGAATCCTGGCTCGGCGCCAAGCACCGAAACCGAATCCACCCCGATGCAAGGTCCTCCTCAAACCACTGTTGTTTCCGAAGCAGTACAAGGAGGGGAGGGATCTCCTCCGACCGATGCCCCCACGACTACCAGGACCTTCTCCATTTCAGAGAATGACCTGGCTGAGGACGGTCCATCTGGCCTGGGGGCTTCTTCCGGTGGAGGTGAGAAGCGGGTTTATTCCCCGCCCTCCACTCCAAAAAAGAAAAAGAAAATGCTAAAAAGACTCGGGGCTCCTCTCCATCCGCGGGGGCTGCGGGGACGGATGGGTCTGCTGCCATTCTGGAAAGCGACCAAGCCAAGATCGACACATCCGCCCCCTCTGCCCCCCTGGTTGCAAAGCCCCTGACTATGATAATACCAAAAGTGAACAGGGCGGAGCCTCAATGACATAGGGGCCCCTCATTCAGAGGTTACCTGGCGTTTTCGAGCCCGCTGGCTTCAAACGCTTCCTCGTTATTCGCTCCACTGATGGCACCATGTTTTCCTAGGGCAACATGATCCATCAGAGGATTGGATTAGCTAGTGTAATTGGTAGAGAGCCGAAGGTAACCCGTTTCTCGGACGGGAGCCTTCTGGCGAATGAAGCGAATCCCGCCAAGATAAGTGCTCTTCGGACACTTCATGGTGCCCCGGTGAGTATGACACCGCACTCTACAATGAACTTTGTGAAAGGAGTAGTTTTTTCGAGGGAACTTGTTGACTACTTCATTGAGGACATCACCCTAGAGCTGGCCGACCATGGGGCGCTCAAGGTCGAACGTGTGATGAGAAAACAGGGAGGGGCCTCGAGACCCACCCCTACACTCTTCGTCACGTTCGACTGTGACAAGCACCCTTAGTCGGTGCGTGCCGGTTGGTACCGCTACCGCGTGAAGGCATTCGTGCCACTGCTGCAGAGGTGCTATTACTGTCACCGCTTCGGCCATACGAATCGATCATGTAGACGTGCAAAGTCGGGGTCACCCGAAGTCTGTGTAAATTGCTCCAAGGCTGCACACGATAAGTCCAAACCGTGGCGCACCCGGCTCTGCCTGGGACGTCATATGCATCAATAGTCAGAAAGGCACCCTCTGCTCCTGGCCCATCCAGGCCAACGAGCACGGTTGTTTCCGCACCCATTCGGAGCCTTTCTGCGGGCTCTACCCAACCCGGGCGCTCCCCTGGTAAAGCTAGAGGCAAAAAGGGCTCATACCCTGCCACGGCTAAAACCAGGGCTCCCCCCTCTTCAACAAGCGTGACCGTTTCCTGTAAGGCGAAACGGCCACGCGCCTCCAACAAGTCGTTAGACTCACAGGAGGCAACACCCCTGAAGATGGTCGCTAGGCCATCTTCCGGGGTTCCTAAAGCTGTTCCCCGAAAGGAGGACAGCAACAAAGGAGCTTCGGCTCCTTCGCCCACGCCCCGAGGTGGAGCGAGTGGCTCGGAGACAGTGGTTCATCGAAAAGAGGGCCCCCCGCCTCCAAAGCCGCAACGCCCGCCTAAGTGTTTCAAAGCGGAGGGAGGAAAAGACTCGCATGGCGAGCCCAACCTCCCCCAATGAGTCCTCGAAGGCGACAGCGCCTCCAGCGCTTTGTCCGGCCAACAGCGCCCAGGGTTCTGTCCCCGGGAAGCGTACGGCCATTTCCGTGAAGGTCTTCAGTACGAGGAGGGCCCCCGCGTCTCCTCCGAGCTAGGCCTGGAGGGCATATTCCCTTAATGGAATTGCCGTGGACTTCGGGCCAACTGGGAGGAGCTTCGGAGGCTCGTCTCGTCCCGTTCCCGGTTAGCTATTTTTTTGCATGAGACCATTCTAGGCGCGTGCCTCCTGCCTGCCCTCCCGGGGTATAAGGTTCTTGCGACCCCACCACCGCGGGATGGCCTGGCTGGGGGATGCGCGGTTTAAACCCGGCATGATGTCTCCGTTCTTTCTTTCTCTTTAGATACCTTCTTTCAGGCAGTGGCTGTGCAGCTGCACCTGGATAGGAGGTATACTATAATTTCTGCGTACATTCCACCGTCAGCTGACTTCGACGCGGGGGACTTCCGCCGCGTCGTGGCACGGTTGCCGAGGCCCTAACTCTTGCTTGGAGATCTGAACGGCAGACATCCCCTCTAGGGAGATTACTCCATAAATCCCAGGGGACAAGTCCTTGCCGATCTGATCGAAGAGCTTGAGATGGGTGTCCTAAACGTGGATGAGTTTACGCATCACTGTCCGAGAACCGCTTCATTTTCTTGCCTTGACCTATCTTTGTGCTCTTCATTTGCACAGCCTGATTTTGATTGGGGGGTGGTCGATGACCTCCATTGTAGTGATCTCTTTACCATTCAAATACCATTTTCAGGGCAACTGCCGCCTGAGAGCCCACCTCAGTGGTGCTTGGCGTGGGCGCGGAAATAACTGAATTCTCTATCTCAGTCGAGGAGTTTAGGTCGGTAGATGAGGCCGTTGAGTTCTTCTCCGGGCCCCCTCATCGCCGTGGGCCTGACTACTATTCCTAGGACGTCTGGCCGTTTTGCACGCCGACCACTCCCATGGTGGTCAGCTGAGTGTGAGACGGACCTCAAACAGAAGCGTTATGACTAAAAGCGCCACCCGAACGATTTCACTGTCGCTGAATTTCGTCGGGCTAGGGCTAGGTTCCGGTATATTTCGAAGCACGCCCGCTGCTCTTCTTGGCGGGCATACGTGTCTTCACTTAACGGGAAGACCCCATTAGCTGAGGTGTGGAAGCGAGTCAAAAGGATTCGGGGCAAGTTCTCGCAGGACCCCCTCCCGTTCTCCAGGAGAATGGGACCGCAATCTCGGACCCCGCGTCCGTGGCGGAATCCTTAGCGATCGCTTTTACCGCATTTTCTAGCCGGGATGCTGCTCCGCCAGCATTCAATGCACGTCGTGATGTCGCGGAAGGACGCCGGCTGGACTTTACCTCAAGAGGCGGAGAACCCTTCAACGACAAGTTTACTGTAAGTGAGTTGCGTTCCACTCTCGCTTCGTGCGCGGACACCGCCCATGGTCCAGACGATGTCCCGTACGCCATGCTCCGACACCTGGGTGAGCGAGGCATGGCCTTTCTGTTAGATTTGTTCAACAGGATCTGGGTGGAAGGTCTTCTCCCAGACTCCTGGCGAATCGCTACTGTGCTCGCCTTTCGCAAACCGGGAAGAGATCACTCTACTCCGACCGGTTTCCGCCCAATCTCTCTAACCTCTTGCGTGTGCAAGTTGATGGAGAAATTGGTAAATGTTAGATTAGCCTTTTTCCTGGACAGCGGAGGCCATCTGCCTTCCGCACACTGCAGCTTCCGCCAGTTCCACCCTACGTCGGATGCTCTGCTCCGACTGGAAAATGCCGTCTGCGAGGCTTTCCTTCGTAGACAGCACTACGCCACGGTGTTTTTCGATCTGGAGAAGGCCTATGATACCGCATGGCGATACGGTATCATGGAGACTCTCCACACGATGGGGGCGAGGGGACGCCTCCCAATGTTTATATCTGAATTTTTGCGAGATCGTCGATTCCGCGTACGGGTGGGGGGAGCCTTCTCTGGCCCAAAGAAGCAGGAAAGGGTGTCCCGCAGGGAAGTGTCCTCAGTGTCACACTCTTTGCCCTGAGCATCAACGGCATTACCTCGGTGCTGCCGGAAGATGTTCTCGCTACGCTCTACGTGGACGACCTATCGATCTCTTTTGGCGCGGCCCAGATGCCAACTCTGGAGCGTCGACTCCAACAGGCATTGAACCGCGTCTCTCGCAATGCCGAAGCGCACAGGTTTCGGTTTTCTTTGGCCAAGACTGAAGTTGTGCACTTCTGCCGCCATCCACAGCTCCACCCTCACCCAGACTTGTTTCTTAATGAGGTGTGCCTGGATGTGGTTGAGTCGCACCGTTCCCTTGGTCTTGTATTCGACCGACGCCTCACCTGGGAGGCTCATATTCGCAGCCTTAGGGTCTCTTGTACCCGCGCCATGGATATTCTCCACTCCGTGACGTTCAGCGCTTGGGGCGCTGATAGGGCTACTGCCTTACTTTTTTATCGATCCTTTGTTCGCTCGCAGCTCGACTACGGATGCGAGTTTTATGCATCCGCAACCGAGCGTTTATTGCGAAAGGTGGATTCGATCCACCACACTGGCCCTCGCCTTGCGACCGGTGCCTTCCGCACTTCCCCCATTGAGAGCCTGTTGGTAGATGCTGGGGAAATGCCACTCGCTCTAAGCCGTGCACGGCGCGAGCCCGGCGCCTCCCTCAGTCGCCAACAGCTCTCACTGCATCCGCAGCTGATCTCGATGGTGCCTATGCCGCCGAGAGACGCCAGTCATACCCTAAGCCCTTAGCGTTAAGGGCCAGGAAACTCCTTTGAGAGGTAGATATAGCTCTCGGGCCGGTGGCACCCCTGGTTCTGCCCAGGACGCCACCCTGGAGGGTACCACATTTGGCTATTTGTCGCCACGCCTATGTTCCCAAAGCTTGTACTGCGCCGGGAGTATTGCGTTCGACCTTTTTGGAGCACACATCGTGTCACGCTGGAACCGTGCCAGTGTATACGGATGGCTCCAAGTCCCAAGAGGGGGTCGGCTTCCACGCCGTATCCCCTCTGTTTGAAGTCAGCGGGGCTCTACCAGGCGCTGCGTCTGTCTTCACGGCCTAGCTGGTGGCAATACACCACTCGGTACGGGAGATTACGCGACGTGCCGGGTTCGGAGACCGGATTGTGATCTATAGCGACTTACTAGGCGCCCTGAGTGCTCTCAGGGCATTGGAATCTCCGCATCCCCTGGTTCGCGATATCCGTGACGCCACGGTTTTGGCGACCCGGGCAGATGTTGAGATTATCTTCTGCTGGGTTCCTGGACATGTAGGAATTGCAGGGAATGAGCGCGCCTATGAGGGCGCCAAAGAACCGGCGAGGAATCTGCGACCGGACCAGCGTTTCGCTCTTCCTCACACCGACTACATAGCAGGAATACGGGCAGCTCTTCGGACTGCTTGGCAAAGAAGATGGGAGACGGTTGAAGGGAACTTAAAGTTGCGTGCCATTGCGCCGCGACTGTTCCCATGGACCTATCCCCTAATGCCGCGGCGGCTTCAGGTTGCTATCGGACACACTCGTGTGACGCATCGCTATTTGATGAAGCGCTCGCCTGCGCCCTATTGCAACGACTGCGTCGTCCCCCAGACTGTTTGGCACATTCTTGTCGAATGTCCCAGTCTGGGTGATCTTTGCGCACGATACCTGTCCCGGTACCGGGATGGGCGGGGTCGCTACCGCCTGTCCCTTGTACTCGGGACAGATTCATGCACATTGACTTGTGGACTTGTTGACTTTTGGGGGGAGGCTTGGCTTCTCCCCTTTATTTAAGGTTCTTTTTTGTTATTGTTTTGTTTGTAGGTTGCACTCTCCTGCACCGGGGTGAGGGGGACCTCCCCAGGCTGCCGGAGATTGCTTCCTGATTGTTAAGTTTTTCCAATTTATATCGATTGTTAAGTTTTCAGATTTTTATTTTAAAGTAGCCTAGTTCTAGGCTGTCGTGTTTTTCGGCGACTTATGCCCAAGTGGGTAGTTGCCAGATGGGCTCTATAAAATTTTAAAAAAAAAACATCTCCTGTGCTTTCTCGGGGAAACCTCCAAACCAATGGCCGGAGAGGAGACTTACACCTCTCCTATGACTACGGGTGCAGGGGAACTTCACCTCACTCCATCTTTCCAACGGCAGTCCCTCCTCTTCTTTCACAGAGAACTGGCGATAGGGCCACCCTCTTAGTGGGGCAAAGGATAGCAGGGCCTGTACCCCCTAATGTCCTGCACTCGTGCATTTTGACTTTACCCGATGGATGCCGGCGCAAGACGAGACGACAAATGGTACCTCGAATGAGATCCGTGATGACTTAGGAAGACGAGAGTGTCTTCTCTCGTTTCCACTTTGGTGAAGGCGCATCTTCCTCCGCTCCCACTTCGATCGCGCTCCGACCTGGTGCTGGCCATAGCTGGGACAAGATGAAAGAACAAAAGTGTGTTGCAAGAAAAAAAATGAATGAGATGATTTTTTTTTCTTAGGAGCTATCTGGCGACTGTCCACTTGGGCATAAGTCGCCGCAAACAAACAGCCTAGTTCTAGGCTGCTTTAAAATAAAAATTTGATAACAAAACAACGATAAAAAGAGATGACAATTAGGAAGCAAGCTCCGGAGTCACGTAATCTCCCGTACCGAGTGGTGTATTGCCACCAGCTTGGCCTTGAAGACAGACGTGAAAGCCGCTCCCCTCGTGGGACTTGGAGCCATCCGTATACAATGGCACGGGTCCAGCGTGACACGAGGTGTGCTCCAAAAGGGTCGAACGCAATACTCTCAGCGCTGTACAAGCTTTGAGAGGAGAGGCGTGGCGAAGAATAGCCAAATGTTGTACCCTCCTGAGTGGCGTCCTGGGGAGAACCAGAGGCGCCACTGGCCCTAGAGCTATACCTAGCTGCCAAAGGAGTTTCCTAGCCCTACACTCATTAGGGTATGACTGGCGTCTCTCGGCGGCATAGACAACGTCGAGATGAGCTGCAGATGCAGTGAGAGCTGTTGGCGACTGAGGGAGGCGCCGGGCTCGCGCGTACAGGCGAGTGATGCACTGTGCACGGTCTAGAGCAAGTTGCATCTCCCCAGCATCGACTAGTGGGCTCTCAATGGGGAAGGGGAAAGGCACCGGTCGCCAGGCGAAGTCAAGTGTGGTGGAATGAGTCTACCTTCCGCAATACATACTCGTCTGCGGATGCATAAAACTCGCATCCGTAGTCGAGCTTTGAATGAACAAAGGATCGATAAAAAAGTAAGGCAGTAGCACCCAAAACGTTGAACGTCAAGGAACGGAGAATATCTATGGCGCGGGTACAAGAGACACTAAGGCTGCGAATATGAGCCTCCAAGGTGAGGCGTCGGTGAAATAAAAGACAAGGAAACGGTGCGATTCTACCACTTCCAGGTGTACCGCATTAAGAAACAAGTCTGGGTGTGGGTGGAGCCGTGGATGGCGGCAGAAGCGCACCACCTTAGTCTTGACCAAAGAAAAGCGTCACCTGTGTGCTTCAACATAGCGTGAGACGTGGTTCAATGAATGTTGGAGTCGACGCTCCAGAGTTAGCATCTGGGCCGCGCCAAAAGAGATGGAAAGGTCGTCACGTAGAGCGTAGCGATATCATCTTCCGGCAGCCATGAGGTGATGACGTTAATGCTCAGGGCAAAGTGTGTGACACTGATGACAATTCCCTGCGGGACACCCTATTCCTGCTCCTTTGAGCCAGAGAGGGCTCTTCCCTCCCGTGCGCGTAATAATCATTGAGAGGAGTCCCCTTGCCCCCATAGTGTGGAGAGTCCACATGAGACCGTATCGCTATGCGGTATCATAGGCCTTCTCCAGATCGAAAAACCCCGTGGCGTAGTGCTGTCTACGAAGGAAGGCCTCGCAGACGGCATTTGCCAGTCGAAGCAGAGCATCCGACGTGGAGAGGAACTTGCGGAAGCCAAATTAGGCAGAAGACAGATGACCTCCGCAAGAGGTTAGAGAGATTTGGCGGAAACCGGTCGGAGTACAGTGATCTCTCCCTGGTTTGCGAAGGGCGAGCACAGTAGCGATTCGCCAGGAATCTGGGATGAGACCCTCCACCCAGATCCTGTTGAACAAATCAAACAGAAAGGCCATGCCTCGCTCACCCAGGTGTCGAAGCATGGCCTACGGGACATCGCCCGGAACATGGGCGGGGTCCAAGCACGAGGCGAGACCGGAGCGCAACTCACTCACAGTAAACATGTCGTTGAAGGGTTCTCCGCCTCTGGTGGTAAAGTCCAGCCGGCAGCCTTTCACGACATCAAGACGTGCATTGAATGCTGGCGAAGCAGCACCCCAGCTAGAGAATGCGGAGAAAGAGTGCGCGAAGGATTCTGCCACGGACGCGGGGTCCGAGATTGCGGTGCCATTCTCCTGGAGAACAGGAAGATGGTCCTTCGAGAACTTGCCCCGAAACCTTTTGACTCGCCTCCACACATTTGCTAGAGGGGTCTTGCCGTTAAGTGAAGACACGTATGCCCGCCAATAAGAGCGGCGGGCGTGCTTCGAAATATACCGGAACCTAGCCCGACGAAATTCACCGAAAGTGAAATCTTTTGGACAGTGAAATCGTTCGGGCGGCGCTTATAGCGCATGTAGGCATAACGCTTCTGTTTGAGGGCCGTCTCACACTCGGCCGACCACCATGGGAGTGGTCGGCGTGCAAAACGGCCAGACGTCCTAGGAATAGTAGTCAGGCCTACGGCGATGAGGTTGCTGGAGAAGAACTCAACGGCCTCATCTACCGACCTAAACTCCTCGACTGAGATAGAGAATTCAGTCATTTCCTGAAATGCAGGCCACCGCGCCCGCGCCAAGCACCACCGAGGTGGTCTCTCAGGCGGCAGTTGCCCTGAAAATGATATTTGAATGGGAAAGTGATCACTACCATGGAGGTCATCGACCACCCCCCAATCAAAATCAGGCTGTGCATCCGAAGAGCACAAAGATAGGTCAAGGCAAGAAAATGAAGCGGTTCTCGGACAGTGATGCGTAAACTCATCCACGTTTAGGACACCCATCTCAAGCTCTTCGATCAGATCGGCAAGGACTTGTCCCCTGGGATTTATGGAGTAATCTCCCCAGAGAGGATGCCTGCCGTTCAGATCTCCAAGCAAGAGATAGGGCCTCGGCAACCGTGCCACGACGCGGCGGAAGTCCCCCGCGTCGAAGTCAGCTGACGGTGGAATGTACGCAGAAATGATAGTATACCTCCTATCCAGGTGCAGCTGCACAGCCACTGCCTGAAAGGAGGTATCTAAAGAGAAAGGAAGAACGGAGACATCATGCCGGGTGTAAACCGCGCATCCCCCAGCCCGGCCATCCCGCGGTGGTGGGGTCGCAAGACCCTTATACCCCGGGAGGGCAGGCAGCGGGCACGCGCCTAGCATGGTCTCCTGCAAAAAAATAGCTAACGGGGAGCGGGACGAGACGAGCCTCCGCAGCTCCTCCCAGTTGGCCCGGAGTCCACGGCAATTCCATTGAAGGAATATGCCCTCCAGGCCTAGCTCGGAGGAGACGCGGGGGCCCTCCTCGAATTGAAGACCCTCACGGGAATGGCCGTACGCTTCCCGGGGGCAGAACCCCGGGCGCTGTTGGCCGGACAAAGCGCTGAAGGCGCTGTCGCCTTCGAGGACTTATTGGGGGAGGTTGGGCCCGCCATGCGAGTCTTTTCCTCCCTCCGCCTCGAAACCTTAGGTGGGCGTTGCGGCTTGGGAGGCGGGGGGCCCTCTTTTCGAGGAACCACCGTCTCCAAGCCACTCGCTCCACCTCGGGGCGTGGGCGAAGGGGCCGAAGCTCCTTTGTTGCTGTCCTCCTTTCGGGGAACAGCTTTAGGAACCCCGGAAGATGGCCTAGCGACCATCTTCAGGGGTGTTGCCTCCTGTGAGTCTAACGACTCTGTGGAGGCGCGTGGCCGTTTCGCCTTACGGGAAACGGTCACGCTGGGGGAAGAGGGGGGAGCCCTGGTATTAGCCGGGGCTGGGTGTGAACCCTTTTTGCCGCCAGCTCTACCAGGGGAGCGCCCGGGTGTAGTAGAGCCCGCAGAAGGGCTCCGAATGGGCGCGGAAACAACCGTGCTCGTTGGCCTGGATGGGCCAGGAGCAGAGGGTGCTTTTCTAACTATTGAGGCATATGACGTCCCAGGCAGAGCCGGGCGCGCCAGGACCAAGTCCTTAGCCTCGCGGAATGAGAGTCGATCCTGGGCCTGAACGGCCAGGATTTCTTTCTCAAGGAGATATGCACCACATTGCTTCGAAGAAGCAGGGTGCGGCTCTTCGCAATTGACACACTTGGCCACACATGATTTGGGCTTATCGTGTGCGACCTTGGAGCAATTTACACAGACTTCGGGTGACCCCGATTTTGCACGTCTACATGATCGATTCGTGTGGCCGAAGCGGTGACAGTAATAGCACCGCCGCGGCAGTGGCACGAATGCCTTCACGCGGTAGCGGTACCAACCGGCACGCACCGACTCAGGGAGCTTGTCACAGTCGAACGTGACGAAGAGTGTAGGGGTGGGTCTCGAGGCCCCTCCCTGTTTTCTCATCACACGTTCGACCTTGACCGCCCCATGGTCAGCCAGCTCTAGGGTGATGTCTTCTATGGAGTAGTCAACGAGTTCCCTCGCATAAACTACTCCTTTTACAAAGTTCATGGTAGAGTGCGGCGTCACACTCACCGGGGTGCCATGAAGTGTCCGAAGAGCACTTATCTTGGCCGCCTCGGCGGGATTCGCCGCATTCGCCAGAAGGCTCCCGTCCGAGAAACGGGTTACCTTCGGCTCTCTACCAATTGCACTAGCTACCCTCTCCTCTGATGGATCATGTTGCCCTTGGACAACATGGTGCCATCAGTGGAGCGAATAACGAGGAAGCGTTTGAAGCCAGCGGGCTCGAAAACGCCAGGTAACCTCTGAATGAGGGGCCCCGATGTCATCGAGGCTCCGCCCTGTGCATTCTTCGTCTTAGTCTTGGTCAGGAGCTCCGCACACGAGGGGGTAGAGGGGCCGGATGTGCCGATCTTGGCTTGGTCGCCTACCAAAGTGGCAGCAGACCCATCCGTCCCCGCAGCCCCCGCGGATGGAGAGGAGCCCCGAGTCTTTTTCGTCTTTCTTGTCTTTTTCTTCTTTTTAGGAGAGGAGGGCGGGGAATGAACCCGCTTCTCACCCCCGCCGGTAGAAGCCCCCAGGCCAGATGGACCGGCCTCAGCCAGGTCCTTCTCTGAAATGGAGGTCCCGGTGGGCGCAGGGGATTCATCCGGAGGAGATCCCTCCTCTCCTTGTCCTGCCTGAGAATCCACAGCCGTTTGATGAGGACCTTGCATAGGGGCGGATTCGGGTTCGGTGCTTGGCGCCAAGCCCGGATTTTCCCCCATGGAAGGCCCTACCGTCTGAGGCTGGTTTTCCTCAAGGACCATGTCTATCACAGGAGGGGCCTCCAGTTGGCCATCCCCTCCCAGGACATCGCAGGTCCCCTTGGCAGCGTCATAAGTCTTTAGTGGGGAGGCACAGGCCTTGACCCCGGCAAGGTTTAATATTTTTGCCACAGGTCTTTTGAGGGAAGCGACCGAAGGGGCCTGGCTTCCCTCTCCCCCCTAAGGGAATTTGCCCTACCGAGCCGCTTGTACGAGGGGCGGTCGGCAATGGGCTGCCTGCTGGCTTTCTTGGCAGTCCCCTTAGAAAGCATAGGAGGGACTGCCGCTGGAGATAGGGAGGTGCCCGAAAGCACCTCCAGAGAAGGGGGTGAGGGGGAGTCCCCTACACCCGTAGGCGTAGGAGAGGAGTAAGCCTCCTCTCCGGTTAAAGAGGTATGGAGGGTCCCCTGCGCAAGCACAGGGGGGGGGGACCTCCATCTTTTCTGTGGAGCTGCACGAGGGCGGCTCCGTTGTTGTTATAGGGGGAATTAAGGGGAGATGTTTTTTTGTTTCATCATTGGGCATGGTGATCCTCTTTGTTTTACGGGACGCAATCGCTCACCACCTCTTGCAGTAGCCCGCACTGCAAGAGGTGCTTACAGGCCCGGCAGAGCCAGGCGCTGCCATTTGGGACCACCCCTCCCGCCTGGTGGCCTGGCAGTCCTTCGGCATGGCGGCTCCACCTTGAACACGGCGTAAAACGGATAGATTTTGAAGAGGAGAGGAAAAGGGATGTGAGGAAGGTATGGGTGGGGATGAAGCAGGTTGTTAAAAGCCAACCACCCCAGACCGGAGCTCAGGGGTTAGGGGACATTGTCCCCTCCCCCCTCAGCCCCGATCCAGGACGATTGGCTGAGAAGAAGGTCAGCTTCTACCCTGTGAAATTAGAGGCTGACCAGAGAAAGTTGTGGGAGAGGTTGTATGAAAAGCGACGAGGTAGGATAGGAATACAGGCTATCTGAAGGAAGGAAGAGAGGCTAAGCTGGGGCCGGACGGGGCGCTGGATCCCGTCAGCACGGCGGCCAGGATGGCAAATCGCCGTGCCCCTTACGGGGGTCTGAAAGAAGAGGCTAAGCTGGGGTCGGACGGGGTGCTGAGTCCCGACAGCAAGGATGGCAAATCGCCGCGCCCCTTAAGGGAAAAATGAATGAGAGGGCGCCTAATAAAAGTCCTCTGGGTCACTTGAGCCTGTTAAATCTTTTTAACTCGAGGGAGCCCATCCGCAACCAACACAAGACCGCGACGAGCATGGAGTCAAAGCGGCAATTCCGCAAATAGCCGTTTGCGGAAATATCCACCTCGGGATACCCCAAATCAAGATTTTTTTTTTAAATGCGAGAAGGGCAGGCGGGAGGGGACTGCCGATTGACCCGATTCCGTGATATTTAGCGAAATTATCATCAAGGGGTGGGAAATGTGGGTAGATTACCCCGCCCCCCCAGAAAAAAAAGAGATATTCTAGGTATTTACTAGTGGCTAGAACGAAGAACCATTCAGTGACAAGAGGATTAACACGACTTATGAATCAATCTGGACAATAAAAAGCAAATAAAAAAAATCTTGCCACTGATCTTTTAATTTATTTAGAAATGCAAACGACAGCAAAACTTTTTGCCATCATACAAACTTCAAAATATCTAAATAAATCTAAGACATAACACCCTGTATAAATATAATTGAAAGGATAAATACCACAGAAACATATCACAATTGTAACAGTTCATATATCGAAAACTACAAAATAACACGACCGTACTACATATAATTGCACAGATAAATATCGTAAAAATACTTCTCTGGGATAGAACACCAAAAATATAATCCTCTAAGATGTAATATACAATTTATGATTATATAAGTTAAAAATGTTGTCAGAGGCAATTCTGAATATAAAATCTGAACACAAGAAATAATCCCTGAACAAAATAATTCAACCTGATTACAATGTACTATTACTAATTAGTATTGGACAAGTTTGTCAGGATTTATGTAAAATGCTTCCTACATAAACCATCTAAATATAATCCTGAGTGACGACATTAACAGCTCTTAGCATATCTACATATGTGAAATTTGTTTAAATGAAATAGATACACTTGTGCAATGCCCTGGATAGTGGTTATACACTACTCACAGACAAGAAACTTAGGATCATTTAAAGAAAAACATCCACAAAGAAATTCGAAGGGAATTTATATGAGGGGGAAGAATTTCCTTCTTACTTTAACCAATAAGACCAAACACAAACTTCTTAAAAAGACGCGGGATAAGGAACCATTTTTTCTCGGGTAATAATAAAACCACGAATGCGTTAAATGACGTGGAAATGGTGGGAAATCGCCGAACACAACCACCTCTCAAGGTGACCTATTTTATAATTCCATCTACCGCCTATTAATATTTTAAAAATCCTATGCATGTATTCATTTTTGCTATCATTGCGCACCAACCTAATCAATATAGACAGTGATGAGGATGAAACAAAGAATTGTATGATTGCAACATATAGAAAATATAAAAATTACTAAACAAGAAGCTTATATCAACCCTTAGCAGGTTATTTGACTTTGAGGCAACATCAAATAAAGTAAAACGATGAGAATTTTATCTATAGACGAAAATGCAAAAATATAAACTTCTCACCATACCAAATGCTCGGCGCTTCCAAAATTTTTGTGCTGGGAACGAACCCTACCGAAAGCCAAAGATGTTAAGAAAGTTCTACCGAGAATAATAAACGTGAATCTTTGTGTTGTGAGAAAGAAAAAGGGTCGAATCAAATTGGAATGTTAGAGGAAAACACTTCTTGAGTTACGAGATTAATAGCACCAACGGGGTATCGGCTACGTATAGTACAAGACACCTAAACGTGACCGCAACCAAACATGAAATCGTGAGGAAATCAATTCTATTGTATAATAATCCCACGAGTGATTGAGATTTTATTGGATCAGGCGACTCGCAACAAGGGTTCTTTTTTTTCCCTAATGGTAGGAGGTTGAGTACCGATAGACGCATATTCGTCCCACTCGATATGGAGTTTGTTTTTTTTTTAATTAAGGGGCTATCTGGCGACTGCCGACTAAGGCATAAGTTGCCGTAAACAAACAGCCTAATTTAGGCTACTTTAAAAAATTAAACAGAAAACAATAAAAAGGAATAACAATAACAATAACAAAGCAATAACAAAACAATTACAAAAACAACAACAACAATTAAATCGCGTTAAATAAAAGGGAGAAGGCCGGCCTCCCCCCAAAAGTCAATAAGTCCACCAGTCAAAGTACACGCACTCATCCCGAGAACAAGGGACAGGCGGTAGCGACCCCGCCCATCCCGGTACCGGGACAGGTGTCGTGCGCGAAGATCACCCAGACTGGGACATTCGACAAGAATGTGCCGAACAGTCTGGGGGACGACGCAGTCGTTGCAATAGGGCGCAGGCGAGCGCTCCATCAGATAGCGATGCGTCACACGAGTGTGTCCGATTCGGAGACGACAGAAAGCAACCTGAAGCCGCCGCGGCATTGGGGGATAGGTCCATGGGAACAGTCGCGGCGCAATGGCACGCAACTTTAAGTTCCCTTCGACCGTCTCCCATCTTCTTTGCCAAGCAGTCCGAAGAGCTGCCCGTATTCCTGCCATGTAGTCGGTGTGAGGAAGAGCGAAACGCTGGTCCGGTCGCAGAGTCCTCGCGGACTCTTTGGCGCCCTCATCGGCGCGCTCATTCCCCGCAATTCCTACATGTCCAGGAACCCAGCAGAAGATAATCTCGACATCTGCCCGGCTCGCCAAAACCGTGGCGTCACGGATATCGCGAACCAGGGGATGCGGAGATTCCAATGCCCCGAGAGCACTCAGGGCGCTTTGTGAGTCGCTATAGATCACAATCCGGTCTCCGAACCGGGCACGTCGCGTAATCTCCCGTACCGAGTGGTGTATTGCCACCAGTTCGGCCGTGAAGACAGACGCAGCGCCTAGACCCCCGCTGACTTCAAACAGAGGGGATACGGCGTGGAAGCCGACCACCTCTTGGGACTTGGAGCCATCCGTATACACTGGCACGGTACCAGCGTGACACGATGTGTGCTCCAAAAAGGTCGAACGCAATACTCCCGGCGCAGTACAAGCTTTGGGAGCAGAGGCGTGGCGACAAATAGCCAAATGTGGTACCCTCCAGGGTGGCGTCCTGGGCAGAACCAGGGGCGCCACCGGCCCGAGAGCTATATCTACTTCTCGAAGGAGTTTCCTGGCCCTAAACCCAAAGGGCTTAGGGTATGACTGGCGTCTCTCGGCGGCATAGGCACCATCGAGATCAGCTGCGGATGCAGTGAGAGCTGTTGGCGACTGAGGGAGGCGCCGGGCTCGCGCGTACAGGCGAGTGATGCACTGCACGCGGCGCAGAGCGAGTGGCATCTCCCCAGCATCGACCAACAGGCTCTCAATGGGGGAAGTGCGGAAGGCACCGGTCGCAAGGCGAAGGCCGGTGTGGTGGATCGAATCCACCTTCCGCAATAAACGCTCGGCTGCGGATGCATAAAACTCGCATCCGTAGTCGAGCTTCGAGCGAACAAAGGATCGATAAAAAAGTAAGGCGGTAGCCCTATCAGCGCCCCAAGCGCTGAACGTCACGGAACGGAGAATGTCCATGGCGCGGGTACAAGAGACCCTAAGGCTGCGAATATGAGCTTCCCAGGTGAGGCGTCGGTCGAATACAAGACCAAGGAAACGGTGCGACTCAACCACATCCAGGCGCACCCCATTAAGAAACAAATCTGGGTCGGGGTGAAGCCGTGGATGGCGGCAGAAGTGCACCACCTTAGTCTTGGCCAAAGAAAACCGAAACCTGTGCGCTTCGGCATAGTGAGAGACACGGTTCAATGCCTGTTGGAGTCGACGCTCCAGAGTTGGCATCTGGGCCGCGCCAAAAGAGATCGAAAGGTCGTCCACGTAGAGCGTAGCGAGAACATCTTCCGGCAGCACCGAGGTGATGCCGTTGATGCTCAGGGCAAAGAGTGTGACACTGAGGACACTTCCCTGCGGGACACCCTCTTCCTGCTCCTTTGGGCCGGAGAGGGCTCCCCCCACCCGTACGCGGAATCGACGATCTCGCAAAAATTCAGATATAAAAATTGGGAGGCGTCCCCTCGCCCCCATCATGTGGAGAGTCTCCATGATACCGTATCGCCATGCGGTATCATAGGCCTTCTCCAGATCAAAAAACACCGTGGCGTAGTGCTGTCTACGAAGGAAAGCCTCGCAGACGGCACTTTCCAGTCGGAGCAGAGCATCCGACGTGGAGTGGAACTTACGGAAGCCGCACTGTGCAGAAGACAGATGGCCTCCGCTGTCCAGGAAATAGGCTAATCTAACATTTACCAATTTCTCCATCAACTTGCACACGCAAGAGGTTAGAGAGATTGGGCGGAAACCGGTCGGAGTAGAGTGATCTCTCCCCGGCTTGCGAAAGGCGAGCACAGTAGCGATTCGCCAGGAGTCTGGGAGAAGACCTTCCACCCAGATCCTGTTGAACAAATCTAAGAGAAAGGCCATGCCTCGCTCACCCAGGTGTCGAAGCATGGCGTACGGGACATCGTCCGGACCATGGGCGGTGTTCGCGTACGAAGCGAGAGCGGAACGCAACTCACTCACAGTAAACTTGTCGTTGAAGGGTTCTCCGCCTCTGGAGGTAAAGTCCAGCCGGCGGCCTTCCGCGACATCACGACGTGCATTGAATGCTGGCGGAGCAGCATCACGGCTAGAGAATGCGGAAAAAGCGGTCGCTAAGGATTCCGCCACGGACGCGGGGTCCGAGATTGCGGTCCCATTCTCCTGGAGAACGGGAGGGGGGTCCTGCGAGAACTTGCCCCGAATCCTTTTGACTCGCTTCCACACCTCAGCTAAAGGGGTCTTCCCGTTAAGTGAAGACACGTATGCCCGCCAAGAAGAGCGGCGGGCGTGCTTCGAAATATACCGGAACCTAGCCCTAGCCCGACGAAATTCAGCGACAGTGAAATCGTTCGGGCGGCGCTTATAGCGCATGTAAGCATAACGCTTCTGTTTGAGGGCCGTCTCACACTCGGCCGACCACCATGGGAGTGGTCGGCGTGCAAAACGGCCAGACGTCCTAGGAATAGTAGTCAGGCCTACGGCGATGAGGTTGCCGGAGAAGAACTCAACGGCCTCATCTACCGACCTAAACTCCTCGACTGAGATAGAGAATTCAGTCATTTCCTGAAATGCAGGCCACCGCGCCCGCGCCAAGCACCACCGAGGTGGTCTCTCAGGCGGCAGTTGCCCTGAAAATGATATTTGAATGGGAAAGTGATCACTACCATGGAGGTCATCGACCACCCCCCAATCAAAATCAGGCTGTGCATCTGAAGAGCACAAAGATAGGTCAAGGCAAGAAAATGAAGCGGTTCTCGGACAGTGATGCGTAAACTCATCCACGTTTAGGACACCCATCTCAAGCTCTTCGATCAGATCGGCAAGGACTTGTCCCCTGGGATTTATGGAGTAATCTCCCCAGAGAGGATGCCTGCCGTTCAGATCTCCAAGCAAGAGATAGGGCCTCGGCAACCGTGCCACGACGTGGCGAAAGTCCCCCGCGTCGAAGTCAGCTGACGGTGGAATGTACGCAGAAATGATAGTATACCTCCTATCCAGGTGCAGCTGCACAGCCACTGCCTGAAAGGAGGTATCTAAAGAGAAAGGAAGAACGGAGACATCATGCCGGGTGTAAACCGCGCATCCCCCAGCCCGGCCATCCCGCGGTGGTGGGGTCGCAAGACCCTTATACCCCGGGAGGGCAGGCAGCGGGCACGCGCCTAGCATGGTCTCCTGCAAAAAAAAAAACTAACGGGGAACGGGACGAGACGAGCCTCCGCAGCTCCTCCCAGTTGGCCCGGAGTCCACGGCAATTCCATTGAAGGAATATGCCCTCCAGGCCTAGCTCGGAGGAGACGCGGGGGCCCTCCTCGAATTGAAGACCCTCACGGGAATGGCCGTACGCTTCCCGGGGGCAGAACCCCGGGCGCTGTTGGCCGGACAAAGCGCTGTCACCTTGGAGGACTTATTGGGGGAGGTTGGGCTCGCCATGCGAGTCTTTTCCTCCCTCCGCCTCGAAACCTTAGGCGGGCGTTGCGGCTTGGGAGGCGGGGGGCCCTCTTTTCGAGGAACCACCGTCTCCGAGCCACTCGCTCCACCTCGGGGCGTGGGCGAAGGGGCCGAAGCTCCTTTCGGGGAACAGCTTTAGGAACCCCGGAAGATGGCCTAGCGACCATCTTCAGGGGTGTTGCCTCCTGTGAGTCTAACGACTCTGTGGAGGCGCGTGGCCGTTTCGCCTTACGGGAAACGGTCACGCTGGGGGAAGAGGGGGGAGCCCTGGTATTAGCCGGGGCTGGGTGTGAACCCTTTTTGCCGCCAGCTCTACCAGGGGAGCGCCCGGGTGTAGTAGAGCCCGCAGAAGGGCTCCGAATGGGCGCGGAAACAACCGTGCTCGTTGGCCTGGATGGGCCAGGAGCAGAGGGTGCTTTTCTAACTATTGAGGCATATGACGTCCCAGGCAGAGCCGGGCGCGCCAGGACCAAGTCCTTAGCCTCGCGGAATGAGAGTCGATCTTGGGCCTGAATGGCCAGGATTTCTTTCTCAAGGAGATATGCACCACATTGCTTCGAAGAAGCAGGGTGCGGCTCTCCGCAATTGACACACTTGGCCACACACGATTTGGACTTATCGTGTGCGACCTTGGAGCAATTTACACAGACTTCGGGTGACCCCGATTTTGCACGTCTACATGATCGATTCGTGTGGCCGAAGCGGTGACAGTAATAGCACCGCCGCGGCAGTGGCACGAATGCCTTCACGCGGTAGCGGTACCAACCGGCACGCACCGACTCAGGGAGCTTGTCACATTCGAACGTGACGAAGAGTGTAGGGGTGGGTCTCGAGGCCCCTCCCTGTTTTCTCATCACACGTTCGACCTTGACCGCCCCATGGTCGGCCAGCTCTAGGGTGATGTCTTCTATGGAGTAGTCAACGAGTTCCCTCGCATAAACTACTCCTTTTACAAAGTTCATGGTAGAGTGCGGCGTCACACTCACCGGGGTGCCATGAAGTGTCCGAAGAGCACTTATCTTGGCCGCCTCGGCGGGATTCGCCGCATTCGCCAGAAGGCTCCCGTCCGAGAAACGGGTTACCTTCGGCTCTCTACCAATTGCACTAGCTAATCCTCTCCTCTGATGGATCATGTTGCCCTTGGACAACATGGTGCCATCAGTGGAGCGAATAACGAGGAAGCGTTTGAAGCCAGCGGGCTCGAAAACGCCAGGTAACCTCTGAATGAGGGGCCCCGATGTCATCGAGGCTCCGCCCTGTGCACTCTTGGTCTTAGTCAGGGGCTCCGCACACGAGGGGGTAGAGGGGCCGGATGTGCCGATCTTGGCTTGGTCGCCTACCAAAGTGGCAGCAGACCCATCCGTCCCCGCAGCCCCCGCGGATGGAGAGGAGCCCCGAGTCTTTTTCTTCTTTTTAGGAGAGGAGGGCGGGGAATGAACCCGCTTTTCACCCCCGCTGGTAGAAGCCCCCAGGCCAGATGGACCGGCCTCAGCCAGGTCCTTCTCTGAAATGGAGAAGGTCCCCGTGGGCGCAGGGGATTCATCCGGAGGAGATCCCTTCCCTCCTTGTCCTGCCTGAGAATCCACAGCCGTTTGATGAGGACCTTGCATAGGGGCGGATTCGGGTTCGGTGCTTGGCGCCAAGCCCGGATTCCCCCCATGGAAGGCCCTACCGTCTGAGGCTGGTTTTCCTCAAGGACCATGTCTATCACAGGAGGGGCCTCCAATTGGCCATCCCCTCCCAGGACATCGCAGGTCCCCTTGGCAGCGTCATAAGTCTTTAGTGGGGAGGCACAGGCCTTGACCCCGGCAAGGTTTAATATTTTTGCCAGCAGGTCTTTTGAGGGAAGCGACAGAAGGGGCCTGGCTTCCCTCTCCCCCCTAAAGGGGGTTTGCCCTACCGAGCCGCTTTGATGTGGAGCGGCTGGCTAAGGGTGGCCTACTGGCTTTCTTGGCAGTCCCCTTAGAAAGCATAGGAGGGACTGCCGCTGGAGATAGGGAGGTGCCCGAAAGCACCTCCAGAGAAGGGGGTAAGGGGGAGTCCCCTACACCCGTAGGCGTAGGAGAGGAATAAGCCTCCTCACCGGTTAAAGAGGTATGGAGGGTCCCCTGCGCAAGCACAGGGGGGGGGGACCTCCATCTTTTCTGTGGAGCTGCACGAGGGCGGCTCCGTTGTTGTTATAGGGGGAATTAAGGGGAGATGTTTTTTTTTTCATCATTGGGCATGGTGACCCTGTTTGTTTTACGGGACGCAATCGCTCACCACCTCTTGCAGTAGCCCGCACTGCAAGAGGTGCTTACAGGCCCGGCAGAGCCAGGCGCCGCCATTTGGGACCACCCCTCCCGCCTGGTGGCCTGGCAGTCCTTCGGCATGGCGGCTCCACCTTGAACACGGCGTAAAACGGATAGATTTTGAAGAGGAGAGGAAAAGGGATGTGAGGAAGGTATGGGTGGGGATGAAGCAGGTTGTTAAAAGCCAACCACCCCAGACCGGAGCTCAGGGGTTAGGGGACATTGTCCCCTCCCCCCTCAGCCCCGATCCGGGACGATTGGCTGAGAAGAAGGTCAGCTTCTACCCTGTGAAATTAGAGGCTGACCAGAGAAAGTTGTGGGAGAGGTTGTATGAAAAGCGACGAGGTAGGATAGGAATACAGGCTATCTGAAGGAAGGAAGAGAGGCTAAGCTGGGGCCGGACGGGGCGCTGGATCCGGTCAGCACGGCGGCCAGGATGGCAAATCGCCGTGCCCCTTACGGGGGTCTGAAAGAAGAGGCTAAGCTGGGGTCGGACGGGGTGCTGAGTCCCGACAGCAAGGATGGCAAATCGCCGCGCCCCTTAAGGGAAAAATAAATGATTTTTTTTTTTTTTTTTTTTTTATAGAGCCCATCTGGCAACTACCCACTTGGGCATAAGTCGCCGAAAAACACGACAGCCTAGAATTAGGCTACTTTAAAGTTAAAATATGAAAACTTAACAATCAATATAAATTTGAAAAACTTAACAATCGAAGCAATCTCCGGCAGCGGGGGGAGGTCCCCCTCACCCCGGTGCAGGAGAGTGCAATCTAAAACAAAACAATAACAAAAAAAGGAACCTTAAATAAAGGGGAGAAGGCCGGCCTCCCCCAAAAAGTCAATAAGTCCACCAGTCATGGTGCACGCACTCGTCCCGAGTACAAGGGACAGGCGGTAGCGACCACGCCCATCCCGGTACCGAGACAGGTATCGTGCGCGAAGATCACCCAGACTGGGACATTCGACAAGAATATGCCGAACAGTCTGGGGGACGACGCAGTCGTTGCAATAGGGCACATGCGAGCGCTCCACCAAGTAACGATGCGTCACACGAGTGTGTCCGATTCGAAGACGACAGAAAGCAACCTGAAGCCGCCGCGGCATTGGGGGATAGGTCCATGGGAACAGTCACGGCGCAATGGCACGCAACTTTAAGTTCCCCTCGACCGTCTCCCATCTTCTTTGCCAAGCAGTCCGAAGAGCTGCCCGTATTCCTGCCATGTAGTCGGTGTGAGGAAGAGCGAAACGCTGGTCCGGTCGCAGAGTCCTCGCGGACTCTTTGGCGCCCTCATCGGCGCGCTCATTCCCCGCAATTCCTACATGTCCAGGAACCCAGCAGAAGATAATCTCGACATCTGCCCGGCTCGCCAAAACCGTGGCGTCACGGATTTCGCGAACCAGGGGATGCGGAGATTCCAATGCCCCGAGAGCACTCAGGGCGCTTTGTGAGTCGCTATAAATCACAATCCGGTCTCCGAACCGGGCACGTCGCGTAATCTCCCGTACCGAGTGGTGTATTGCCACCAGCTCGGCCGTGAAGACAGACGCAGCGCCTGGTAGAGCCCCGCTGACTTCAAACAGAGGGGATACGGCGTGGAAGCCGACCCCCTCTTGGGACTTGGAGCCAATAGGGTATACACTGGCACGGTACCAGCGTGACACGATGTGTGCTCCAAAAAGATCGAACGCAATATTCCCGGCGCAGTACAAGCTTTGGGAGCAGAGGCGTGGCGACAAATAGCCAAATGTGGTACCCTCCAGGGTGGCGTCCTGGGCAGAACCAGGGGCGCCACCGGCCCGAGAGCTATATCTACCTCTCGAAGGAGTTTCCTGGCCCTAAACCCAAAGGGCTTAGGGTATGACTGGCGTCTCTCGGCGGCATAGGCACCATCGAGATCAGCTGCGGATGCAGTGAGAGCTGTTGGCGACTGGGGGAGGCGCCGGGCTCGCGCGTACAGGCGAGTGATGCACTGCACGCGGCGCAGAGCGAGTGGCATCTCCCCAGCATCGACCAACAGGCTCTCAATGGGGGAAGTGCGGAAGGCACCGGTCGCAAGGCGAAGGCCGGTGTGGTGGATCGAATCCACCTTCCGCAATAAACGCTCGGCTGCGGATGCATAAAACTCGCATCCGTAGTCGAGCTTCGAGCGAACAAAGGATCGATAAAAAAGTAAGGCGGTAGCCCTATCAGCGCCCCAAGCGCTGAACGTCACGGAACGGAGAATGTCCATGGCGCGGGTACAAGAGACCCTAAGGCTGCGAATGTGAGCCTCCCAGGTGAGGCGTCGGTCGAATACAAGACCAAGGAAACGGTGCGACTCAACCACATCCAGGCGCACCCCATTAAGAAACAAATCTGGGTCGGGGTGAAGCCGTGGATGGCGGCAGAAGTGCACCACCTTAGTCTTGGCCAAAGAAAACCGAAACCTGTGCCCTTTGGCATAGCAAGAGACGCGGTTCAATGCCTGTTGGAGTCGGCGCTCCAGAGTTGGCATCTGGGCCGCGCCAAAAGAGATCGAAAGGTCGTCCACGTAGAGCGTAGCGAGAACATCTTCCGGCAGCACCGAGGTGATGCCGTTGATGCTCAGGGCAAAGAGTGTGACACTGAGGACACTTCCCTGCGGGACACCCTCTTCCTGCTCCTTTGGGCCGGAGAGGGCTCCCTCCACCCGTACGCGGAATCGACGATCTCGCAAAAATTCAGATATAAACATTGGGAGGCGTCCCCTCGCCCCCATCGTGTGGAGAGTCTCCATGATACCGTATCGCCATGCGGTATCATAGGCTTTCTCCAGATCAAAAAACACCGTGGCGTAGTGCTGTCTACGAAGGAAAGCCTCGCAGATGGCATTTTCCAGTCGGAGCAGAGCATCCGACGTGGAGTGGAACTTACGGAAGCCGCACTGTGCAGAAGACAGATGGCCTCCGCTGTCCAGGAAATAGGCTAATCTAACATTTACCAATTTCTCCATCAACTTGCACACGCAAGAGGTTAGAGAGATTGGGCGGAAACCGGTCGGAGTAGAGTGATCTCTCCCCGGCTTGCGAAAGGCGAGCACAGTAGCGATTCGCCAGGAGTCTGGGAGGAGACCTTCCACCCAGATCCTGTTGAACAAATCTAATAGAAAGGCCATGCCTCGCTCACCCAGGTGTCGAAGCATGGCGTACGGGACATCGTCCGGACCATGGGCGGTGTCCGCGCACGAAGCGAGAGCGGAACGCAACTCACTCACAGTAAACTTGTCGTTGAAGGGTTCTCCGCCTCTGGAGGTAAAGTCCAGCCGGCGGCCTTCCGCGACATCACGACGTGCATTGAATGCTGGCGGAGCAGCATCACGGCTAGAGAATGCGGAAAAAGCGGTCGCTAAGGATTCCGCCACGGACGCGGGGTCCGAGATTGCGGTCCCATTCTCCTGGAGAACGGGAGGGGGGTCCTGCGAGAACTTGCCCCGAATCCTTTTGACTCGCTTCCACACCTCAGCTAAAGGGGTCTTCCCGTTAAGTGAAGACACGTATGCCCGCCAAGAAGAGCGGCGGGCGTGCTTCGAAATATACCGGAACCTAGCCCTAGCCCGACGAAATTCAGCGACGGTGAAATCGTTCGGGCGGCGCTTATAGCGCATGTAGGCATAACGCTTCTGTTTGAGGGCCGTCTCACACTCGGCCGACCACCATGGGAGTGGTCGGCGTGCAAAACGGCCAGACGTCCTAGGAATAGTAGTCAGGCCCACGGCGATGAGGTTGCCGGAGAAGAACTCGACGGCCTCATCTACCGACCTAAACTCCTTGACTGAGATAGAGAATTCAGTCATTTCCTGAAATGCAGGCCACCGCGCCCGCGCCAAGCACCACCGAGGTGGTCTCTCAGGCGGCAGTTGCCCTGAAAATGATATTTGAATGGGAAAGTGATCACTACCATGGAGGTCATCGACCACCCCCCAATCAAAATCAGGCTGTGCATCCGAAGAGCACAAAGATAGGTCAAGGCAAGAAAATGAAGCGGTTCTCGGACAGTGATGCGTAAACTCATCCACGTTTAGGACACCCATCTCAAGCTCTTCGATCAGATCGGCAAGGACTTGTCCCCTGGGATTTATGGTGTAATCTCCCCAGAGAGGATGCCTGCCGTTCAGATCTCCAAGCAAGAGATAGGGCCTCGGCAACCGTGCCACGACGCGGCGAAAGTCCCCCGCGTCGAAGTCAGCTGACGGTGGAATGTACGCAGAAATGATAGTATACCTCCTATCCAGGTGCAGCTGCACAGCCACTGCCTGAAAGGAGGTATCTAAAGAGAAAGGAAGAACGGAGAGATCATGCCGGGTGTAAACCGCGCATCCCCCAGCCCGGCCGTCCCGCGGTGGTTGGGTCGCAAGACCCTTATACCCCGGGAGGGCAGGCAGGGGGCACGCGCCTAGCATGGTCTCCTGCAAAAAAATAGCTAACGGGGAACGGGATGAGGCGAGCCTCCGCAGCTCCTCCCAGTTGGCCCGGAGTCCACGGCAATTCCATTGAAGGAATATGCCCTCCAGGCCTAGCTCGGAGGAGACGCGGGGGCCCTCCTCGAATTGAAGACCCTCACGGGAATGGCCGTACGCTTCCCGGGGGCAGAACCCCGGGCGCTGTCGCCTTCGAGGACTTATTGGGGGAGGTTGGGCTCGCCATGCGAGTCTTTTCCTCCCTCCGCCTCGAAACTTTAGGCGGGCGTTGCGGCTTCGGAGGCGGGGGGCCCTCTTTTCGAGGAACCACCGTCTCCGAGCCACTCGCTCCACCTCGGGGCGTGGGCAAAGGGGCCGAAGCTCCTTTGTTGCTGTCCTCCTTTCGGGGAACAGCTTTAGGAACCACGGAAGATGGCCTAGCGACCATCTTCAGGGGTGTTGCCTCCTGTGAGTCTAACGACTCGGTGGCCGTTTCGCTTTACGCGAAACGGTCACGCTGGGGGAGCCCTGGTTTTAGCCGGGGCAGGGTATGAACCCTTTTTGCCGCCAGCTTTACCAGGGGAGCGCCCAGGTTGGGTAGAGCCCACAGAAGGGCTCCGAATGGGCGCGGAAACAACCGTGCTCGTTGGCCTGGATGGGCCAGGAGCAGAGGGTGCCTTTCTAACTATTGAGGCATATGACGTCCCAGGCAGAGCCGGGCGCGCCAGGACCAAGTCCTTTGCCTCGCGGAATGAGAGTCGATCCTGGGCCTGAACGGCCAGGATTTCTTTCTCAAGGAGATATGCACCACATTGCTTCGAAGAAGCAGGGTGCGGCTCTCCGCAATTGACACACTTGGCCACACACGATTTGGACTTATCGTGTGCGACCTTGGAGCAATTTACACAGACTTCGGGTGACCCCGATTTTGCACGTCTACATGATCGATTCGTATGGCCGAAGCGGTGGCAGTAATAGCACCGCCGCGGCAGTGGCACGAATGCCTTCACGCGGTAGCGGTACCAACCGGCACGCACCGACTCAGGGAGCTTGTCACAGTCAAACGTGACGAAGAGTGTAGGGGTGGGTCTCGAGGCCCCTCCCTGTTTTCTCATCACACGTTCGACCTTGACCGCCCCATGGTCGGCCAGCTCTAGGGTGATGTCCTCAATGGAGTAGTCAACGAGTTCCCTCGCATAAACTACTCCTTTTACAAAGTTCATGGTAGAGTGCGGCGTCACACTCACCGGGGTGCCATGAAGTGTCCGAAGAGCACTTATCTTGGCCGCCTCGGCGGGATTCGCCGCATTCGCCAGAAGGCTCCCGTCCGAGAAACGGGTTACCTTCGGCTCTCTACCAATTGCACTAGCTAATCCTCTCCTCTGATGGATCATGTTGCCCTTGGACAACATGGTGCCATCAGTGGAGCGAATAACGAGGAAGCGTTTGAAGCCAGCGGGCTCGAAAACGCCAGGTAACCTCTGAATGAGGGGCCCCGATGTCATCGAGGCTCCGCCCTGTGCATTCTTCGTCTTAGTCTTGGTCAGGAGCTCCGCACACGAGGGGGTAGAGGGGCCGGATGTGCCGATCTTGGCTTGGTCGCCTACCAAAGTGGCAGCAGACCCATCCGTCCCCGCAGCCCCCGCGGATGGAGAGGAGCCCCGAGTCTTCTTCGTCTTTTTCTTTTTAGGAGAGGAGGGCGGGGAATGAACCCGCTTTTCACCTCCGCCGGCAGAAGTCCCCAGGCCAGATGGACCAGCCTCAGCCAGGTCCCTCTCCGAAATGGAGAAGGTCCTGGTTGTCGTAGGGGCACCTGTCGGAGGAGATCCCTCCCCTCCTTCTACTGCCTCGGAGCCCTCAGCCATTTGAGGAGGACCTTGCATAGGGGCGGATTCGGGTTCGGTGCTTGGCGCCGAGCCCGAATTCCCCCCCATGGAAGGCCCTACCGTCTGGGGCTGGGTCTCCTCAAGGACCATGTCTATCACAGGAGGGGCCTCCAGTTGGCCATCCCCTCCCAGGACATCGCAGGTCCCCTTGGCAGTATTGTCACTAGTCAGGTGGTGTGGGGAGGCACAGGCCTTGACCCCAGCAAGGTTCAAAATTCTTGCCAGCAGGTCTTTTGAGGGAAGCGACCGAAGGGGCCTGGCTTCCCTCTCCCCCCTAAGGGGGTTTGCCCTACCGAGCCGCTTGCACGAGGGGCGGTCGGCAATGGGCTGCCTGCTGGCTTTCTTGGCAGTCCCCTTAGAAAGCAAAGGAGGGACTGCCGCTGGAGATAGGGAGGTGCCCGAAAGCACCTCCAGAGAAGGGGGTGAGGGGGAGTCTCCTACACCCGTAGGCGTAGGAGAGGAGTAAGCCTCCTCTCCGGTTAAAGAATTATGGAGGGTCCCTTGCGCAAGCACAAGGGGGGGGACCTCCATTTTCTCGGTGGAGCTGCCCGAGGGCGGCTCCGTAGATGTTTTTGGGGAAGTTGGGGGTTGGGGTTTTTGTTTTTTTTCATACATGGGCATGGTGACCCTCTTTTGATTACGGGACGCAATAGCTCATCACCTCTCGCAGTTGCCCGCACTGCGAGAGGTGCTTACAAGCCCGGCAGAGCCAGGCGCCGCCATTCGGGACCACCCCTCCCGCCTGGTGGCCTGGCAGTCCTTCGGCATGGCGGCTCCACCTTGGACACGGCGTAAAAAATATAGGTTGTGAAGAGGAGAGGAAAAGGGATGTGAGGAAGATGTGGGTGGGGATGAAGCAGGTTGTTAAAAAAACCCCATCCCGAACCGGAGCTG
Organism: Ceratothoa steindachneri; assembly: GCA_963969495.1. Lineage (NCBI taxonomy): Eukaryota > Metazoa > Arthropoda > Malacostraca > Isopoda > Cymothoidae > Ceratothoa > Ceratothoa steindachneri. Next base: position 51,632,117 of record OZ018330.1, on the reverse strand, counting down.
AGGGGTTAGGGAACAATGTCCCCTACCCCCCTCAGCCCCGATCCGGGGTGGTTGGCTTGAGAAGAAGGTCAGCATTCTACCCTGTGAAATTAGAGGCTGACCAGAGAAAGTTGTGGGAGAGGTTGTATGAAAAGCGACGAGGTAGGGGAGAAATCGGGCTATCTGAAGGAAGGAAGAGAGGCTAAGCTGGGGCCGGACGGAGCGCTGGATCCCGTCAGCACGGCGGCCAGGATGGCAAATCGCCGCGCCCCTTACGGGGGGAAAAATGAATGAGAGGGCACCTAATAAAAGTCCTCTGGGTCACTTGAGCCTGTTAAATCTTTTTAACTCGAGGGAGCCCATCCGCAACCAACACAAGACCGCGACGAGCATGGAGTCAAAGCGGCAATTCCGCAAATAGCCGTTTGCGGAAATATCCACCTCGGGATACCCCAAATCAAGATTTTTTTTTTAAATGCGAGAAGGGCAGGCGGGAGGGGACTGCCGATTGACCCGATTCCGTGATATTTAGCGAAATTATCATCAAGGGGTGGGAAATGTGGGTAGATTACCCCGCCCCCCCAGAAAAAAAAGAGATATTCTAGGTATTTACTAGTGGCTAGAACGAAGAACCATTCAGTGACAAGAGGATTAACACGACTTATGAATCAATCTGGACAATAAAAAGCAAATAAAAAAAATCTTGCCACTGATCTTTTAATTTATTTAGAAATGCAAACGACAGCAAAACTTTTTGCCATCATACAAACTTCAAAATATCTAAATAAATCTAAGACATAACACCCTGTATAAATATAATTGAAAGGATAAATACCACAGAAACATATCACAATTGTAACAGTTCATATATCGAAAACTACAAAATAACACGACCGTACTACATATAATTGCACAGATAAATATCGTAAAAATACTTCTCTGGGATAGAACACCAAAAATATAATCCTCTAAGATGTAATATACAATTTATGATTATATAAGTTAAAAATGTTGTCAGAGGCAATTCTGAATATAAAATCTGAACACAAGAAATAATCCCTGAACAAAATAATTCAACCTGATTACAATGTAGTATTACTAATTAGTATTGGACAAGTTTGTCAGGATTTATGTAAAATGCTTCCTACATAAACCATCTAAATATAATCCTGAGTGACGACATTAACAGCTCTTAGCATATCTACATATGTGAAATTTGTTTAAATGAAATAGATACACTTGTGCAATGCCCTGGATAGTGGTTATACACTACTCACAGACAAGAAACTTAGGATCATTTAAAGAAAAACATCCACAAAGAAATTCGAAGGGAATTTATATGAGGGGGAAGAATTTCCTTCTTACTTTAACCAATAAGACCAAACACAAACTTCTTAAAAAGACGCGGGATAAGGAACCATTTTTTCTCGGGTAATAATAAAACCATGAATGCGTTAAATGACGTGGAAATGGTGGGAAATCGCCGAACACAACCACCTCTCAAGGTGACCTATTTTATAATTCCATCTACCGCCTATTAATATTTTAAAAATCCTATGCATGTATTCATTTTTGCTATCATTGCGCACCAACCTAATCAATATAGACAGTGATGAGGATGAAACAAAGAATTGTATGATTGCAACATATAGAAAATATAAAAATTACTAAACAAGAAGCTTATATCAACCCTTAGCAGGTTATTTGACTTTGAGGCAACATCAAATAAAGTAAAACGATGAGAATTTTATCTATAGACGAAAATGCAAAAATATAAACTTCTCACCATACCAAATGCTCGGCGCTTCCAAAATTTTTGTGCTGGGAACGAACCCTACCGAAAGCCAAAGATGTTAAGAAAGTTCTACCGAGAATAATAAACGTGAATCTTTGTGTTGTGAGAAAGAAAAAGGGTCGAATCAAATTGGAATGTTAGAGGAAAACACTTCTTGAGTTACGAGATTAATAGCACCAACGGGGTATCGGCTACGTATAGTACAAGACACCTAAACGTGACCGCAACCAAACATGAAATCGTGAGGAAATCAATTCTATTGTATAATAATCCCACGAGTGATTGAGATTTTATTGGATCAGGCGACTCGCAACAAGGGTTCTTTTTTTTCCCTAATGGTAGGAGGTTGAGTACCGATAGACGCATATTCGTCCCACTCGATATGGAGAAATAGGAAAGGAGAGACGAGGCTCAGTCGTCGCAGAAAGGGATTTAATGCGGTGGAGTTCCGCCTCCATTCATGAGTGGAAAGAGACTAGTGAGACGAGTTCTGGGGCAGAGGCTGACTGCGCAGGTTCATTGCCAGGCACCCCAAATTGGAAGGGCGCTCATCAGTAGACGAGAGAGACAGCTCGTGCAAGAGCAATCGGATTTCGCGGATCAAGGGAGTGGGGTACGAATAAACGGGATAGTGTAGAAATGCGCTTCTGGAATCAGTGTGAACAGCACGAATTCGGTGGAAGGGAGAGGCGGCAGGAAGGGCCTCCCGGATGACCTACTACAACTCTGCTATATTAATCCCCTACCCTGTTTTTAAAAATTCTTTCTCTCCACCATTTCCCGTTTTATGGCACCGACGCCCGGTCTCGGGCGTCAAGGTTATGATGAAAGGAATCGGATAAATCAGGATTTAAAATGTGAAAGTACGGAAAAATGTCGTTGTTGGGAAAAGTGGGGGAAAAAATTATTTAAATGCCCGACTCATGATAAAGGAACATTTTTTTATTCCTAAGCAGCGAAGGAAAAGTGGGAGAAGAAAAATATGTTGAGGTTTAGGCAATGTGAAGAAAGTGGTTATGCTCCAAAGAAAATGAAAGTGTGGAAGGTATAGAGTTTGAGTATCCCAAATAAAAGGCTACTTGGGCAATTGGAAACCAGGAGAGCTCGCAACTCTCATGGGCGAATGATTGGAGACAGGAATTGTTTGAATGTATGAGAACAATGATTGTTGAAATGGACTAAATTATGGATGGTGGACAAATTTATGAAATGAGGGATGTACATATATGCCTGTTGTAGGATGGAGGGGGGGGGGTAAAATGGGCCAGTAAAGTGGAGGATAAACGTGGGGCTCACAGAAAAGTAGTGAAAGTATTATGGCAATGCACACAACTATGTGATACACAGTACTGCATTATACAAGCGGTGGTTTGGACAGAATGGAAAGTTTGTTATCCGAAACACCCAAAGTCTACAATATCTACTTTCACGAACAATGAGCTCTTACGAATTCGAGCGTGTTCTAAAATGATTGTGTTTGTGCCGTGGAAAGTATCACGCGACGGATAAGGAACTTCTTGCCCATTTACGTTTGCCGATAGTAAAGTGACCAAAATATTAAAGCTTTGTGTCCCTTAATATTCCTTCGACAAATTCTCATCTTTTTCACTTTCATGAGATCGATAAAACATGTCCTAGTGATTGCAGAGTAGATGGAACCATCTCACAATCTTGGTTCAGCCATATCTTCAAACTCTTCCTCCTCGATAGTAGCTCGAAATCCTTCCATGGAGGGGAGTTTGCCAGCATCAACAGATGTGGCGATTTTGTTCACCATTGCGTTGAACATCGGCGCCCTATCAGCATACACATGGTGTCCAGCGCCTTGGATAATCTGTGGGGAAAAACAGGACAATCAAGAAAGGTTAGAGTCCGCATGGCACAAAACAAGGTTTGTAACACCCTTATAAATATGGTAATAGCATTTCTACATTTGTGTTTAATGAGTTTTAGATGTGCAGTTATTGTGAATGATTTTTTTTTTTTTTTTTATAGAGCCCATCTGGCAACTACCCACTTGGGCATAAGTCGCCGAAAAACACGACAGCCTAGAATTAGGCTACTTTAAAGTTAAAATATGAAAACTTAACAATCAATATAAATTGGAAAAACTTAACAATCGAAGCAATCTCCGGCAGCGGGGGGAGGTCCCCCTCACCCCGGTGCAGGAGAGTGCAACCTAAAACAAAACAACAACAAAAAAAAAGGAACCTTAAATAAAGGGGAGAAGGCCGGCCTCCCCCAAAAAGTCAATAAGTCCACCAGTCATGGTGCACGCACTCGTCCCGAGTACAAGGGACAGGCGGTAGCAACCCCGCCCATCCCGGTACCGAGACAGGTATCGTGCGCGAAGATCACCCAGACTGGGACATTCGACAAGAATATGCCGAACAGTCTGGGGGACGACGCAGTCGTTGCAATAGGGCACATGCGAGCGCTCCACCAAGTAACGATGCGTCACACGAGTGTGTCCGATTCGAAGACGACAGAAAGCAACCTGAAGCCGCCGCGGCATTGGGGGATAGGTCCATGGGAACAGTCGCGGCGCAATGGCACGCAACTTTAAGTTCCCCTCGACCGTCTCCCATCTTCTTTGCCAAGCAGTCCGAAGAGCTGCCCGTATTCCTGCCATGTAGTCAGTGTGAGGAAGAGCGAAACGCTGGTCCGGTCGCAGAGTCCTCGCGGACTCTTTGGCGCCCTCATCGGCGCGCTCATTCCCCGCAATTCCTACATGTCCAGGAACCCAGCAGAAGATAATCTCGACATCTGCCCGGCTCGCCAAAACCGTGGCGGCACGGATTTCGCGAACCAGGGGATGCGGAGATTCCAATGCCCCGAGAGCACTCAGGGCGCTTTGTGAGTCGCTATAAATCACAATCCGGTCTCCGAACCGGGCACGTCGCGTAATCTCCCGTACCGAGTGGTGTATTGCCACCAGCTCGGCCGTGAAGACAGACGCAGCGCCTGGTAGAGCCCCGCTGACTTCAAACAGAGGGGATACGGCGTGGAAGCCGACCCCCTCTTGGGACTTGGAGCCATCCGTATACACTGGCACGGTACCAGCGTGACACGATGTGTGCTCCAAAAAGGTCGAACGCAATACTCCCGGCGCAGTACAAGCTTTGGGAGCAGAGGCGTGGCGACAAATAGCCAAATGTGGTACCCTCCAGGGTGGCGTCCTGGGCAGAACCAGGGGCGCCACCGGCCCGAGAGCTATATCTACCTCTCGAAGGAGTTTCCTGGCCCTAAACCCAAAGGGCTTAGGGTATGACTGGCGTCTCTCGGCGGCATAGGCACCATCGAGATCAGCTGCGGATGCAATGAGAGCTGTTGGCGACTGAGGGAGGCGCCGGGCTCGCGCGTACAGGCGAGTGATGCACTGCACGCGGCGCAGAGCGAGTGGCATCTCCCCAGCATCGACCAACAGGCTCTCAATGGGGGAAGTGCGGAAGGCACCGGTCGCAAGGCGAAGGCCGGTGTGGTGGATCGAATCCACCTTCCGCAATAAACGCTCGGCTGCGGATGCATAAAACTCGCATCCGTAGTCGAGCTTCGAGCGAACAAAGGATCGATAAAAAAGTAAGGCGGTAGCCCTATCAGCGCCCCAAGCGCTGAACGTCACGGAACGGAGAATGTCCATGGCGCGGGTACAAGAGACCCTAAGGCTGCGAATGTGAGCCTCCCAGGTGAGGCGTCGGTCGAATACAAGACCAAGGAAACGGTGCGACTCAACCACATCCAGGTGCGACTCAACCACATCCAGGCGCACCCCATTAAGAAACAAATCTGGGTCGGGGTGAAGCCGTGGATGGCGGCAGAAGTGCACCACCTTAGTCTTGGCCAAAGAAAACCGAAACCTGTGCGCTTCGGCATAGCGAGAGACGCGGTTCAATGCCTGTTGGAGTCGGCGCTCCAGAGTTGGCATCTGGGCAGCGCCAAAAGAGATCGAAAGGTCGTCCACGTAGTGTTTTTTTTTTTTTTTTTTTTTTTTTTTTTTTTTTTTTTTTTTTTTTATAGAGCCCATCTGGCAACTACCCACTTGGGCATAAGTCGCCGAAAAACACGACAGCCTAGAATTAGGCTACTTTAAAGTTAAAATATGAAAACTTAACAATCAATATAAATTTGAAAAACTTAACAATCGAAGCAATCTCCGGCAGCGGGGGGAGGTCCCCCTCACCCCGGTGCAGGAGAGTGCAATCTAAAACAAAACAATAACAAAAAAAGGAACCTTAAATAAAGGGGAGAAGGCCGGCCTCCCCCAAAAAGTCAATAAGTCCACCAGTCATGGTGCACGCACTCGTCCCGAGTACAAGGGACAGGCGGTAGCGACCCCGCCCATCCCGGTACCGAGACAGGTATCGTGCGCGAAGATCACCCAGACTGGGACATTCGACAAGAATATGCCGAACAGTCTGGGGGACGACGCAGTCGTTGCAATAGGGCACATGCGAGCGCTCCACCAAGTAACGATGCGTCACACGAGTGTGTCCGATTCGAAGACGACAGAAAGCAACCTGAAGCCGCCGCGGCATTGGGGGATAGGTCCATGGGAACAGTCGCGGCGCAATGGCACGCAACTTTAAGTTCCCCTCGACCGTCTCCCATCTTCTTTGCCAAGCAGTCCGAAGAGCTGCCCGTATTCCTGCCATGTAGTCGGTGTGAGGAAGAGCGAAACGCTGGTCCGGTCGCAGAGTCCTCGCGGACTCTTTGGCGCCCTCATCGGCGCGCTCATTCCCCGCAATTCCTACATGTCCAGGAACCCAGCAGAAGATAATCTCGACATCTGCCCGGCTCGCCAAAACCGTGGCGTCACGGATTTCGCGAACCAGGGGATGCGGAGATTCCAATGCCCCGAGAGCACTCAGGGCGCTTTGTGAGTCGCTATAAATCACAATCCGGTCTCCGAACCGGGCACGTCGCGTAATCTCCCGTACCGAGTGGTGTATTGCCACCAGCTCGGCCGTGAAGACAGACGCAGCGCCTGGTAGAGCCCCGCTGACTTCAAACAGAGGGGATACGGCGTGGAAGCCGACCCCCTCTTGGGACTTGGAGCCATCCGTATACACTGGCACGGTACCAGCGTGACACGATGTGTGCTCCAAAAAGATCGAACGCAATACTCCCGGCGCAGTACAAGCTTTGGGAGCAGAGGCGTGGCGACAAATAGCCAAATGTGGTACCCTCCAGGGTGGCGTCCTGGGCAGAACCAGGGGCGCCACCGGCCCGAGAGCTATATCTACCTCTCGAAGGAGTTTCCTGGCCCTAAACCCAAAGGGCTTAGGGTATGACTGGCGTCTCTCGGCGGCATAGGCACCATCGAGATCAGCTGCGGATGCAGTGAGAGCTGTTGGCGACTGGGGGAGGCGCCGGGCTCGCGCGTACAGGCGAGTGATGCACTGCACGCGGCGCAGAGCGAGTGGCATCTCCCCAGCATCGACCAACAGGCTCTCAATGGGGGAAGTGCGGAAGGCACCGGTCGCAAGGCGAAGGCCGGTGTGGTGGATCGAATCCACCTTCCGCAATAAACGCTCGGCTGCGGATGCATAAAACTCGCATCCGTAGTCGAGCTTCGAGCGAACAAAGGATCGATAAAAAAGTAAGGCGGTAGCCCTATCAGCGCCCCAAGCGCTGAACGTCCATGGCGCGGGTACAAGAGACCCTAAGGCTGCGAATGTGAGCCTCCCAGGTGAGGCGTCGGTCGAATACAAGACCAAGGAAACGGTGCGACTCAACCACATCCAGGCGCACCCCATTAAGAAACAAATCTGGGTCGGGGTGAAGCCGTGGATGGCGGCAGAAGTGCACCACCTTAGTCTTGGCCAAAGAAAACCGAAACCTGTGCGCTTTGGCATAGCAAGAGACGCGGTTCAATGCCTGTTGGAGTCGGCGCTCCAGAGTTGGCATCTGGGCCGCGCCAAAAGAGATCGAAAGGTCGTCCACGTAGAGCGTAGCGAGAACATCTTCCGGCAGCACCGAGGTGATGCCGTTGATGCTCAGGGCAAAGAGTGTGACACTGAGGACACTTCCCTGCGGGACACCCTCTTCCTGCTCCTTTGGGCCGGAGAGGGCTCCCCCCACCCGTACGCGGAATCGACGATCTCGCAAAAATTCAGATATAAACATTGGGAGGCGTCCCCTCGCCCCCATCGTGTGGAGAGTCTCCATGATACCGTATCGCCATGCGGTATCATAGGCTTTCTCCAGATCAAAAAACACCGTGGCGTAGTGCTGTCTACGAAGGAAAGCCTCGCAGACGGCATTTTCCAGTCGGAGCAGAGCATCCGACGTGGAGTGGAACTTACGGAAGCCGCACTGTGCAGAAGACAGATGGCCTCCGCTGTCCAGGAAATAGGCTAATCTAACATTTACCAATTTCTCCATCAACTTGCACACGCAAGAGGTTAGAGAGATTGGGCGGAAACCGGTCGGAGTAGAGTGATCTCTCCCCGGCTTGCGAAAGGCGAGCACAGTAGCGATTCGCCAGGAGTCTGGGAGGAGACCTTCCACCCAGATCCTGTTGAACAAATCTAATAGAAAGGCCATGCCTCGCTCACCCAGGTGTCGAAGCATGGCGTACGGGACATCGTCCGGACCATGGGCGGTGTCCGCGCACGAAGCGAGAGCGGAACGCAACTCACTCACAGTAAACTTGTCGTTGAAGGGTTCTCCGCCTCTGGAGGTAAAGTCCAGCCGGCGGCCTTCCGCGACATCACGACGTGCATTGAATGCTGGCGGAGCAGCATCACGGCTAGAGAATGCGGAAAAAGCGGTCGCTAAGGATTCCGCCACGGACGCGGGGTCCGAGATTGCGGTCCCATTCTCCTGGAGAACGGGAGGGGGGTCCTGCGAGAACTTGCCCCGAATCCTTCTGACTCGCTTCCACACCTCAGCTAAAGGGGTCTTCCCGTTAAGTGAAGACACGTATGCCCGCCAAGAAGAGCGGCGGGCGTGCTTCGAAATATACCGGAACCTAGCCCTAGCCCGACGAAATTCAGCGACGGTGAAATCGTTCGGGCGGCGCTTATAGCGCATGTAGGCATAACGCTTCTGTTTGAGGGCCGTCTCACACTCGGCCGACCACCATGGGAGTGGTCGGCGTGCAAAACGGCCAGACGTCCTAGGAATAGTAGTCAGGCCCACGGCGATGAGGTTGCCGGAGAAGAACTCGACGGCCTCATCTACCGACCTAAACTCCTTGACTGAGATAGAGAATTCAGTCATTTCCTGAAATGCAGGCCACCGCGCCCGCGCCAAGCACCACCGAGGTGGTCTCTCAGGCGGCAGTTGCCCTGAAAATGATATTTGAATGGGAAAGTGATCACTACCATGGAGGTCATCGACCACCCCCCAATCAAAATCAGGCTGTGCATCCGAAGAGCACAAAGATAGGTCAAGGCAAGAAAATGAAGCGGTTCTCGGACAGTGATGCGTAAACTCATCCACGTTTAGGACACCCATCTCAAGCTCTTCGATCAGATCGGCAAGGACTTGTCCCCTGGGATTTATGGTGTAATCTCCCCAGAGAGGATGCCTGCCGTTCAGATCTCCAAGCAAGAGATAGGGCCTCGGCAACCGTGCCACGACGCGGCGAAAGTCCCCCGCGTCGAAGTCAGCTGACGGTGGAATGTACGCAGAAATGATAGTATACCTCCTATCCAGGTGCAGCTGCACAGCCACTGCCTGAAAGGAGGTATCTAAAGAGAAAGGAAGAACGGAGACATCATGCCGGGTGTAAACTGCGCACCCCCCAGCCCGGCTGTCCCGCGGTGGTGGGGTCGCAAGACCCTTATACCCCGGGAGGGCAGGGAGGGGGCACGAACCTAGCATGGTCTCCTGCAAAAAAATAGCTAACGGGGAACGGGACGAGACGAGCCTCCGCAGCTCCTCCCAGTTGGCCCGGAGTCCACGGCAATTCCATTGAAGGAATATGCCCTCCAGGCCTAGCTCGGAGGAGACGCGGGGGCCCTCCTCGAATTGAAGACCCTCACGGGAATGGCCGTACGCTACCCGGGGGCAGAACCCCGGGCGCTGTTGGCCGGACAAAGCGCTGAAGGCGCTGTCGCCTTCGAGGACTTATTGGGGGAGGTTGGGCTCGCCATGCGAGTCTTTTCCTCCCTCCGCCTCGAAACCTTAGGCGGGCGTTGCGGCTTCGGAGGCGGGGGGCCCTCTTTTCGAGGAACCACCGTCTCCGAGCCACTCGCTCCACCTCGGGGCGTGGGCGAAGGAGCCGAAGCTCCTTTGTTGCTGTCCTTTCGGGGGACAGCTTTAGGAACCCCGGAAGATGGCCTAGCGACCATCTTCAGGGGTGTTGCCTCCTGTGAGTCTAACGACTCGGTGGAGGCGCGTGGCCGTTTCGCCTTACGGGAAACGGTCACGCTGGGGGAAGAGGGGGGAGCCCTGGTTTTAGCCGGGGCAGGGTATGAACCCTTTTTTCCGCCAGCTTTACCAGGGGAGCGCCCGGGTTGGGTAGAGCCCGCAGAAGGGCTCCGAATGGGCGCGGAAACAACCGTGCTCGTTGGCCTGGATGGGCCAGGAGCAGAGGGTGCCTTCCTAACTATTGAGGCATACGACGTCCCAGGCAGAGCCGGGCGCGCCAGGACCAAGTCCTTTGCCTCGCGGAATGAGAGTCGATCCTGGGCCTGAACGGCCAGGATTTCTTTCTCAAGGAGATATGCACCACATTGCTTCGAAGAAGAAGGGTGCGGCTCTCCGCAATTGACACACTTGGCCACACACGATTTGGACTTATCGTGTGCGACCTTGGAGCAATTTACACAGACTTCGGGTGACCCCGACTTTGCACGTCTACATGAGCGATTCGTATGGCCGAAGCGGTGACAGTAATAGCACCGCCGCGGCAGTGGCACGAATGCCTTCACGCGGTAGCGGTACCAACCGGCACGCACCGACTCAGGGAGCTTGTCACAGTCGAACGTGACGAAGAGTGTAGGGGTGGGTCTCGAAGCCCCTCCCTGTTTTCTCATCACACGTTCGACCTTGACCGCCCCATGGTCGGCCAGCTCTAAGGTGATGTCTTCAATGGAGTAGTCAACGAGTTCTCTCGCATAAACTACTCCTTTCACAAAGTTCATGGTAGAGTGCGGCGTCACACTCACCGGGGTGCCATGAAGTGTCCGAAGAGCACTAATCTTGGCCGCCTCGGCGGGATTCGCCGCATTCGCCAGAAGGCTCCCGTCCGAGAAACGGGTTACCTTCGGCTCTCTACCAATTGCACTAGCTAATCCTCTCCTCTGATGGATCATGTTGCCCTTGGACAACATGGTGCCATCAGTGGAGCGAATAACGAGTAAGCGTTTGAAGCCAGCGGGCTCGAAAACGCCAGGTAACCTCTGAATCAGGGGCCCCGATGTCATCGAGGCTCCGCCCTGTGCACTCTTGGTAGTAGTCTTCTTTGTCAGGGGCTCCGCAACCGGGGAGGCAGAGGGGGCGGATGTGCCGATCTTGGCTTGGTCGCTTGCCGGAGTGGCAGCAGACCCATCCGTCCCCGCAGCCCCCACGGATGGAGAGGAGCCCCGAGTCTTTTTTGTCTTTTTAGTCTTTTTCTTTTTCGGAGAGGAGGGCGGGGAATGAACCCGCTTTTCACCTCCGCCGGCAGAAGTCCCCAGGCCAGATGGACCAGCCTCAGCCAGGTCCCTCTCCGAAATGGAGAAGGTCCTGGTTGTCGTAGGGGCACCTGTCGGAGGAGATCCCTCCCCTCCTTTTACTGCCTCGGAACCCTCAGCCATTTGAGGAGGACCTTGCATAGGGGCGGATTCGGGTTCGGTGCTTGGCGCCGAGCCCGATTTGGAGAAGGTGGATTCGGGTTCGTGCTTGGCGCCGAGCCCGAATTCCCCCCCATGGAAGGCCCTACCGTCTGAGGCTGGGTCTCCTCAAGGACCATGTCTATCACAGGAGGGGCCTCCAGTTGGCCATCCCCTCCCAGGACATCGCAGGTCCCCTTGGCAGTATTGTCTCTAGTCAGGTGGTGTGGGGAGGCACAGGCCTTGACCCCAGCAAGGTTTAAAATTCTTGCCAGCAGGTCTTTTGAGGGAAGCGACCGAAGGGGCCTGGCTTCCCTCTCCCCCCTAAGGGGGTTTGCCCTACCGAGCCGCTTGCACGAGGGGCGGTCGGCAGTGGGCTGCCTGCTGGCTTTCTTGGCAGTCCCCTTAGAAAGCAAAGGAGGGACTGCCGCTGGAGATAGGGAGGTGCCCGAAAGCACCTCCAGAGAAGGGGGTGAGGGGGAGTCTCCTACACCCGTAGGCGTAGGAGAGGAGTAAGCCTCCTCTCCAGGTAAAGAATTATGGAGGGTCCCTTGCGCAAGCACAAGGGGGGGGGGGACCTCCATTTTCTCGGTGGAGCTGCCCGAGGGCGGCTCCGTTGATTTTCTTGGGGAAGTTGGGGGTTGGGTTTTTTGGTGTTTTTTTTCATTCATGGGCATGGTGACCCTCTTTTTATTACGGGACGCAATAGCTCATCACCTCTCGCAGTTGCCCGCACTGCGAGAGGTGCTTACAAGCCCGGCAGAGCCAGGCGCCGCCATTCGGGACCACCCCTCCCGCCTGGTGGCCTGGCAGTCCTTCGGCATGGCGGCTCCACCTTGAACACGGCGTAAAAAATATAGGTTGTGAAGAGGAGAGGAAAAGGGATGTGAGGAAGGTATGGGTGGGGATGAAGCAGGTTGTTAAAAAAAACCCATCCCGAACCGGAGCTGAGGGGTTAGGGAACAATGTCCCCTCCCCCCTCAGCCCCGATCCGGGGTGGTTGGCTTGAGAAGGTCAGCATTCTACCCTGTGAAATTAGAGGCTGACCAGAGAAAGTTGTGGGAGAGGTTGTATGAAAAGCGACGAGGTAGGGGAGAAATCGGGCTATCTGAAGGAAGGAAGAGAGGCTAAGCTGGGGCCGGACGGAGCGCTGGATCCCGTCAGCACGGCGGCCAGGATGGCAAATCACCGCGCCCCTTACGGGGAGGGGTTAGGGGACATTGTCCCCTCCCCCCTCAGCCCCGATCCGGGACGATTAGCTGAGAAGGTCAGCTTCTACCCTGTGAAATTAGAGGCTGACCAGAGAAAGTTGTGGGAGAGGTTGTATGAAAAGCGACGAGGTAGGATAGGAATACAGGCTATCTGAAGGAAGGAAGAGAGGCTAAGCTGGGGCCGGACGGGGCGCTGGATCCCGTCAGCACGGCGGCCAGGATGGCAAATCGCCGCGCCCCTTACGGGGTCGAGCGTAGCGAGAAGATCTTTTTGCAAGACCGAAGTGATGCCGTTGATGCTCAGGGCTACCTCCTATCCAGGTGCAGTTGCACAGCTACTGCCTGAAAGGTGGTATCTAAAGCAAAGAGAAGAACGGGGACATCATGCCGGGTGTAAATCGCGCATCCTCCTGCCCGGCCCCATCCGGTGGTGGTGGGGGTCGCAAAACCCTTATATCACGGGAGGGTGGTTAGAGGGCACGCGCCCAGCATGGCCTCCTGCAAAAAGATAGCTAACGGAGAACGGGAGGAGACGAGCCTCCGCAGCTCATCTCCTAGCTCGGAGTAGACCCTGACGGGAATGGCCGAACGCTTCCCGGAAGCAGAACTCCGGACGCTATTGGCCGGACAATGCGCTGTCGCCTTCGAGGATTATCGGGGGAGGTTGGGCTCGCCATGCAAATTTTTTCATACCTCCGACTCGAAACCTTAGTTGAGTGGGATGGTTTTGGAAGCGGGGGGCCCTCTTTTCGAGGAACCACCGTCTCCGAGCCTCTCGCTCCACCACTAGGCGTGGGCGAAGGAGCCGAAGCTCCTTTGTTGCTGTCCTCCTTTCGGGGGACAGCTTTAGGAACCCCGGAAGATGGCCTAGCGACCATCTTCAGGGGTGTTGCCTCCTGTGAGTCTAACGACTCGGTGGAGGCGCGTGGCCGTTTCGCCTTGCGGGAAACGGTCACGCTTGGGGAAGAGGGGGGAGCCCTGGTTTTAGCCGGGGCTGGGTATGAACCCTTTTTGCCGCCAGCTTTACCAGGGGAGCGCCCGGGTTGGGTAGAACCCGCAGAAGGGCTCCGAATGGGCGCGGAAACAACCATGCTCGTTGGTCTGGATGGGCCAGGAGCAGAGGGTGCCTTTCTAACTACTGAGGCATATGACGTCCCAGGCAGAGCCGGGCGCGCCAGGACCAAATGCTTAGCTTCGCGGAATGAGATTCGATCCTGGGCCTGAACAGCCAGGATTTCTTTCTCAAGGAGATATGCACCACATTGCTTCGAAGAAGCGGGGTGCGGCTCTCCGCAATTGACACACTTGGCCACACATGATTTAGACTTATCGTGTGCGGCCTTGGAGCAATTTACACAGACTTCGGGTGACCCCGACTTTGCACGTCTACATGAGCGATTCGTATGGCCGAAGCAGTGACAGTAATAGCACCGCCGCGGCAGTGGCACGAATGCCTTCACGCAGTAGCGGTACCAACCAGCACGCACAGACTCAGGGAGCTTGTCACAGTCGAACGTGACGAAGAGTGTATGGGTGGGTCTCGAGGGCCCTCCCTATTTTCTCATCACACGTTCCACCTTGACTGCCCCATGGTCGGCCAGCTCTAAGGTGATGTCCTCAATGGAGTAGTCAACGAGTTCCCTCACATAAACTACTCCTTTCACAAAGTTCATGGTAGAGTGCGGCGTCACACTCACCGGGGTCCCATGAAGTGTCCGAAGAAGGCTCTCTACCAATTGCACTAGCTAATCCTCTCCTCTGATGGATCATGTTGCCCTTGGCCAACATGGTGCCATCAGTGGAGCGAATAACGAGGAAGCGTTTGAAGCCAGCGGGCTCGAAAAGCCCTGTGCACTTTTGGTCTTAGTCAGGGGCTCCGAAACCGAGGGGGGGGGGGGCAAAGGGGCCGATCTTGGCTTGGTCGCTTGCCAAAGTGGCAGCAGACCCATCCGTCCCCGTAGCCCCCGCGGATGGAGAGGAACCCCGAGTCATTTTCTTTTTTGGAGAGGAGGGCGGGGAATGAACCCGCTTTTCACCTCGGCCGGAAGGAGCCCCGAGGCCAGATGGACCGTCCTCAGCCAGGTCCTTCTCCGAAATGCAAAGGTCCTGGTAGTCGTGGGGGCACCGGTCGAAGGAGATCCCTCCCCTCCTTGTACTGCTTCGGAAACCCTAGCCGTTTGAGGAGGATCTTGCATAGGGGCGGATTCGGGTTCGGTGCTTGGAACCGAGCCCGGATCCACCCCCCCCCATGGAAGGCCCTAACGTCTGAGGCTGGGTTTCCTCAAAGACCATGTCTATCTCAGGGAGGGCCTCCAGTTGGCCATCCCCCAGCCAAGACATCGCAGGTCCCGTTGGCAGTATCGTCACTAGTCTTGTGTGGGGAGGCACAGGCCTTGACGCCGGCAAGGTTCAATATTCTTGCCAGCAGGTCTTTTGAGGGAAGCGACCGAAGGGGCCTGGCTTCCCTCTCCCCCCTAAGGGGGTTCGCCCTACCGAGCCGCTTCGATGTTGAGTGGCTGGCTAAGGGCTGCCTGCTGGCTTTCTTGGCAGTCCCCTTGGAAAGAACAGAGGGGACTGCCGCTGAAAAAATGGAGGTGCCCGAAAGCACCTCCAGAGAAGGGGGTGAGGGGGAGTCTCCTACACCCGTAAGCGAAGGAGAGGACTAAGCCTCCTCTCCGGTTAGAGATATATGGAGGGTCCCGTGAGCAAGCACAGAGGGGGGGGGGAGACCTCCATTTTTTTTTTGCTGGAGCTGCCCAAGGGCGGCTCCGTCGATGTTATAGGGGAAGTTGGGGGTTGGGTTTTTTTTTTAAACTCATCATTGGGCATGGTGACCCTCTTCTTTATACGGGACGCAATAGCTCACCACCTCTCGCAGTTGCCCGCACTGCAAGAGGTGCTTACAGGCCTGGCAGAGCCAGGCGCCGCCATTTGGGACCACCCCTCCCGCCTGGTGGCCTGGCAGTCCATCGGCATGGCGGCTCCACCTTAGACGCGGCGTAAAACTGAGTGTGAAGAAAGGAAAAGGGATGTGAGGAAGGTATGGATAGGGATTAAGCAGGTTGTTAAAAAAAACACATTCCAAACCGGAGCTCAGGGGTTAGGGAACGTTGTCCCCTCCCCCCTCAGCCCCGATCCGGGATGGTTGGCTTGAGAAGGTCAGCATCTACCCTATGAAATTAGAGGCTGACCAGAGAAAGTTGTGGGAGAGGTTGTAGGAAAAGCAAGGAAACAAGTGTTTTGAAGGAAGGAGAAGAGGCTAAGCTGAGGCCGGACGGGGCGCTGGATCCCGTCAGCACGGCGGCCAGTATGGCAAATCGCCGCGCCCCTTACGGGGCCATCTTAAGAGGAGCATGCATAGGGGGCGGACTCTGGTTGTGTGCTTGGCAACAAGCCCAGGTTTGACCCCATGGAAGATCCTATCATCTGGGGCTTGAGATGGGACCATGTCCATCTCAAGGGAGGCCTCCCTGTGGTCCCACCCCACACACCACCACGAGACATCACATATTTCATTCGAGGTTCTTTTTTTTATCTTCTAACGCCGGCGAACCGGTATCCGTCGAGGAAGAGAGGAGGGCAAGAACACTGAGCCCTCTGCAAACTTGTCGTGCACGCCTGCAAAACATTAAGGGGAATGGGCGACCGGCCCTGGCATCCTTTGATCCCCTAATGTGATTGGCCTTATCAAGCCACCCCAACTGGGAGTGGTCAATTATGGGCCGCCTGCCTGCTTTCTTGGCAGTCTCCTTGGAAAGTAAAGGGGGTGGGCGACTGACATTGGAAAAAGTGACAGAAGTGGGTGAGGGGGAGTCCCCTGCACCCGTAGACAAAGGAGAAGAGTAAGCCTCCTCTTCGGGAAGAGAAATTTGGAGGGTCCCCTGAGAGTGCACAAGGGGATGGGGGGGGATCTGCATTTTTTCAGTGGAACTGTGGTGATGGTAGAGGGGAAGGTAAAGGGAGAGAATTTTTTTTATAGACTCATCATTGGGCATGGTGACCCTTCGTAATTCACGGGATGCACAAGAAATCACCCAACGCAGTAGTCCACTCTGCGAGGGGTGAATACGGGGCTGACAGAACCAGCTGACGACATTTGAGGCAACTCCTCCCACCTATTGGCATGGTAGCCCATTGGCATGGAAGCTCCACCATAGGCACGGCGTAAAAAATGAATGATAATGAAAGGAGAAAGAAAGGGATTGTGAAGAAGGTGAATCAAGTTGCTAAAAACGTACCATCCCAAACCGGAGCTCAGGGGTGAGGGGGCGTTGAGCCCTCCCCCTTCAGCCCCGATCTGGGATGGTTGGGTGAGAGGAAGCTGGTTGGCATCTACCCCGTGAAATTAGAGGCCGACCAGAGAAAGTTGTGGGAGTTGTAGGAAAATGAGGAAGCAGGATAACGAGACAGGGTGTCAGAAAGAAGAAGAGGCTAAGCTGAGGCCGGACGCGGCGCTGAGTCCCGTCAGCACGGCGGCTATTAGGAACCGTTTGAAGCCAACAGGCTAAAAATAACCACCAGCAAACTCTCAATCAGGGGGTTTAAGATCCCCTGGGATCCGATTACCTTTTAAAATATTTACTAATGTAGGGTTGGGGATTTGGACCCCATATCCCTCCCCCAAGGCCAGATGTACAAGCCTTGACCTTATCTATTACTGAGTCAGTGATGGACCCATCCATCCCTGGAAGGAGGAGACCTTCCTAGTCTTTTGGGGAGGAGTGCAGGGTTTGCAGCCTCTTCTTTCCCACACCCGAAGGAAGTCCAAGGGTGGACAGGCCTGGCTCAGCTTGGTCATGCTCTGAGATCGCGAAGGACCTGCCAACTGTTGAGCAAAGGAAAGAGCCGTCCTTTCCTTTTAGGCTTCTGTCCCCTTAGGAGGATCCTGCCTGGGAGTAGAGTTAGACTCAAGGTTCTTTCCTGCCAAAACCCTGCCATCTGGGATGGGGCGAGGCCCCTTAGAAGTAATGTCCTTTTGGCCATCTCCCACAAGAAGTTGGGAACCCAAACTTGTACTTCTCAGGCATGTGGCCGATTTCTGGTCTACAAGTTGGAAGGCGGGGGAGACAATGACATCCAACGGGAAGAATTGAGGATTTGGGAACTGACACCTCTCCCAGGAGTGTCATGATTTATGGGTCTAAGTAGGGCAGAGCCCAATGGTGTCTGCCACCCATAGTTCCCCTCAGGTAGTCTCTATATGACCCCTTGGAGAGTGGCTAATTCTCCCTCAACAGTTTCTCTTTTGGTAGCTCCTGAGAAATCGAAAGAGTGAGGGTGGGGGGCAAAATTACCATGTATGGAGCTGGTGTAGGGTGACTCAGTTGAAGGGGATAAAGGGGAGAACCTTTTATACAGCTCTTAAGGGAGACTCCCTCCATTGTCATATGATGGCAAAGGGGAAACCTCTTTGCTAATTAAGGGTGGTGGGAGCGGAGCGCCCCCTCCCTGAGTACACACTCCACCTCTACCCTAATATAACTCTAAGCAACTAAACTTGGAAATGAGATGCTATTGAGACTATGACAGTGTTTGGTTTGAGGATGGGTATTATGTGATGGATGGATTGCACAAGGCCCTTAGCACAAAGGTGTGGGTATTATGGGAACTTTTTCCCTCAATATAGAATTTATGTGAAAACTTGGAATGGCATTGTGGAGTTGGTGCCATGGTGTGCGAGATATTCTCAATCAATATCTATTTCAGGAAGCGGGGTATCCCCCCCCCCCCTAGAATTTAAAGCGCAATAGCAGTGAGGCCCTATTACCCATAAAGTAGGAGAGATCTGTAAAGTAGTGAGGGGAAATGGTGAAGATACAAGATATATAGCTGTAGGTTCTTCCAAAGACATTGGGGCTGAGAGGGGGCACAAATGTGGGCACTGGGGCTGGGAAAGCATGCCCCATACATTCAGGCTTCAGTTGTAACACCATTCACTCCTGTGTGGGCAGGAAAGATGTTTTGAGTGCTGTTCAGCCCAAAAGCTTAGCAGTAGCCATCACCACTGCAATTTACTCTTAGTACTTTTGGAAGACTAAACTGTCTTCATTTGTGTCATGGCGATATTACCATAACATAATTCAGCAGATGGCAGAAGCCACAAGGGCATATCAAAGACCAAATCATGCAATACATATACTTACCAATAATAGAATATATACATAAATTGATATTACAATATGCAACTTGACCCCAAGACAACTTAAAATCCATGATAACCTACCCTCCCCAAATACTCATCCAACATGCGCTTGAAAACATTCAAATTTGGACTGCATATTGTGTCTTGTGGTAAACCATTCCAGTAATCTATCCCTCTTTTGGTGGAAAAATACTTTCTTGCATCCAACCAACACCTGTTTTTTAATTTTTAAGTGGTGGCCCCTAGTCCTATTACTACCTTCCAACTCAAAGAGTTTGCTAAAACCCAACTTATCTACCTCAGAACAAATGTTAAAAAGTTCAATCATATCCCATCTCACAAACCTTCTTTCAAATGAGAACATAATTAGTGCCCTCAACCTATCTACATATTCAAGATGCTTCAAGTAAGGTATCATCTTTGTTGCCCTCGTTTGCACAAACTCTAGCAAGTTGATATGTCTAAAGTGTGGGGACCATGCTTGTATATAGTACTCTAAATATGGCCTGATATATGAGTTATATTCGTTTAAGGATAACCTCTTTACTTTTATAACTAACATTCCTCTTAATGAAGCCCAACACTATTTGTTATATTTCTTTACCTCAATACACTACCTATTACTACTCTCAAGTCCTTCTCATTCTCTACTGCACTCAATCAATGCCCATCCATTCCAGAGCTAAATTCTCTATTATCTCTTCCCATGTTAATAACTTTACCTTTTTAAAGTTAAAATTCATCTGCCACTTTTGCACCCAACCTAATGACATATTTAAGCCACTGCACTTTAAAGTTAGCCTTAGCTTCACTTACTACAGTTGCCAATTTTGTGTCATCAGCAAAAATTTACCCTTTGTTATTTACAGCCTCCCCAAGATAATTTATATAAACTATGAATAATAATGGGCCTAGAATTGATCCCTGATGTATGTATGTATACCAATGAGATTTTTATGTTTCGCCAGAAAATTAATAAAAAATCCCCCAGATTATAATAGTGAAACTAATTAAATTATAACCAAATTTACTTATCAATGGTCAATCCAAATGTGATTCCTCTTCTTTTGCCTCTAAAGTCATTTGTTATATTACTTTCTTTCAGGTTTCATGTACATAGCACTTGTTCCATTTTCTACATCTTAATTAATTCCTTGCTCAGCTACCAATTAATACAGTCTGAATTGTTTTTTGTGATTGTTTTGCCAGAATTCTACCAGCTACTCATTGTGTTTTTAGTGAATTAGTTTTCCTAGTTTTGATGTTATTCACTTGCGAAAATGTGTTCAACACATGCTGAAGAATATGGTAAACACGATAGATGTCATTAAATCAGAAATTATCACAAATTTAGAATTGCCAATACCATCTTCAATGGAACATAAATCATACCAGTACTGTGGTATGTTGTCACTTGAGATATGTAGCTCTTTAGCTGTGACCCAATAGCTTTTCCCCTGATCATCAAGTTCATTCCCTTGAGCCGGCGGTACTAAATTAGGAAAATTGCTTGAAATAATTAATGATGCTGGCAAAAAACTTAGGTTTGAGGCAATGGTTGGACCAAGAGCATTTAATTTGGCAATCACATTATCTTCATTCAGTGGAAATCACTTCCTTATTTGAACGTAAAGTTCTCCAAGAAATTTCAAGCACTCATTCTTGAATATCTTCAGTACATTAATCAGTTGTGTTATTGCTAGTCGTCCCAGGTAAATGTTATCATGATTTTTGTGATTACATACATTAGTTGGATCAATATCATTAAGTTTGACAGGTTAGATTACTGTTTCATCCACAATTTTTTTTTATATTCCGATTGAATACATTTGATACTCGTTTGGACTGCGTCATTTCCTTCATGTGTTGTTTCTTAAGAATGTATTGGCAGTTTCGCATTAGAAAATTTATATTCAAATGAGTTTACATCCATTTTAAAATTCTATCTTTTAAAAATAATGCAATTTATGCGTTATATTCATCTAATCTCACAATTACCCTAGATTATTAACAATTTTTTACAAAATACATCATTCCCCCATTTGGCAGCCCTGTGTCCCTTCACTGTGACCTATTCTCCATTCAGAACCACACTCTGTTTCCTGTCTTTCAGTTATCCTATTCAAAACTTTCCCACATATACCATGCATTTTTAATTTGTGAACTAGTTAGTCTCTTATGTGGAACTTATTCAAAAGCTTTTCTAAAGTCTAAGTAAATTATATCAACATTCTCTCCCTTATATAATCCATAAATTCCAGTAAGTTTTTAAGACATGATCTACCATTTCTAAACCCATATTGAGCATCATTTATTAAACTACCTCTTTCTAGATGCTCAAAAGTTATTTGGGGCCTCCTTACTTCCCTTCTTAAAAATTGCCAATACATTTACTCTTTCCAATCAGTATTTCTTTAAGCTCCTGTGATCTAGTATATATCTTCTCAAGACCTACTGCAATACTTTCTACACATTCTTTAAGTAACCTCTACTATTTGCTCATAAAATTCTTTCACAACCTCTTCATATTTAATGCCTTTTTTTTTCTCTGCTAGATTTGTTATTGATTTTATAATACCTAAAGAATTTACTTGACTTTTTCTTATTATTTTGAGCTAAATTAATTTCTGCTGCCTTTTTGTTTTTCTTAATTATCCTATTAAATTCATTCCTAGTTACCCTATAATGATTCAGATTTTCAGCAGTACCTTCTCCCTGTAATCTTTGGTATACTCTTTTCTCAAAATCTTCCTACTATCTCATGATTCCACTATAATGGCTTCCTATATTTCTTTCTAATGGAAACACTGATCTTGGACTATGTTTAATATAGTCTTAAAAGTATTCCAAATCTTCCAAGTATTCTTACCACTGAATTCTACATCCCAAGTAACTTGATTCAGCAAGTTTCTAAGTTTTTCATAATCCCTCCCCCCCCGATGAAAATTGGAGTTTTTGTAGTGTTTGTTGATGTTCTTTCTACCTTTCACTGTTCCCAAGTTAAAATTAACTATTTGATGATTACTATTTCCCAATGCTTTCCCGACAGTCAATTCCTGAACTAAATTATCATCATTTGAAAGTAATAAATCTAATATATTGTTACCCCTTATTGGTATATTAACAAATTGACTCAAAAATTATCCTCAAAACATCCTATAACTTACAACTTGCTCTATCCTTTCCTATAATATTTTCCCAGTAAACAGAGCTAAAATTAAATTCATCTAGAATAACTGTATCTGCTTTACATCATTTACTTATTTCCCTTATCATTAGCTCATCTATATCATCATTCTTTCCAGGTGGACTGTAAAAGGCTGCCAAGTGTATTATCGTATTGTTACTGACCCTAATATCTATCCACAGTGGCTCAACTTCTTCCTGCTTTATTGAATTAGTTAGATTTGAAGCAATGCTATTTCTTATATAAACAATTATCCCACCACAAGTCCTACCTCTCCTTTGACTAATGTAGAGATCATAATCTTGTAAATCAAATTCATCCCCATTGTCATTAAATAGAATTTCACTAACTAAGGATTCTGTTACACATACTATATCTATATCTTCATCAATAACTTAACTATATAACTCATCTTTCTTATTTATAAGTTTTTTTTCATCAAGAGCCCATCTGGAGACTGCCTACTAAGGCAAAAGTCGCTGCAATCACCTTATAGCCTAATGCTAGGCTAGATTAAAAAAAAAAAAAACATGCCTAAGCCAAAAACAAAATAAAGGCAAAAAACAAGTAAACAAAAATAAAACAGGAAGCAAAAAAGTAAGAATGAAGCATGCTCCCACATTGAGGTGGATTGGGGAGCAACCCCCAACCCCCAGTTCTTATTTCTAGGACTAGGAGCATTGGTATAGATACAACTCAGCCCTCCTGTCTCTGAAACACCTCTTTTAGCCTGAATACCTTGACATCTCTTCCCTTTCCCTACCCCACCCAGTCTAGCTTTGGTACAATTGTGTATTCTTATATTTCCATGACCTTCACACCTGGCAAAGCCAAGTAGCGATCTCTCTTTACCCATATTAACTATCACTGCTATAAGGATAATAATAGATAGAATATAGAAAGAAACCCAGGTTGCTTAGCACCCAGCTGCAGCCAACAAGAGTATGCCCCAAATCCAAGGTCAGTTGATGCATTCATGGGATTATTAAATATGGGTTACCAACCCAACATGTATACTTCCCTATGACATCAATTACAAGGATATTATCCAGATACAACTTCCATGAATGACAAGTCTTACACAAAATCCTCCCTTTCATACCTGGACATCAACGTAAGATTCTGGCCGCATGTACTTTATCTGAAACCCGGGATCTCGATCAACCCAGGATCGGGCACCATAAATCAGTGTGACAGGGACTTCCTTCCGTAGGGAGTCCATCCGATGAATCATTGGATATTTGGCCCACCCAAAGCCAGACATGACAGAGTGAAAAGCAGACTCTCCCCTGAAAATAAAATCATAAGGGGGTGGGGGGTGAGATATCCTTTAAATGGTAGCTCTTTTTAGTCTGCTAAGTATTCAAGTATGTGGAAATTTATGTTAAGGTAGTTTACTTATGAGATACACCCTAAACTAAGGGGATTCATGAAGGATATAGGATTAAAGCCTCTAAGTGCTGAAACTTCAGTGTTAGAATGGTCTAAAAGAATGGGGCAGTTATTGGGTTTTGTTTGGTTTGAGGTTTCTCATTGATTTTCAGCATTTGAGGTCTATTACCAGAGGAGAAATACAGCTTTGAGTGGACTAAGAACACCCCATCTGAAGACGATAACCATTATCAAACTTTACTGATTGGTCAATAACTTACGTTGGGTTCTGAGCATTGCAATGATAGAGGTAACTTGGAATGACTTCCTCATCATCTTTGACAATCCCAGAAAACTTGCGTATAAGATCAGGACGAGCTTTTTGGATGATTCTGGGACCTGAGAAAAGAATAAAGAGAGAGAACTGGAAATATCAACTAAGGGGATAAGGTTAATCATTCTTATGTCTGATGTCAGATAGAAACTTCCCACCATGAGAGTTATGAGTGAAGCAAAGATTCCATCAGTTGATTTTTTTTTAAATATAAGATGTGTTCCTTTCAATAATATTTTGATTTTTTTAAAGTTGAGAGTAAACTTTGCAGAGCCCCATATACAAAGATAATGAAGAGTTGCATTTGATTTCCTTGCATGATCATAAACTTGGTCAAAATTCATTTAAAAACCCCCTCCCAACCTTAATGAAGTAGGGGAACAGGGAACTGCTTCTGATCCACCAATGCATGGTTGATTTTTAAGTTCCAAAGTGGCAATACAAGTAAAAAAAAAATCAAGCGGAAAGAAACTGTTCATCTGCACTTGCAAATGATCAAATCATCAATATTGGGTGAAGGGATAGTAAAAAATATTAAAAATATAAAACAAAGTGAAAAAGCTCAATAAATTAGGTAGAACATGAATTTGAAAACTAGAAAGTGTATAGTTTTGATTGATTTGAAGTCCATTATTAAATGCTGAATAAAAGTAAGCAATCAAATTAAGATGTGATGAAAGGTGGGTGTGGCATGATAATTGAAAATTCTCTGAGGAATGACAATGTAGCCCTGAAGAATTTAAAATTGTTCAATGTTTTCCAACTTATTTTATCCTCATAGTAAGAATAATTTAAGGAATGAGTTCTTTTTGGTGTGATAGTAATCTAAGGGCTAGTGCAAGCATGCTGTCTAAAGAGTAGTCAGATTGATGGTAAAATTGTGTAATTTTTATTCTATATATTTTGTATAGTTTGACCAGTTTGATTTTTGATTTTTGATAGTTTGTCTTTGTGGCATGGAATGTTATAATTATGTGATGGTGATATGAGGGAGGATCAGCTCAAGTGTTCCATGAGATTCTGTTTATTGTTAGTGAAGGGAATTGAATACTGTAATAGTGTTATTAGATCATGCACTCTGTGTGATCTTCATGTAGTTTATTGGTAGAAGGGAAAGGGGATGAATTTTGAAGTTGGCCTTTTTGAATATGGGTTGTATATGTTGTTAGTATAAGTTGAATAATTTAGGCTTTATTGGAGTTTGAGTGTATGGTTAATTGTAGAATATTTGGGGTGTGAATGCTAAGGGTTTTAGTTTGTAATGTGCCAGGAATGAATGGATCAGATGAAATGTATCAGAGATGAAAGAAAAGGAAAGATAAAAAGTGAGAACAATACAAATGGACAATTTAAGAAGGATATTGGGTGTATCTTTTTTCAGTGACAAAGATCAGAAAAACTGTATTTTATGACAATATCTTCCATAATTTTTGACAAAAAAATACAAGATTTCCAAAATTGGTCTGTCTATAATAACC
This sequence comes from Ceratothoa steindachneri, assembly GCA_963969495.1. NCBI lineage: Eukaryota > Metazoa > Arthropoda > Malacostraca > Isopoda > Cymothoidae > Ceratothoa > Ceratothoa steindachneri. Next base: position 51,606,856 of record OZ018330.1, on the reverse strand, counting down.
TACAAATATAAAGTATATTTTTAAAAGTGATGCAAATTTGAATATATAAATGAAAGTTATCAGCAGATAAGCAATTTACTAGAAAACTTTTAGTCAAAATTATACACACACAGGTTTCTTGGAGAGAATCAGCATTGTTTGCATAGCAACTAACTTCACACTTAAATTTGGTTATAGTTAGGCAATTAATTCTCTTGCCAGATGTCATCCAAGTAATATGCCTAAGAAATCTATCATGACTGTTCAGGAGCTGATCTAAAACTGCACCACATAGATTGTCTTTCAATTGGAGCCATTGCAGAGACTAGAGTGCTCCAAAGGTATAATTTTTTATTAATTTTAAGAGCTCATCTGGCGACTGCCTACTTGGGCATTAGTCGCCATATTTAACACTGCCAAGTACTAGGCTACTTTAAAATAAGATGCAAAATAAACAAACAAAAAAAAACAACAATAAAAATAAAAAGGAAAAAAGAAACAAGCAGGAAGTAAGCTCTGCGACCTACTAA